>CM054803.1:38714963-39314963 GCA_028984105.1 Lavandula angustifolia | reverse complement strand
GCGATCGCGGTAAACGGAGGCGGCACTCGTGTTGTACTTCACAACAATGTCGGTCTCCTTGGGGATGCCGTACTGCGAGACGAAATTATTGAACTTCTCGTTCCCTCCGAGCTCCATCTTCTTGAGCTGGATCTCCGACCAGGAATCCATGGTGACGGATCGGACGAAGGAGATGTGGACGCCGAGGCCGCGGTGCTTGCCGGAGCACTCGAGGCACATGAAGATGCCGTAGGAGACCGACGCCCATTGAGGGTTTTTTTGGGAGCAATCGACGCAGATCTTGTTGCCGGATTGCGATTGGAGGTCGCGGAGCCGCCGTGACGCCGCCATACAATGTCGGATCGGATTGTGGATCCGGATTGGGGTCGGTGCGTGGGGTTTACGATCCGGATCTACGGACTCGATTGGTGGATTGTCGATGCCAGCGGACGAAATTGAGGAAATTATTGAGCTGTGGAGAAATCAGATCTAAACAACCGAGGGGAGAATGGTTGATGCAGACCGATCAGGAGAGAGAGAGAGAGAGAGCGGCCGCTGGCAACTGACACAAGATGAGTTTAGGGATGAAAAGAATATAAATATAAAATTACTACTGCAAAATTGTTTTTCTTCACTATTTATTTATTTTTTTATTTCCCTCTGAATTTGGTCTTCTAATATTCGCATGATGTTAGAATTCTCTTCTTAATTTTATTTTACTTTTTCTAATATAGAAAAATTCTTGAATTATTATTTTTCCTTAAAAGAGTGTTGTAAATCTAGATTTTAAGGTTTCATTTTAATTTTATAATTTAATCAATAATATACTCAAGTAGATAATGATAGAATCCATAATAATATCCTATATTGATTAGCCCAAGTCCGATAATAACAAGATGGGCTTGAAAAATCCCCGGCCCATGAAATATACTAGGAATGTAAACATAAATCCACTCCATTCGTTTTTGTATTTGTGGCTCACTTTTTGTCGAAATAGAAATTTAGGAAGTTGTGTTTTATGGTAGATTATTTGATTTTTCGGTAGTTAAATTTAGTCAACATACTCTCTCTGTCTTTTTTTGAAATGAGCTACTTAAATTCAATTGTACGAAATAGGAAAATGTGTCACAAATAATAGGACTGAGAGAGTATTATTTTACAATTTGGACTTTGTTAAGGTATTATTAATTCATTTCTAAATGGGTTAAACTCAAATATAGAAATCAAGGAAAGTTCATGTTTTGCAAATTCAGATCATATAAACGTCTGGTTAGCAGTTTGAAATTGAATTTATATGAAGGGATCATTCGCATAGAATTTGGAATTGAAATCAAATGTGAATTTTGAACAAAATCCATCAATCACTAATGTTTGGGAAACCTTGAACTCAATTTATATTGATGATCATTCACTCGGAATTTGGAATGAAAATTAATTAGTGTTTTGTAAAAAAAAAACCACCAATTCTTAAATAATTGAAAATCCCAACTTGTTAATCGTCGGATATGATTTTAAAATATTGATTTCCATGTAAGGTATGCATATATAACGAATTTATGCCAATTTTTATTGCAAACTCTCTTACCAAATGTTTCCAAATAGCCAATAATCCTCATATACATTATGTTAATCTTCATATAAAAGTATATTATGGCCACATTTGGGAAAAAAACTTAATCAAGGACTTATGACAAAAAAACTTATTCTATAAGGACTTATGGTATAAGTATTTAAATTTAATAAATTAATTGTGTTTAAATACATACAAGAAAAATAATTTATATAGGCAAAAAAATAAAATTAGTATGAATCACTTAAAAGTTACTCCCTCCGTCCCGTCCGACTTGTCTTGTTTTCCTTTTCGGACCGTCCCACCCGACTTATCTTGTTTCTATAAAAGGAAAATAATTAATACGCAACCTACCACTTTTTCTTTGTGAGGCATACTTCTTTACACACAATCACTCACTCAGCTACACAACCACTCACTCATCTTAATATCTGTGCCGAAAAGAAACAATCTACACACAACCACTCACTCATCTTAATATATGTGCCGAAAATAAACAAGACAAATCGAGTGGGACGGATTATTAACGTATGGAAATAAGTTAAAATTAACTTATTATTTAGAATAAATTATTTCGATAAGTTCTCTCAAACGCGCGTAAAATGACTTATTATTTAGAATAAGTTAAAATAAATTTTTTATAAGTTATTCCAAACGAGGCCTATATCAACCTAACAAAACCAAATATATTATGTTGAACTTCATATAAATAAAAAAACAAAAAATAAATTTAAAAAAAAAAAGGCAAACTAAAGCTGCATCAAAACGGCATCGTTTACTCTGAGATCCGAACTCTTCTAATTTTGGAAAAACTAATGCTCCACTAACCATGTCTTACAGCGGCGGTTGTTCGTCGTCAGTTTCCCACAACCCCATCGCTCTAACGGCGCAGGCGGAGCCGGCGACGATGACAGAGGCGAAGAGCGGCGGCACTAGCATGTCGATTCTCGACCGCTTGAAAAGGCGCGCGGCGAGGCAGAAGTTATCCGACGGGACGTCCAACGGCAGCCAGACGGAGCCGGGTGTGCGGCACGCCTGCGATAACGGCGACGACGGACTGATGGCGGAGACGAACGCCCACTCCGGCGCGAAGGAGGCGACCGCCACCGTGGCGGTGAGGATCGCCGTCCAAGCGGCGGCGTAGAGCATCAAGGTGCACGTCGGGAAGGAGAGAGACTCGGAGAGCGAATTGAAGAATCTGGAGATCATTTCACAAGAGAGGGGATTTAGGGTTTGTTGGGAGGGAATGGAATTGGGGATTTAACCGGTGTTGATTTTGTAGTAGTGAGTTTACGTGGTTTACGGCGGAGAAGGAGATGTGAGTGGTGAAGATAGATGAGATCACTAAACTCCTTATGAATAGGAAGTGTAGTATTTTTAGTCACGCATTTTTTATGTTAATTTGTAGTAATTGGAAAATAGCATTTTTCAAATAGATACGAAACTACGGTATACAAATGTGAGAATATCGATTTTGGTCCTCTAACATGGTTTGCATTATTGCATTTATTTAGAAAGTGCGGACACAAAGAATCTTTATGTATTGTGTTGGATATCCCAATACAAAACTCCAATTATTATGTCCATTTAGCTTTAATTAAAGCTTCTATAAATACAGATACACACAATACATCAAAACTCATTGCCCGCGGATAAAGAAAAACCATTTCAACATCAAAAACTACGGCAATAACGGATTCTATAGACACTTCCTCCGTCCTTATTTCTGACTCATTTCTTCATTTCCGATTTCTCTTATTTTCGGCATGATAATTAAAAAAGTAGATAATAAAGTATGAAATAAATAGTAGATGATAAAGTAGGAGAGACAATATGAGTGAAATAATGAGAGAGTAAATGATAAAGCATGAAAGAGGAAATGAGTGATATAATGATAAAATATATAAAGTAGGATAGAGAAGATGAAAAAGCATGAGAAAATTAATTAATTTTTTGCCAAATTGAAAATGATTCAGAAATAACGGGACAACCAATCGCAAAAGCGAATCAGAAATAATGGGACGGAGGGAATATATAATTAATTTACATTAAATTTCAATTTGCGTCATGACCTAAATTTTCTAAAAAATGTTGTATGCCATGATCATATCATGTTGTTTCACGTGTCGCATGTTCGTATCCAAACAACCGTGTTAATTTTAAGTAATTTCGAGTTTTGTCATGTAAGATGGTATATATACATTATTGGTTTTGGAATATGGTTGTATCTATTTTGGTTCTCCAACTCTAGACAACATCCGATTTTTACCTTGTAAATTAAAAAAGTGTTCGTGTTTTGTCCTCCAACAGAAAGTACACTTCACAAACTCTTTTCCCTTCGTCTAATTTACCGTTCTTTAAAAAGGTTACCAGTAACCGACATTAGACACTTCAATATTAGGCATATGCGTCACTGGTCGAAAATATGTCAAACATGTCGAAGTAAAACATTACACGACCAAAAGAAACAAAGGAACCCAAGACGCAACCACATTACATGACCAAAACACGAACACAAACCACATGAGTTACCATACCAACATAGGCTAATATTATGCCCCCCACATTGTTACATCATATACTAGACATAGCATAAAAGCTCAACACAGTTATAAAACAGTATAACAAGTAACTGCCATCCATCAAACTATAGGCATATTCCTTTTCAAGCAAAGGTTACCTAGTTCGCGTGGCTCTTAATAACGTCGAGCCCCATCTCAGTCGGATCGGTAGCTTGAAGCTCAACTTGAATCCCATCCAACTCCTTCTTGAAACTGTCCTTCGAACTAGCGTAGATCATCTTGCTTCGGGTTGTTGAAGTATCAGGAGACCTTCCATAGATAATACAAACCAAATTCAATTAGTATGGTATGTAAAATTTCTCTGAAATGTAGATAAAAATGGTGGCCTTACCAAGCAATGAAGAAGATCTTGCTTTTCTGGCAATTCTCTGCAGTGACAAAGTCGAAATCATAGACACAGTAGCGACATTCATCGACTGGGAGGCTTGCGGTGAAGTCCTCATAGCTTTCGGTTGGCTCACCGACTTTTTCAAGAACGACCTGCTTCTGCTCCTCCTCTATCTTGTAGATGATGTAGCGGTAAGTCCTATTGGCCTTCAGGTCCAAGAATTTCAGATTGCAGTCGTCGTGAACAGCCATCCCGGATGCTGAATTTGCCTGAAATAGGATTCCAAGAATGTCAAGAACATAGTACTGATCAAACAGAGTCTGATGCTTTCAAGTTTCAAGAGAAAGCGAAGAACTGCGCGTGAATACACACGAGACAAATGAAGTAGAACAAACCAACAAATAATGGATACTGAGTCCAAAATATAGTCCCAGCCAACTCAAACAAAAGCTTAACCAATCATGCTTATGAACAGAATCACACTTCAGGAAGAGTAACCTAAAGATCGAGTGCATTATACGCCCGTGACAACCAAGTTCCGTGATGATATCAAATCGAACAAACTAGATCACCACTAGAACTATGCAATTACATTCTCCAATAGCACCAAGAAACTACTTAAGAGATTCCTCACAGCGGAATCGAATGGAACAAACTAGATCGCCACCACAATTATGCAATTACATTCTACCATAGCATTAAGAAACTACTTAAGAGAATCCTCGTCGCCGAATCGAATCGAACAAACTAGATCATAACTAGAATTATGCAACTACATTCTACCATAACATTAACAAACTACTTAAGAGAATCCTCATCACGGAATCGAATGGAACAAACTAGCAAACCACTACAATCATGCCATTACGTTCTGTCATAGCATCAAGCAACTAATTGAGAGAATCCTCATCTCGGAATCACTTGCACACGCAGAGGAGAATTCAAATAAATCTCCACAACTATCATTTTCTCATTAATATTGATAGCAATTGTTAAACATCAAGGATGGTTTGCATAATTACATTAAAGTAACATCTCGTGAACTCGAAATTCGGAAAAAACTGGACAAAATATCTACGGTTAAGAAAATCCGCAGAAATTTCTAACAACTAACGCAGATCAATCAAAACATCAGGTACAACTACCAAAACAAAATTAACAAACAATTACTTCAAATCAAACTAGAGGAAACAACATAAACAGAAATCACATCAACCAAGCACTCGAGCAGTATAATCTGTAGAACCGAAAGCAAATCCGGAGAGATAGAGGTGCGGAGACTCACCATTTTTGATCGTGCTTAAGTTTGAAGCAGAGAACGCGAAGACCAGCTCAGGATTATGTAGAGAGAAAAAGGAGAATAAGTTTTAGAGAGAGAGAGGGGGAATGTGAGAACGAGCGGTAACGTGAGAATTTTGAGGTATCTTTATTGAGAGGGTGCGGTAGGGTTTCTACTGCGTGTGACGGTGTGAGACCGACTTAAAGCGATTGCGTGACGCCGCGTATCGTGAAGGCTACTTTACCGTTAGCCGACTCTTTTATACTCCTATCCCTTATTCATTTTCGTAGAGTCCAACAATTCTTATCCTTTTACTTAAAATAATAAATTATTACACATTTTATTTAAGGGTCCATCATCTTTTTCATAACCAACAATTTTTTTAAATTTTCGTGCGAAAAAAAAAGAGATAAGAATTGTGGAAAGGAGGAAGTATTTTATAAATTTTAATTGTATTAAAAAATTAATACATTTTTCGATAAATGATTAATAAAAAATAATGAATATTCATTCAAATTTTATTAAAGTATATTTGGGGAATTAATTTTTTTTATGTTGCAATTAAAGATTCAATCTAAAGTTTTTAAAAAATTAAAAATTAATTTAATTTTCTTAGTTTTGAGCAGACTGAAATTGTGTGAAAGAAAAACTCTTGGAGAGATAGTGTATATAAGAATGTGTGATGGCTAATGAGTAATGAGAGATAAATCTTATTTTTGAATGTAGAGTTAATATTGTCAATTTAGGAAAGGGGACACGACACTGATATTCGGACAGTCTAATCAGGAAATGTGGACGCTTTTAATGGAACGGATGGAGTATTATTTAACTCTCTCCGTCTGATCGAACTTGTCTCGTATTCCTTTTCGAATTGTTCTATCAAACTTGTTTTGTTTCTAAAAAATGAAATGAGTCACCCACATTTAACATCTGAAATTAATTTTAAATAATTAAATAATTAAATAGATACTACACGAGACAAGCTCAACGAGACGGAGTATTTTATAAATTTTTGGAAAATATTGATTTTTTGCACCTTATTTATTTTATTTTTTTTAGTGCAAAAAATCTATGCTAAAATTAGTATAATGGATGTTGTAATGAAATTAAAATATTGATGGTCACTTGTATAATTTAATAAAATACCCAGGTAAAAAATTTGAAAAAATATTACTCTCCGTCCCGTTAAAAATGGTGTATTGTCGTGATGTCCTACTAAAAGATACACATTTTCGAAAATGACAATTTACGTGCACTACTTTTAACTATTAAAACGTCAAATAATTTACACAACTTTCTTAATTCGCGTATCCAAAACAAACGCGTCAATTCTAACATAACGGAGCATTAAATTATTAAGTCACGTCACTATTCATACAATAGTTAAATAAAAATATCGTTTATGTCGACGTGTGGGGACAAGCATATATCATGATTCATTGAACATGTCACCTATTATTTATTTAGGTGGTTTATATTCACATGAGCAAAGTTTATGTCGACTTAAAAAAAAAACATAATTTACATATTTGAGTTTTATCAAGGGACCACAAAAATAGTTGCTTTAATTCGAAAAAGTTTTGTAATTAAAAATAAAAAATAAAAGAGAATATAATAATTCGATGATTACCATATCATGGTGATAAAACTTTCAAACCTTTTTGTTTTTGAAAAGAAAATACTCATTCCGTCCCGCCCGACTGGTTTTGTTAAAAAAAAAATAATTACCACACAAACTTTCATTTTCTACACACAATCACCCACTCCTTTACACATAACCACCCGCTCACCAAAATATCCGTACCGAAACCAAACAAGACAAATCGGCTGGGACGGAGGGAGTAACAATATTTAGTTAGGTTGGCAAAAAAATTTATGCATGATATTCTGATTCTAAGATTTTACATGGTAATTATCGTTTAAAAAGTTAATTTCTTGAAAATTGAAATGATCTGAAAATATATTTATTTCTACGACATACTCCTTCCATTAGTCCAGTTTTCGTATTTGGACTGTCTCATTTCATTAGTCTACTTTCATTTTTTAACTAAAACTAATGCTCTAATATATTCTATTGGATCCCACTTATTTATACTACTTTACATACAACTAACAATTTTTCTTAATCTCCGTATAAAAAAACTGAGCTACTAGAGTAGAACTGAGGGAGCACATTTGACGCACAAAAACTCATTGTTCATAAAATGGGCCGGACCAAATGCCCACATGAACTATGCTTACAATTAAAATTTGAGTGGGGCACTAGGTGGAACACAAGAAAGTGGGATAGATGATTCGGATTGCACCAAATATAGTAGGATTATTACTAAACTTGGGTTTTATATTAGTGGGCCGAACCCAATTGAACCCATATATTGATTGGGCTTAAGTAGTCTTGGCCTATTTAGAGATTAATTAATTGCTTAAACACTATACACTTACTAAATCATACTCCCTCCGTCCCATTGGAAGCGTCTTGTTTCCAATGGGCACGGATGTTAAGAAAATGATAATGTGTGGTGTATATTGTTTGACTTTTGGATAGTTAAATCGTGTCCACATATTCTTTCATTTTTTAGAAACAAGACGCTTCCAATGTGAAGCCCAAAATGGAAAACAAGACGCTTCCAATGGGACGGAGGGAGTAATATTTGTATAAAAAATTGAGTCTTATAATTAATCAGTAACATTGTTAAAGAACTTAATAATAATTTGTTAGAAATGCTAAGTTACGGTAGTTGTTACCAGTATTCTCATAACCGGTCCGGTGATCGATCTTAAAAAACATGAATTTAGTGGTTCAATCGATTGAACCGCTGGGTTGACCCGGTTTCTGTGTAGCTGAAGGGTACATCAACGTAATAAGTAAATTTTTGTTCTATTGAGTTAACACAAGAAGGTATTTTGGTTCTTTTTTTTGTTATCTCATTATTAATGTATTTTTCTAATATTGTAAAAAATGTACTGTACACAAATTAAATGACCAAAAATCAATAACATACACCAATTTTTTTTAATTAATTTCCCTCCAAAAAAAAAACACGAGGATAATAAAATAGAGTGAGGGAGTATTAACTCCATCCCCTTAGAAAATTCTATTGTTGGCTCTCCTTTTTTTTTTTTTTTTTTGCCATTTGTATTGGTTGGTGTGGTTTTTTTAATGTTTTTTATATTTTTTTTTTTTTTTTTTTTTGGGGGGGGGGGTGGAAAGTGTGGAACGTGCGTATCGCCTGACATAGAATCATTATCTTTATTCGGGGGACTATTGTTGGCTCTCCTTTTTCCGCAATTCCATTATTCATCTTATCACTCGTATTTCTAAATCCACTCCCGGTTCTAAATTGTCACGAACAACTCTCACAACTCATTCCTTCCGTCAATTAAGGAATAGAACGAAAACGATGTTTTCGAAGAAAGGAAATTCAAGATTCGAGTCAATTAATTATTCTCTCATTCCCGCTATTAGTGGCTCACTTTCTCGATTGGGACGTCCCAGTAATAGTGGCTCGGACCTAATTTGCCAAAAAAATTACTATTATCTCACTTACTTTATCATTTATCTTTCTTACTTTATCATATACTCTCTCACTTATCTTATCTCTCCTACTTTTCATCTACTCTTCTCTCATACTTTATCATTACTTTCATAATAATCGTGTCGAAAAGTTTTGAACCGCGTTTTGCAGGACAGAGGGAGTAAATTGACTAACGGATAACGCTCATAAAGACCGTTGACCGGTAATTTTCCGGTGTCGGTGTACTTTTTTTGCATCGAATTCCTCAAACTGGAATTCAATAATTTAGCCGTTAAAAGCAGCAACTACCCTTTAGACTTTCTGCAGTCCAAAATTTATTCAAAGAAATCACCGCCACCACAAATTCACGACGTCAAATTCTCAACCCCCATCGCCGTCAACAAATATCTTCTTTCCTACTCTTTTAACGTTCTCCACGTTCTCTGTTGCAGAAACTAAAATTTAAAAATAATAATTGTTGCTCTAACTGCACTACAGGACAATTTGCGTTTCCATGAGCAAACGTGAAATTTTGCTTTTTTCGGCATTTTTTTTTAAAACAAATTAATCGAATTTGAATTCATTCCAGATCTGGCCTCTAATCGACTGCATAATGTGTTGAAATTAAACTGGAATTGGAGATTTAAACGAAGTCGGTGCCAAATCACAGATCCAGATGTGTTGAAAAACGCTGCAATTTCAAATCGCAGCATGAAATGAAAGGAAATCAAGCTTGAAGAAACAACGGAGAAATCAAGGATTAAGTATATACTGGTAGAAATTAAATCACGAACTGAAGAGTAGTAATTCTGTGGTATTACTGAAATTTCTGAAGCTTACATTAACATCTATCAGAGGAAATCTAATTGAAAAGCAGAGCAGAGCATAGCACCGAAAATTAAAAACAAAAAGGAGAAGAGGAAGAAGAAGAAGAAGAAGAAGAAGAAGCTATTAATTTATATCCTTACTGGCGGCGGCGGCGGAAGCGCTCTGGAGTCTGGATCATCCTCTGCTAGAGCGATCGGAAATTGTAATTTCCTCCGCCGGCTTGGGCGGCGGATTCGGCGGCAAGTGAACGCCGCCGCTGCTTTTTGCCACCGGCGGCGGATGCGGAGCTTGAGCGGTAGGCGGCGGCGGAGGAGCGATCTCATCCGAGAGAGGATCGGTGAGATTGTCCGGTAGGACGAAAACGCCCTGCGACGGGCGGCGCTGGTGACGGTTAGCTCTCTGAGACATTGAAGGAGAAAATTTGGAGAAATGAACAAAGTTTTGGTGCTTCGGAAGTTATGAAGAGTGTGGTGGAAAGATGTGAGAGGATGGGTTAAATATATAGAGGAGTGGAGTTGAAGACTATCCATTGACCTTGGGATTATGTTGCATTAATTTAGTCAATTTTAAATTTTTTTGGAATCCAAGTGAAATTTGCTATATATGAAAATTGGTTAATTTCATTAAATGGTGTTAGCTTAGAGATAATTCTACTTCGTCTCTCATTAGAAATATTATGTTTTTTTTGGGTGCGAAATTTAAGAAAATGATGTTTCTTGGTGTAGATTATTTGATGTAGTTAAATCTGATCTACATAATTTTTATCATTTTAAAAAATATATCACTTATAGCGAAACGTTTCGATAAAAAAAACGTGTTATTTCTAATAAAGTGGGGGAGTGTAAATCCATGAGTGATCATATGGTACGTGAATACATACATACTGTGAATTTGAAAGGGATAAATGATAAAGTAAGAGAGAAGATAAATGAGTTTATGAGAGAGTAAACTATAGAGTAAGAGAGAAAAATGATAAAGTAAGATAAATAAATGAAAAAAAACGAAAAAATAGGAAAGAGAAATAAAAAAGTAAGAGATAATTTAGTAATATTTTTTAAAGTTTTTCCTTTTAAGAAAACATGTCATTTTAAATGGACGTCCTGAAAAAGAAAACATGTCATGTTAAATGGAACAAAGGGAGTACTATATATCATGCGTCTATACAAGTCATATATTTATTGCCCTATACGACTTTTAGTTGAATTATACTCCCTTGTCCTATTAGTTTTGTCTAGTTTATATTCGATACGAATATTAAGGAAATAATATTATATGGTGTATTATTGTTTGACTTTTAGGTAATTAATTTATAGTCATAAATTCTTTATTATTTTTTAATAGGATATAGCTTTCAAAAATATAAGCCTTTACTAATGGGACAGAGTATGGGGGGCATGATTGATTCCACGAGGTTTTTGTGATAGAAATATAACACGCAAAGGGGCGGACCTACCCATGGGTTCGGTAGGGCTCCAGTCCAAGGTGTCCAAATTTTTTTAAAGTATTTATTAGTATAAATTTTAATTTTTTCAATTTAGAAATCACTATTAGCCCTAGTTAAGTTTTAAAAAATAGAGTAGCTTAAGGTAATTTTTCGAGTTGGATCGAGAATTTGAAGCGGTTTATAATTATATCTTCATATCTAAATTTTATAGAATAAATTCATAATTAATTCCAAGTACTGAGAATATATAGATGTGTACGCAGTTGACTTACGTTTAAGATATGATTATTTATTGTTTATGAAATAGAATATTAATTATTGGCTTTGATTATGAGAGGAAGCATATTAGAGCATGCAAAACACAAAATTATTGGAGACATGTGAGAATGTTGATAATTGTCTAGTCTTGTACAATGAATTATTGGCATCATGCTTTAAATAATTCACTAACTCACATGCACATGATAAATGATGCATTCATCTGCTAGTACGAAAGGAGCGAAATCTGCAATTTTGCAAGTTTGAATAGTAAATTTTTAAATAAAATAAACTTCAATTAATTTCGATCGACAAAAATCTTCCCTTTTTGATTTACTTATCATACTTGGATAGATAATTAATGGAGTAATGAAAAAACACTGCTACGATTCAATAGCATTCAAACCATATAGAAAATCTAAAAGACATTAGCTTATTCATGTGTTTGACAAAACCTAGAGATTAGTGAGATTAAAAATGCACTCGGCAAATAAGGAATATATATATATACTCCCTCCGTCCCGCTCGACTTGTCTTGTACTTTTGTATTTCTTTCTGGACTGTCCCACTCAACTTGTTTTCTAAAAAGAAAAATAATTACTACACAAATTTCCACATTCTACACACAATCATCTACTCCTCTACATACAACCACCCACTCACCAAAATATTTGTCTGCCGGACCGAACAAGACAAGTTGGGTGAGGCGAAGGAGTATCACATTTGATTATACATATGTGACGGTCAATACCTAATGGCAAAAGTGAGATTAAAATTCATAATCTTCGACTACAAAATCAATCATTAGGCCCTCTAATAGACCATAATTCTTAATTCGGCTTTGAATATTGTATCTATTTGTGTTATGTGTGGGCCTTTCTAATTAAATTAATTCTGCCACTAGGATCACCCATTTTGGCCCAATGAGTTAGATCATTCAATTAGTCGGTGGGTTATGTCGCGCTCAGACTATATTTATCAATGAACACTCAAAATACCCAAACACCCATCATCTCAATATTTTATTAATTTCTCTCTCTTCCATATACTCTATTTTATTACTAAAAATAACATCTCTACTTTTTATAGTTTATCCGTGACCACTCAACCAAAGCAACCACCAAACTAAAATATTATCTATTCACATTATTTTTTATAATTATTTATTTCAACATATTATTAATTTGAATAAAAAATATTAAAATTAATTTTCGATTAATGGAAAACATGAAAAAAACTCAATATCAATACAACTCATATTAATAAAACAAAGGTGCAACACAAATTGATGAAGTAAAAAATTGAAACAATGAAAAACACACAACTACAAATACGAAGTAGGAGATTTATTTAGCTATCATGGCCGAATTTTTGTCATATATGCTCGATCAAGTCGTTTTGAAGCTCTTTATGCCCTTCTATGTTCCGAAGTTGTGAATTATAGAAGTTGTTATAGGGATCGATAGTGAAAGAGTGAGGAGTAATTAAAAATGTGGAGAGAAAATGAGATAATTATAAAATGTGAAGAAATATATCAATATTGGTGTCTATTTATAGATGATTAAAAATCATGAATTTTGATATAATTTTTATTTTTCGTAATATATACTATAAAAGATATAATCAAGTTAAATTTATAATCAAATTAATATCATGTGACCAATGAGATAGTGACAAGTGTCACCATCCCAATGGCCACAGCAAAGACAAACGTTCGTTGCATTGTGGGATGGAGGAGAACGAGGTTGCCCATTTCTCTCTCCTATCAATGTATTTTTTTAATGGATGAAATACAAAAAAAAAACGGCCGAACGCTTATAAATGTACGCTGATAAACGCAGTCTCAGCGGCTACAGACGTCTGAGCTTACATTATTTGATTCTCCTATAAAATTCGAGATTTCTTCAATCTTTAATCATGATGGATCAATTTCGATATCCTAACTTAAAATTCACATATGACCATTTTAAATTTTGAATGATGATTGCATTCGGCTATTATGGGCTTAAGATGATTATTAGTTCGTTTGATAGGATGATTGTTATTAGGGGGTGTTTGCAATAGCTTAAATTATTGAACTTATAGCTTAATTTAAGGAAAAGCTGTTTTTTTTTTTGTTTTCAACAGCTTAAATTCGCAAAAATTCTTTACATTTAAGTTGAATAAGTTGAAGTTGGTTAAGTTGAGTTTTACCAACTTCTCCAACTTAATGGCATATTTATAATTTCGGATAAGCTATGATTTGACATTTTACTTATAAATCACAAAATAAGCTAATACATTATAAATTTTGCAAACACTATTTTTTCAACTTTTTCTTCTTTTAAGCAGTTTTTGCAAACACACCATAAATTCTCTAATAAGCCACTTTTACAACTTCTCCTTAATTTAAGCAAAGTTTAAGCTATTGCAAACACCCCCTTAGTGAAGGATAATTGATGGTTAGGAACCAAACATTCCTCCTTCGTATGTTGTTGCACTCCGATTGTTGCTCATGTGTTAGATCTTTTGATTTGTGTCCCGACCTTTTTCTTCCTACTGGGTGGTCGAGAATCGAAGAAAATAAATAAGCTGTCTCTCTCTCTAACTCACGTGCGTGCGTGAGTATTTGTGAGTGTGTGTAATCTATTTACGAACATAATACTAATATATATAGCTTCAAAAGCCAATATAATATTAATATATTTGTAGCCCATTAATTTAATTATATTTCTAATGGGCTTCCACATAATTAGCCCATAATATAATTAATTAATCCATTCGATTACTAATATTTATCAATTAATTGGCCCACCAATTAATTACAGATAAATAACATTATTAAATAATGTAAAAATACATTAATCCATTAATAATGATTTCTGAGAGACAATAACTAACTAGACAACTAATTGGGTCGGATCGGGGATCTAATACAAGAAATAAAGTTTGGGCCTCAAATTAATTAATTATCTATGCTTAGCCCGAGCAAAATTAATTAATAAATATAGATTCATTCCACTAGAGAATTCGTGCTGACTTACCCCTTTATCCCAAATTGAGCAAGAGCTGATATTTTAGACTTAATCGATCTCCGTATTTAAGATAGAAATATCCGTTAATTAATTAAGCTCACTGACAGCTTAAATTAATTAACATCTTATATTCCTGAGTAGTATCACTCGATCTTATTAACACACCTGAACTTAATCATTTCATTTTACTAGGATACGGTTGCAAGATACAGACAACCAACCTGAGCGAGAAATAACTACTAACACCCAAGATACGCAGATCCGGTCGCGATGACGTTCACCATAGTAGGTGAAAGTGATAGATAGCCAAATGCACTCAGCTGAAGTCTTACCAAACTTAAGATCAACTAAGTCAGCGAGATCTTGGTTCTCCACTAAGGTGAGTTAGAAGAACACATCTCACTGTGATCCGTCAATACACCACCTTCCTCTCCAGCCTCGGCCTCATCTTCTTCGCGCCGCTGATCATCGTATCCAGCCCTGTATAGGTCCCGGCTGGCCTCTTCGTCTTCTTCGCCGTCTCCGGCCTCCTCTCCTTCCTCGGCTTTGGCCTGGCGGTTGTGGCGGCGGCTTATTGGATTTATTGGTATTTTAGAGGCCTCCACCCGCCCAGTTCGGACCGGTTCGATTACGCTAGGAACCGGATCGCCGACACGGCCGGGCACGTGACGTGAAGGAGTATGCGAGGGAGTATGGCGGGTATTTGCAGAGTAAGGTTAAGGATGCTGCACCGAGTGCGTGAATCAGTGATTTAGTGTGTGCATTTCTGTAATCTGGCCGGAATTATTATTCTCTATTTTCTATTCATCTTTTGTATATATTAAAATTGTAGTCCTTGTAATTAGAAATGTTATCTATTAATTATTGTAATTATTAGGGAGTTTATTAAATGAAACCTGATATTAGGTAGGAGATAAGAACGTTTATCATTACACCAAAAGTAATTATTAATGGTGAAAGCCTAATTTTTGTACTCCCTCCGTCCCACTAGAAACGATACGTTCGCTTTTGATTGCGAGAATTAAAAAAGTGGTGTTACGTGGTGTGCATTATTTGACTTTTTAGTTGTTAAATGTGGTCCACACTATCTTTATTATTTTAGGAAACACGTCATTTCTAGTGGACGATCCAATAAGGAAAACGCATCGTTTAAAGTGGGACGGAAGAAGTTTTTCTTATTGGATAACAATCAGCCTTATAATTACATTAATTATTAATTAGTAGAAATAAAAAGAGTACTTGAAATTACGTATTTAATAAATATCTATCTAATTGATGTCTGATTTAAAATGACGAAATTTTATATTAAAAAAATATATTTTTAATTATTCGTTAATTTTCTTGTTCAATCTTATCTTTTTAATTAATTATTTTTTAATACAAAATTATGTCGTTTTGAATCGATGGACAGAGATTTATTGAACAAATGATCTTATAATTGTATTCCCTCCGTCCCATTATTAATGTCCCACTTGCTTTTTTTATTATGCCTCATTATTTATGTCTCATACCAAAATAAGAAAATAAATGAGTGAATACAATCAATCTAAGCAAGTGGATCCCACCTCTTTATTTTTTACACTACAACTTTACACCTTTACCTCCACTATCTTAATTACCGTGTCCAGTCCCAATGAGACATAAATAATGAGATGGAGGGAGTATATATATTTCTATATTCCTTCACACGATTCTAGGCTTTTGTAATGACTCTCCCTGATTGGTTAGATCCAACCACGCGGATAATGACTATCTGAGCTGACAGCCATCGATAGCTTCCAATCGGACGATCATAACACCCCTCACTTTCATCTCAACGTGAGCCCCTCTTATTTAACCAACACCAACGACCCTTCAGGCTCACTATTTTAGCTCCCTCAGCAAAATCTCTCTCATCATTCAATTCCCATTCGCAGAAAAATTAAGGAATGGAAACCGGCGGAAAATTGAAGAAGGGAGCTGGCGGCAGGAAGGGCGGCGGCCCGAAGAAGAAGCCGGTTTCAAGGTCCGTCAAGGCCGGCCTCCAGTTCCCCGTCGGCAGAATCGGCCGGTATTTGAAGAACGGCCGCTACGCGCAGCGCGTCGGCAGCGGCGCGCCAGTGTACATGGCTGCCGTGCTCGAGTATCTCGCTGCTGAGGTATTGCGTCTGTTAATTAACCTGCATTCCGATTTTGAGTAGTCGAAGGTCGATTCTGAATTTGATCGTTGCTTTTACCTTGAGATTTGAAGTCTTCGTCCTTGATTTAGATCTGCTAATTTTCTGTGAGAAATTGGATCTTTGAATCATGTTATAATTGCCTAATTCGTTGTTTGAGCTTGAATTTGCTGTTAGTTAGCTTGAATGCTGGGCATCCGGTGGTTAGGTTTTTGGGATTAGGGTTTCAAAAGTTACTAAGTTAGGGTTGATTGCCTAATTCGTTGTTTGAGCTGGAATTTCCTGTTAATTTGTTTGATTTTTTGGATCTGGTGGTTAGGATTTTGAGATTAGGGTTTGATAATTCCATCTGCAACTTGAGGTTCGTTAACACATTCACATGAACAGAATATGAAACTTGATAATCGAATCCATGCTTTATTGCGTCGATCAGAAACTATTCCCAATTCATGTAGGACGATTCAATTCTCCTTAATTAAATCTCAAATCAATTGAAATTGGCATTGAATTAGTCCATTACTCGAATCTGTGCTGTCTGTACAGATGCTTAAAAATTCATTCAACTTTTGCAGGTACTGGAATTGGCTGGCAATGCTGCAAGGGATAACAAGAAGAACAGGA
Organism: Lavandula angustifolia; assembly: GCA_028984105.1. Taxonomy (NCBI): domain Eukaryota; kingdom Viridiplantae; phylum Streptophyta; class Magnoliopsida; order Lamiales; family Lamiaceae; genus Lavandula; species Lavandula angustifolia. The sequence continues at coordinate 39,297,389 of CM054803.1, read as the reverse complement.
TCATTCCAAGGCATGTCTTGCTTGCAGTAAGGAACGATGAGGAGCTTGGAAAGCTTCTAGCTGGAGTCACCATTGCACACGGTGGAGTCCTACCGAACATCAACCCGGTTCTTCTACCGAAGAAGCCTGGGAATGTGGCTGAGAAGGCTCCTAAATCTTCATCCAAGGGGACCAAATCTCCCAAGAAGGCTGCTTGATTGATGTTGTGACGCCATTCCCAAGGGTGTTTAGGTTGAAGGACAAGCTCTCTTTGTTCTTTGTATGTAATTTGAATTGTTGTTTGGTTATGTAGTGAAGTCCTGTTCATAACTGGATCAAGACCCTTGTACTTTGTTCCTTGTTAGAATTGAATGGAAAGATCATTAGCTCTTGAAAATTATTACTACTTTTCAGTCCTCCTACCCTTGGTTTCTACTTTCTCCGTCTCATTATTTATGTTCTATTGGGACTGAGCACGGTAATTAAGATAGTGGAGATAAAAGTTTAAAGTTGTAGTGTGAAAGTATAATGGGGTGGGGTGTATTTGCTTAGATTGCTTGTAGTTCACTTATTTATTTTCTTATTTAGTATGTGACATAAATAATGGGATAATAAAAAAAGGTAAGTGAGACATTAATAATGGGACGGAGGGAGTATTTCTTTTTGGGCCATCTCACTTGACATGTTTTGTTTTCTAAAAAAAAAAAATAATTATTCATTTCGTCCCATTTAATATGATTTGTTTATCTTTGGTGTGAGAATTAGGAAAATTGATGATAAAATATGAAAGAGAATATAAATGAGTTTATGTGAAATTAAATGATAAAGTAGGAGAGAGAAATACAAAAGTAAGAAATAATTTATTAATATTTTGAAAGTTATTTCCTTTTAAGGAAACGTGTAATTTTAAGTGGGACGTTCTAAAAAAAGAAAACTTTCATGTTAAATGGAACTGAGAGAGTATTATACAAATTCTCACTTTTTTTTTGTGGGGTTTATCTTTCTATACGCAATCACCCATTTGCCAAAATATTCGTGCCGAAACTAAGCAAGACAAGTCGGCTACACACATCACCTATTCATCTGCACAAAATATCCGTGCAGAAACCAGGCAAGAGTGAAGACAAGTCGGCTGGAACGGATGAATTATCATTATTGAATCGATTGTTTAGGATTTAATATTCGATCAACCCACTCGTACAAGAATGAAAATACTATACGACTTCTAGATGATTAGTCACAACTTGCTTTATTATAGAATGGGAAAAGTTGAGTGGTTCACCTCCTGCTAAATTGAAGAAAGGGAATAGACCTCGTGCCATATTGAATTTAGGTATTGAGTTTTTCTCGTTATAAAAAAAGAAAAAGAATTGAGAAATTTGTTGGTTTTGGTGATTGTAGCTACATTTATTAGATCCCTCGCGATCTGGTACGAAATTCTCTCTCTCTAGAATACTTTTCTCCGCTTTCTGATGTTTGAATTTTTTGAATTCGAATTCATGTTGTTATCATTTTAATTCCTGTAACGTAATTATTGTGATTGATAGCTTATTTTGTTGCTAGGGTTCGCTTGATCGGAATTAAATTGAAACGAATTTGAGGCCAATCAGATGGCTGCTCAACCCGGCAGAGCTCGAGCTGACTACGATTATCTCATCAAACTCCTATTGATCGGAGACAGCGGTTCGTGTTCTTCTCTCCAATTGATGTGGCAATTGTTTTTTTGGGTATTTCATGCCTATTCATATGAAAACTGTGAAATCAGGATGTTTGTTTTTGTGCGGTATGAACTCCATTTGATGCGAAAATGTCGTAGTCCGGAAGTTGTTACTTGTTTGATGGATGAAATGTTTTGTATGATCCACTGACAAGAATTTATGAAGCTATTAATCTTCATAGAATGTATGAAATGTCTTCTCTCCCCAACCATCAATTGGTTCATTTGTTGTGTATTTCCTTATTAGAATCAGTTGAGAGATAATGGATGTTGGCTGAATTCATGGAACTATATTTCTCTCTGTGGCTTGAGCTTTTCAGTCCCTCTGAGCTTTGAGTATGAAAATGACTGAAATTTTGAGTTCGTACTTACGGTAGATGTTATCTAGAGTTATAAGTTGGATCATATATGCTAGATGAGTTTGGTTTACTAAAAGAGCGAATAGCAAACAGTTGCTGAATCTCCGATGGTGGATATTTTCTTAACACGAACCAGATGCCCATATGACGAAGTCTATTTCTAGAGTTCTTTTTGCAACGACACGATGACTTCTCTTACTCTTTACAGTTAAACCTCGATAAAGTAATAACCTTGGGACCGAGAAAAAATATTCATTTAACGAGGTTATTACTTTATCGAACATTATTTTAGTGCATTGACCCATATCGGGACCGGAAGAAATTATTATTTTAGCGAGATTATTACTTTATCGAGGTTTAACTGTACTTGATAAAATTGTTGGGCTTCTTTCGATTGCATTTGTCAAGTTTGGTATAGCTCCTTATGACTATCTTTTATACTCAGGTGTGGGTAAGAGTTGCCTCCTTTTAAGATTTTCCGATGGCTCTTTCACAACCAGTTTCATTACTACTATCGGGTTGGTTGCCTTCAGTTGTAGACTGCTCGAGTTGCATTTTGCCCACCTTAATTGATAATGTATTCTCTCGCAGGATTGATTTTAAGATTAGGACTGTCGAGCTTGACGGAAAAAGAATTAAACTGCAGATATGGGATACTGCTGGACAAGAGCGGTTCCGTACTATTACAACCGGTAAATGTTGTTAAACTGCAGATATATGTTGTTTCATATCCAGTTTTTAAAGTCTCTCCATCTCTGTGTATTGCATTCTTTAAAACTTAAATTCTTCACGCCGCTAAACTCTTGAAAATCAACCTTTTATTTGTTGGGGAATTCAACTAACTCCTGAATGAAGGGTTCCGATGTTTGAGTTGTGACCCTAATTGATTGAACGTTAATGTCGAGCAGATTATTGTTGATCCATTTGTATACGAGTAGGCACTGCTTAGTTTGGACCATGTTAAGTAAATGATTTCTTATTTGTCTAGTGATTTTGCGTATTGTACCATATGTGTCATTGAAGTGAACTGGATTATCGAAATTACTATCATCAAACTGATTGAAAAGGCAAACTACATTAACTTTTTTGAAATTTTGTAGTTCATTGATTTGATATACAGTAGATGCCGGAAGTTTCTGGTAGGAATTATGTGGACTAACTTTGGTAATGACATATAATGACCATCCTATACAGTTAAACCTCGATAAAGTAATATTCGATGGAGTAATAATCTGGCTAAGATAATAATTTCCTCCGGTCCCGATATAGGTTATTGCACTAAAATAATGTTCGATAAAGTAATAACCTCGTTAAATGAATATTTTCTTCCGGTCCCAAAGTTATTACTTTATCGAGGTTTAACTGTAATTCGTTATTTATGGAAGGATCCCCGAAAGGTTTAACTGTACCACCTTTTTGGTGGTATTGTTTCCTCGATAAAGTCGATTATCACTTGTGTCTGTTTTGTTTTTCTGCCTCCTCTGTCTAGCACAAACAAAGGTGAGTTTCTTTGAAGATGCATATCGCAGTATTCTCCTTTCCACCATCCGTGTATAGCGTTAGACGGGCAAAAACCATTTTTTTCTTTCTTGAATGTTGTGTTGTGCCTGAGAAACTATTATCCGTGCAGCTTACTACCGTGGAGCAATGGGGATATTGCTGGTTTATGATGTCACCGACGAGTCATCCTTCAACAGTAATAACCCTTGATACTTGTTTCTCAATTTCCCCAACCAATGTGACATTCAAAACTACATTCTTGCTTGGTACAATAAGTTGTTTTGTTAAAAAGTCTTCATCCTTTTCGCAGACATTCGGAATTGGATCAGAAATATCGAACAGCACGCCTCTGATAATGTCGACAAAGTACTGGTTGGCAACAAGGCTGACATGGATGAAAGCAAAAGGGTATGTATATCTCTCTCCTTCTGTAGACTCTAATTACACGACTGCATCTACATGCGCGTTTATGCTGTGAGTGTACGCTCAGATCCAGTGTGCATACCTCGAAGCACGAAGATTTTTAAGGCCGTTCTTTCTTTCTCGTCTTCACACTAGAAACTGAGATACACTGCTCGAATTTTTTAGGCCGTTCCGACCTCTAAAGGTCAAGCACTCGCAGATGAATACGGAATCAAATTCTTCGAGACAGTAAGTAGCAATCATCGAGTTTTAATTTTGAATCCCCGAACCCAAATAACGTAACTCTTGAACAGAGTGCTAAGACGAACATGAACGTGGAGGAGGTTTTCTTCTCGGTAGCCCGTGACATAAAGCAAAGACTTGTTGAGACCGACTCCAAAGCCGAGGTATCAAATACTTCCTCAGTCTCATCTATCTTGTCTCATTTTTCTTTTCGGATTCTCTCATTCCAATGGGACGGAGGGGGTATCAATTACCTTCGCTTTGTATGATCAATCTATTATGTTCCCGTATGTTTACTTACGGTACCGAGGCGTGCGCCGGTGTGTCTGCAGCCTCAGACCATAAAGATCAGCCAACCAGACCAAGCAGCTGCCCAAGCTGCTCAAAAATCAGCTTGCTGTGGGTAGAATGAAGATAGATAGGATGGCTGGATTCAGATTGACCGTTAGGACGAGGAAATACTTTGTTTTGATTATATCCACGTTGCTTGTAATGTCACCCCATCTAATTATTTTTAGACACTATTTCCACTTTCTTGAATATGTACATGTTCGGAATTAGATACTCCCTCCGTCTCGTCTGACTTATCTTGCTACGACCCGTTTTTGCCCAATGGATACAAAATACTCATGCTTTAGCACCCGGTGCAACAACTCAGGACCATCCCACCCGACTTATTTTGTTTCCAAAAAAGAAAAATAATTACTACACAAATTTTCACTTTATACACACAATCACCTACTCTTCTACACACAATCACCCACTCACTAAAATATCTGTGCCCAAGCAAAATAAGACAAATCAGGTGGGACAGAAGGAGTAATAAATTTGATGGCTCTTCTTTGTGTAATTGACCACAAAAATGATGTGAAAACTGAAACATTCATTTATCCAAAACAAAACAAGACAAATTATGGACTATAGCAACAGAACAGAGTAGATATGTCTAGAACTGCAACAATGAAACGCTTAAGCAAATCTAAAATGCAATAAAAATCTCGTTACACCGGAGAAATCTTTATATGATGCCAATCTTGTTTGCAACATCCAAAGCATCGTAATCGGGTGTCAACCTAACGTACGCCTTCTTCGTACCATCCGGCCTAAAAAGGGAAATCTCATAAGATTCAAGTCTATAAGTAGTATCGTATAACTAGCCAATATAATGCACTAGACATATACCTGATAAGGGTATTAACCTTCTTGGTCTGAATGTCGTACATCTTCTTGACAGCATCCTTGATCTTCTTCTTGTCTGCACGGATGTCGACGATGAAGACCAATGTATTGTTGTCCTCGATCTTCTTCATGGCCGATTCAGTGGTGAGAGGATACTTCAGAATCTGGTAGTGATCAAGCTTGTTGCGAGGAGGTGCACTGATGCGAGGGTACTTGGGGTTCCTGTCCTTCTTCAATGTCTTGGGTCGGTAGAAGGTGACTTTGGTTCGGATCTTCTTGGCCTTCTTCTTGAAAGTAGATGCTGATTTCACCGCCTTGGCAGCCTTCAAGGCCTGGGCCTTTGCATCGGATTTCTTGGACGGGTCAGCTGCACATCAGTTGCAATGGAAAGTAAAGTACGATATGATGACTGATCTCTACACAATGAATTAGTTGATGTGAAAACTATGAATAAATGACATTTCACTAAACAAAAAATTCTCCATCCGTTTCATTTGAAATGATCCTTTTACGTTTTCGGAATTTCCGAGTTGAAATGGCCCCTTTCCAAAAAAGAAAAAAAATTACTCCATCCATACCATAGAAAGTGTATTGTTTTCCTTTTTGAGCCGTCTCATAAAAAATGTCTTGTTTCTTAAAAAGGCAAACAATATGTGAACCAAAATTAACAAGCCAAAAAGTCAAACAATATACACTACACGATCTTATTTTCTTAATCTACGTGCCCCATAGAAAGAAAACACTTACTATGGAAAGGAGGGAATACTAAATTCTCCGATATTTTATTATTTCTCTCTTCTACTTTACCATTCACTCTCTTCCTAGTTCACTCATCTTCTCTCTCTTAATTTATTCATCAACTCTACTTTCTTAATTCCGGTGCCGGAAAGCAAAAGTCCCAATATAAATGGGACGGAGGGAGTATTATAAATGTAGAATCACTTAAAATGAAGCTGGATCAGCTCATACCAACAGAATTCAGATTCGTTTCGAATACATCACAGTCAAAGTAAAAAATAATTAAAAAACAAAGTTCACAAATTTTTTGTTATTTACAAGAATTACAAACGCAGAAACAATTGCAAGACTTTCTCATCAGCATAGCTACCTAATGTTGATTATAGATCAAACAACTGTAAAACTTGAAGAACTAATATCATTGTTATTTGTTCTTCGTGATAATTCACGTAGGTAGCATTCAGAGATCACCGAGAACACAATTTAACAGAAATTCAATCTAGAGAGAGAGAACTGCAAACAATCGGCTCAATAAGCATTCAAATTGAGAGCGGAATATCTACTCAAAGCTTTGAAACCACCAACTAATATTACGTACTTAACCAAAATAAAAATTAAGAACACAAATTCGTACCTTTAGCAGGAGCCATTTCTAATTGAAGCAACCTCACGAAAACTCACCTGCAGATCCAACAAATGGAACAACAAAAGATGCAGAATCCGAATAAGTATTCGATAATGCAAGAGAAATAATAGGGTTAGAGCGAGAGGCAAAAGAGTTGAAAGAGAGAGAACCTGAGCGGAGTGCCGGTGTAGGGTTTCGGAGGCGGAGAAGATGATGGCTTTTTTATATGTAATACTAGGGAAAGTATTTTGGGCCGTCAAATCTGGGCCGGCCCAGTACCCATATTTCACAAGATGGGCTTCGATAATATTTAATACTCCAATGAAAGCCCATGATTTTGCTATTCAATGATTAGTTTTCATTTTTTATACTCCCTCCGTGTCTCCATCCCATAGAAAAAGTTTTTTTTATTAATTTTTGATCTGGTTATTTGGGAGATTGTTAATTGTAAGTAAAATTATGTAAAATTGTCGGTTGCTCAAATAAAGTATGCGTATTGTTTGCCAAAACAGTGGCGGATCTAGGGCGCCCGGCGGCCATCCCCCGAACTCGTGTCGAAACGCGATTTTATAGATGCAATTTTTATGAAATTTCGTATTTCACCTCCAAATGTACACTTCACCCTCTTCTCTATGGTGTTTTTTAGTTTCGCCCCCCTCCCTCGTAATCTTGGGGACACTCGACAAATCGAGTAATAATATTACTTCCTTCGTCTTGTAAGTAATGTCATTTTCTACACAGTGATTATGAAACTCGAATAATAATATTACTTCCTTCGTCTTGTAAGTAATTTCATTTTCTACACAGTGTTTTTGTGTGTAATTAATCTTCGGTCCACTTAACTTTCGGTGTCGATTTCTTTCCATTTCGAGAAATACGACACTAATAACGGAACACTCAATCGGGAATAATAAAGACACAAAGTTTATTATTATTTTTGGCCAAAAGGTCAAAGATATTATTATGCCAAAAAGGTTGAAGCAAGTTCAAAGTAGGGAACTGATAATTCAATGAAAAGATCCAACCAGGATAGCACAACTTTATAACCATCATTATATACAACTGGGAGCAAGGATTAGATTCAAAATCCCAGAGTATTATACAAAAAAATATCGAAAATTCCGAATTTTTGGGAACTACAAGCATGACATGTAACTAAATAAGAAGTTCTTCTTTGGAAACTCAGGAAAATGCATCAGCACAGTGAGGCAGAGGATGGCTTCACTCTATACATAATATATTCCTCATTTGTTTCCCTTACCTTCATCCTCATTCAAGATGCGGTTTCGAAAATCATCCACCATTCGCGGCAGTCCATCGCGCAATGAGATCTTAGGCTCCCAGTTGAGAAGCTCCTTGGCTTTGCTTATATCCGGCTTCCTCTTGTGGGGATCATCAGCAGTGTTCGGTCTGAACTCGATCGTTGCACTGGGGTCGATGGTTTCTTTGACAACCTATTGTTTCGTGAAGGGAAAAAGCTCAAATACAGTTAAACCTCGATAAAGTAATATTCGATAAAGTAATAATTCGCTAAGATAATAATTTATTCCGGTCCCAATATGGGTCAATGCACTAAAATAATGTTCGATAAAGTAATAACCTCGTTAAATGAATATTTTTTCTCGGTCCCAAAATTATTACTTTATCGAGGTTTAACTGTATGCAGAAAACATAAAGACTGTAAAGCTTATGGAAAGAAATGTTATATAAAGTGAATAAAGATTGTTCGGTACAAACCTCAGCAAGCTCTAGCATTGTGAACTCTCCCGGATTGCCCAAATTGAAGGGGCCTACATGCTCACCTTCCATTAGTGCCACCAATCCGTCGACCTGGACTCAAGAAAATGGATTCGTATACTGTATCAGTCTGATTTTCAGGACGAGATAGAACAAAATGTATGGTTTACTTCATCCGTGTAAATCTTCATTTGCACGGATGAACTACAACGGTAGCTCAGAGTGTTCAGGACAAAATTTATTGTAGAAAGGCGGTTTCTTTTACTATATATTTAACAGAAACTAACGATTTCTAGCTATTAATCCCATTAAGGGACTCATTCCATCCGTAATACTCCTTCCGTCCCATTTAAAGTGGCGTGTTTTCCTTATCGGGACGTCCCAATAAAAGTGACACGTTTCCTAAAATGGTAAAGATTGCGTGGACTGCATTTAACTACCAATAAGTCAAGCAATCTATACCACATAAAACTACTTTCTTGAATCCTGTGCTGAAAAGAAAAGTGTTACTTTAAATGGGACTGAGGGAGTATTATTCCAGATTCTGGAATGATGCTAGATTTATGAGGTTGATGCCGTATCAACAGAACCTTAAGATTTCTAGCTATTAATCCCATTAAGGTACGTACTCAATTCGTGATACTTCCCCCGTCCCATAAAAAGTGTCTTGATTTCCTTTTTAAGCCGTCTCATAGAAAGTGTCATGTTTCGAAAAAAAATTAAAGAATGTGTGGCCTAAAATTAACAAGCTAAAAGTCAAACAATATACATCACACAATTTAAGTTTCTTAATCACCGTGGCCCATAGAAATGAGACACTTTATATAGGACGGAGGGAGTATTATTCAAGACACTAGATTTTTGAGGTTGAGGCCAAACCAATCTAATCTCGTGTGCTGCATAAATTGAATAGGGAACTATCTATTAATCCTGCAAGGCCAATCAGTTAAGGTGGTAGTCAAAACATACCAAGTCTGATACATATTGGAAGCTTCGTGTTTGTTTCCCATCTCCATAGACTGACATAGGTTGTTTCCGTATAGCCTGCAGAAGACCATTATGAACATAAGAATCTATAATCAGTAAACAGGGAAGGAAAAAAAAAAAAAAGACCTTTCGAAACTACTCCCTCCGTCCCACCCGACTTGTTTTGTTTCTTTTTGGCACGGAGATTAAGATGAGTGGGTGGTTGTGTGTAGATGAGTGGGTGATTGTATTTAAAGAGGTAGGCCCCACAAAGAAAAAGTGGTAGGTTGTATAGTACTCTCTCCGTCCTGCTATTTGTGGCCACGTTCTTTTCGGCACGGGAATTAAGAGAGTAGATAATAAAATATGAGAGATAGAGTAGATGATAAAGTATGAGAGAGAAGATGAGTAAGATAATGAGAGAGTATGAGAGAAAGGATGATAAAGTAGGAGAGAGAATGTAATAAAGTAGGAGAGAGAAGACGATAGAGTAGAAGATATGATAATAATTTTTACCAAATTAGAAAAGTGGCCACAAATAACGGGACACCCCTTTAGGGAAAGTGAGCCACAAATAGCGGGACAGAGAGAGTAATTATTTTCCTTTTTTGGAAACAAGACAAGTCGGATGGGACGGCCCGGAAAGGAACACAAGACAAATCAAGCGGGACGGAGAGAGTACCATTTTATACATTTTGCCACCAAAATAGCTTTTGACGTCTTCCATCCAGACTTAAAAAATCAAATTCCAAATTTATAGAATAGCCAAAATGGTGGTTCTCTAGACAAACCTGTGAAACAAAGTTGCTGACAACACGCCCGTCATCCAGACACATACGAGGTCCATACGTATTAAAAATACGTGCAATCCGCACCTGTAAGCAAGAGAAAGATCATTAGAAGTAATTGCACAAAGCCAAATCTCGAGCATTCATTTTTTAAGCTTAAAGACAACTTGTTAAAACAAGAAAGTTCCAAGAAATGCATCACTTTCAGGATTTAGTCGATATCTCCATCTCCAAACTCTCAAAAAAACTGCTATTATTCTTAGATTTTTATCTTAGTTTGCATTTTAATCAAGAATCATCGGCTCCAACTTGCATCATATAATGACGATGATATGGTATAAAGTGCAATATATATATATGTGTGTTTACAAATTTGAGCATTCAGTTTTATTGAGAAAATAACCAAAACAGCATCTTGCCAAGAAATAAATCTCCTTACAGAACACTTATAGAAACAATCAGGATTTAGTAGCACTGATAAATGCAATATATAAGTGTTCGACACTGAACAAATACGAAGCACAGCATCTAGTATGCAAGATTATAGCACGCATATTACCTCAACACCGGCACCTCTATGATAATCCATGGCTAAGGTTTCAGCAGTTCGTTTCCCTTCATCATAGCAACTCCTTACACCTGATTAACAATCAAATTAGAAAAATGCAACCACAAAAGATAATTGATGACTACAGAAACTGTCACTAACCAATCGGGTTCACATGTCCCCAATACGTCTCCTTCTGTGGATGCTCAAGAGGATCCCCATAAACCTCACTCGTACTAGTGAGAAGAAACCTCGCGTTGATTCTCTTTGCAAGACCCAACATATTAAGAGTTCCCATCACATTTGTCTTGTAATCACATGTCAAGGATCTCAACAATTTCGAAAAATGATGAAAAAACAATCTTATATGATCGAAGAAGCCATTCAACTCAACTTCACCAAATTAAAAGAAAGCGAACAAAAAATTACATGTACATACACATAAACGCATAATGTTTGCAGTAATCGATGATCGAAGAAGCCATTCAACTCAAGATATAACATTTGCTATCCCAAAAAAGCATAATTAACTAGCAAGATAAACTAGATTAATAGGATATGATAGTCTTGATAATCTCATATGATCAAGACAAAACCATGATAAAACAAAACAAAATATAGCAAATTTAACTTCATCAAATTAGAACAAAGTGAACAAAAAAAATGCATGAACATACGCGAAAACACATAATGCTTGCAGAAATCAATGATCTAAGAAGCCATTCAACTCAAGATAGAACATTTACTATCGCCAAAAACAGAATAAACTAGCAATAAAAACTAAATTAATAGGATATGATAGTCTTGACCGGATTATACTTATAATGCACCGGCGAAGCAGGGCAAGCCAAGTGGTAGATCTGATCTACCTCGAGCAAAATTGGCTCAACAACATCATGCCTAATCAGCTCGAACCTCGGATTTCCAAACAAATGCACAACATTCTCCTTCCTACCGGTGAAAAAATTGTCAATGACGATCACATCGTTGCCTCTGGCGATCAGCTTATCCACCAAATGACTCCCGACGAATCCGGCGCCTCCGGTGACAACAATCCTCTTCCTCTTACTCCCAATCCCCACCGGCACTCTCCCCACCCCATTCGCGAACCGATTATAATTGCCACTAGCAGCATGATTCGCGTAATTGCTCGAGGAATCACCTTCATCGAGATATCCAGCCACGGAATCACGAATTCCAGATGAAATCCGTCCGCTCGTATCGGCGGGGACCGAGAAAGACGGCTGGAAGATGAAGAAAGTCGATCCGATCAAAATCCCGATGAGGATGAATAGAAGCCGCTGCTCCTTGAGGATGTAGTTGAGCGATCTGGGGAGAGATCGATGATGCTTTAGCGATTTGGGGGAGTAAGGAGGGGTTTCGGAGAATGGTGCCTCTTCGTCTTTGCGGGAGCTCGACGACTGCTTGTGCAATTGCTTCATCGCCGGTGAGATTTGAGGAGAAACTCTACGATTTTCGGAGATTTGCTTCAGGCTCGATTGCGATTGTTGAAGTGGAGAAGGAATTGAGGAAGGTGGCGTGGATGCATCTCATCTGGTGAAGACGGTTGTTGTTGGCATTGGAGGGATGAAGAGGAAGTATGATACGCACACTTGATTCAGATTTGTATGCGACTGTTAGAGAGAAGTTGTAGTTGAGTGGTTTTTGGTAAAACGTTAGAAAATGTTCATCATTTCTACCCCTTTTACTATGACTAAATACCGATTTTGGTCCCCTAATATGACTTATTCTCGATTAGGTCTCGTATTGTGCCTCTTATATATTTTGGAAAAATAGTGATTTTGGTCTTGTATCTTTTCTTTACTTGTGATTTTTAAAATTTGATTTTGAAAATGTACGCGATCAAAATCGTCTGTATTGAACAGATATGAGATTAAAATTGCTATATAAAAAATTATGGGATCAAAATCACGAGGAAATAAAAAATACTGGACTAAAAATATCGCGTTAAATATTACGCGACCAAAATCGTAAGTAATTAAAAGATGCAGGACTAAAATTGCCACATTAAAAGTGACGGGGCCAAAATTGCAAGTAATTAAAAAATATGGGATCAAAAACGCCGCATTAAAAATTACGGACCAAAACCGCAAGTAATTAAAAGATATGGGACCAAAATTCCAAGTAATTAAAAGATACAGAACTAAAAACGCCGCTTTAAAAAATATGGGACCAAAATCGCAAATAAAGGAAAAATATGAGATCAAAATCATCATTTTCCCTATATATTTTTGGTTACGCAATTTGAAAAATTCTTCGTTGTTTTGTCAATCGGCAGAAAGTGCAATTTACGTGTCTTTTTATGTCATCTGACATATCTTTTCTATGAGGTAAGCACACAATTCTTTGTATTGCGGAAAGTGTAATTTATGTGCCTTTTTATGTCGACATATTTTTTCTATGAAGTACGCACAAAATTCTTCGTTTTGTGTCATTCAGCGAAAGTATAATTTACGTGCGTTTTTATGTAAGCCTGACAAAATTTATCTATGAGGTATGCATGTGATACTAATAACTACTCCCTCCGTTTCATTATAAGTTGCGCACTTCTTTTCGACACGAGAATTAAGAAAATTGTGTTTCATGGTGTATATTATTTAACTTTTTTGTGGTTAAATTATAGTCACACATTTTTCGCTTTTTTTGAATGAACCATTTATAATGGAACGTCGTAAATAAGAAGATGAACCACTTATAGTGGAACGGAGTAAGCATTTCAAAATACCGGTGATGCAAAGTTACCGATAATACAATCCATCATCGATAAACGGAGGACCAGACAGAATAATCTTTCAAATTACGGGACCTAAAACGAAGAATGCAAAATACATGACCAAAATCGAAAAAGTCCACATTATAAGATCGAAATCGAAATTTACTCTTTATTATTCATAGGAGTAAGTCGCTCTCTGGGAACGCGACTTCCATAATTACTCGCTCCAATAGTCTCAGCTTCCAAATTTTTCATAACCGAAGAAACTTGCGGCTGAAAATTGCAGAAGCCATTGAAGCGGAGAAAGATATAGCCATGGATATTCAGCTTCGAATCGGAAGCCTTTCCTCTCACGCCTCTGTCAATTTCACATCGAATTCCAGAAATCTCAAACCGCGATGCACGAAAGGACCGCCGCCCCAGCAAAAAGGCAACAATAACAACGGTAAGCATTTTTCTACACGCGAGCGCGCATGTGGAATTTGAATGCTGCATCCTGATCGGAACGATTGTTTGGTTGTTTTTGGTTGAGAATTGAGGAAATATGATTCTGTTGTTGTTTTCGTGGTTGGAAATGGAAGCGCAATTGCGCTATCTTCTGCGCGACGACTTACGTTGTGCGATGAACAATCTGGTTTTGATCGATTATTAGGTTTTTCAGATTTAGATGAAAAATTGATTGATTGATTGTTAGGAAGAGGAATTGGGGACAAGGATGGAAGGAATCACTGCTCTAAGTGAAATTAATGGAGAAATCCTCCTTGTTGGAGCTTGATAGGTTAACATTAATGGAGAAATGCTCCTTGTTGGAGCTTGATAGGTTAACATTAATGGAGAAATGCTCCTTGTTGGAGCTTGATAGGTTAACATTAATGGAGAAATGCTCCTTGTTGGAGCTTGATAGGTTAACGTTAATGGAGAAATCCTCCTTGTTGGAGCTTCCAACTATGAATGTTTCTAGCATTCTTCCTCCTTGTTGGAGCTTGATAGGTTGAAATTAATGGAGAAATCCTCCTTGTTGGAGCTTCCATCTATGCAATCCGGATCTTCTGGCCCAAAATTGGTTGTGTCTCACTCGGTGGCCCACCAATCATGTCATGCCACGCGTGCATTAGTGGGTCATGTTAGCAATAAAAAAATATTTTAATTTTAAAAAGGTGGTCTACCAATACACGCGTGGCGGGACGTGATTGGTGGCCCACCGAATGGGCCACCATTTTTGGGCCAGATGATCTTCTGGCCCATCTATGAATGTTTTTAGCCCTACCTTTCGATTCGAATTTTTACTTTCACTAGTATCGTCAAAAAGACTAAAATTGTTCGTTAATTTCTTTATCCCAAAACCCGCATTCTAACTCCTTTCCGTTAATTTCTTAATCCCATACCAGCATTCTAACTCTTTGTCAAACACCGTCGAATTAAACCACCATCTTTTCATAGAGTTTTCTTGCCCCCATTTGATAGATTGCCTTGTTAGCATCATTTCCTTCATCCAAGTATTCATAGTTTTCTTGAAATGATCTTATTTTGGAGCCTCTCTTGATTCATCCATATCATTATCTTGTTGCTTCTGAATTACTCTTAAGATGTTTTAATGCAAGTTGTTGCCTTTCATACCTTCAATAGGAACCATATCAAATCACACTTTGAAATGCATTTCTTATCAACAAATCAACAATTTTAAGAACGTTAGTAATCCCTCCGTTCAATAAAAAAAAATCTTATTTCTTTTCGGCACGGTTATTTACGAAACTTATTAGCTCTAAGTAGAATTGTGTAAAATTATGGTCCCTCGAATCAAGTGTTTGTAATCATTTGCTAAAATAGGAAAGAAGACACTTTCTAGACAGCCCAAAAAGGAAAGGAAGACACTTTTTACAGAACAGTGTTTCTTTTCGGCACGGTTATTTAGGAAACTTGTTAGTTCTGAGTAAAATTATAGTCCCTCAAATTAAGTGTTTGTATTCATTTGCTAAAATAGGAAAGAAGACACTTTCTAGACAGCCAGAAAAAGAAAGGGAGACTCTTTCTACGGGACTGTTTCTTTTCGGCACAGTTATTTAGGAAACTTGTTAGTTATGAGTAAAATTGTGTAAAATTATGGTACCTCAAATCAAGTGTTTGTAATCATTTGCTAAAATAGGAAAGAAGACACTTTCTAGAAAGCCCGAAAAGGAAAGGGAGACACTATCTACGGGACAGAGGGAGTCTCTAAATGTCCAATCTCTCTCTTGAAATCTCTCACCCCAAAAGATATCCAAATCATTCTGTATATGTAGAAAATTACTTTTCATTCTGCTTTCCTTGAATCTGTGAGAAGCTACTTAAGTAGTTAAGTGACGAAGTAATCTCATTCTGCAGGTGATAAATCCTCAACAGACTGGGACAAGGCATGGTCCAGCTTCAAGAAGAGAGGGAAAAAGACCCTGTTCTCAAATTTCTCACCCAACAAGTATGTGAGCTGGAACCCTAGGCGGTCCGAGTTCCCGTTGTCCGAGGAAATCGACCCCATCAAGAGAACAGAGAGATCTAACCTTATTTTCTGGACTAGCCCAAGGTTCTATCTAGTTGGAGCCATTGTTCTAATTACCTTTCTCCTGGTGTATACAATTCTTGCTCCCATTAAATGAACTCTGTTACACTTCTTCTCATCTCAAGACCTCCAATATGAATGCACATTTCGCTTATGAATATTCGTTCGAAACATGAAATATGAATGCACATTTTGCTAAATGAACAGATCTTGATATTCGTTATGCAGCAAATGCAAATCACATATATCCTCACAAGGAAACGTAAAAAGGAAGAGATATATGAATCCACAATAGTAATCAAGACTGGCTCAGTTTATTATACGAAAACGAACTCCAGTAAGATTAAACAACATACGAGACTTGGTAAAGATATAAACTACATACCGGACATGAAGAAATCATAGATCTCTGTCTCTTTCTCTTGATATTTTTCTCTTTCAGCTGAGGGGGGCAGCTGCAAATGGGGAGCAATCTTGGACTAATGAGGGATGATTTAAAAAAATGTGCATAGATTGTGGTCAAGCCAGAATCACACATTGTCAGCTGGTTCTTTGATTTCTAATGTTGTTTTTGATAGGCTGGCTTCGAGTTCGTTTAACTCGTCTAGGTCAAGATCATCATCGTCGTCAATATCACCAATGTCGTCATCTTCATCAGGAGTAGCTTCTTCCCTGCGTGTGGTGGAGGTGGAAGAACTTGGCCTATCCGTGGGTGGATTGACCTGGATAGATGAGTGAGCTCAGCCAATGCTAAGGATCTTGAAATAGAACTAACACGTTGGTCGATAAAATGGAATAACCATCCGATTTCAAGCACAAAAACTGACTATTTATCTATAAAGGTAATCCCAATTCAGCCATAAAATCCAAGAGAAGTTATATGAATAGTATGTAGTCGAACAATTGCATGGAGAAAAGAATTAATCAACTTCCAGGCAAACTTAGATTAAGCATAGAAGGTCAAAAAGAGAGACAATTATACCTTTGGATCTGTATCCTCTTCTTCTCTTTGGTACTTATCATATGCTTCAGCATCATCAACAAATATGCTGGCATCCGAGAGGAAGAGTTCGCGGCCACTGAAAAATGAGGAAGCAAATTAAGTGATTACGTGCCATCCAGCAATAAAAGCGATAGAGCGAATATTAAACATGGATAAACTCATAAAAGTATCACTTAAGAAGACTTGCCTCATCCGATCATTCTTCGCTCTGTCTGCCCTCTGAGCAGCAAGGCTTGCTTCTCTAGACTCTGTCTTTTTCGTCTTCCATTGCATGAATAAGTCCGGAGTCATCGGAGTAGTAGTAGCCACTTTCGCACGCTGAAAAATGAATCCAGAACCATTAGCATTGTCTGGGGAAAGCTAGGGAATTGACATGGCTAGATGTTACATAAAAACAAACTGAAACCAATATCATGAATGCATTTGTAAGTAGTACCTCGTTTTCTATCTCCTCCTCTATGGATATTTTATCTTTTTCCTCCTCCAGAAGAGCTTTCATTTGAGACTTTAATACATATCCAGGAGGGAGGGCATGTCTGTAATGACAATCTTTACCACCATTAGGGCAGGCCCAGAACCATCCATATTGCTTCTTCTCCACTGCGTCCAGAAAGTGTTTGCATACCTTCAAAAGAATACGAGAGAACAAGGAACTTAGAACTTGGTATTTCAAATGATAAACTAGAAAACATCAGTAGGCATCTAAAAGTTAAATTAAAAATAAGTAAAAGAGGTGGAAAATGCAATGGCCAGCATTTGATGTCAAATAAATCGAGTGACAGTCTTTTACGACAGTATCATTAACATTTTTCAATTTCACATATAACCTCTTCTTAATTGAATATTTGGCTCATTCACATGCATCCACCGAGCATATAGAACACAGCATATTCAGCAAAGAATGGCACCAAGCTTATACCAGGGCCAGTATTCCTACAGGTCTCTCTCCTTACAAAATAACAAACTCAAAAAAAAAAAAATATCTCAAACATAGTTTCTTTGCTCTATTTTTAACAAAAACACGTGATATAATAGAAAGAAATTTCCTCTATTCACGGTAACATAACATGTTTAAATTATAAATTACACGTTGATTTTGAAACACTATTTGACAAAAATATTATACGAAACATACATCAATAGAGGCTATAGAGTTATAAAGTATAATAGCATACTGATCAAATTGAGTTCAAACACCAAAAAGGGACTACAAATGTGCTTAAAAATTCACAAAGCATAAAAGAACTGTTCTTATCTTTCACTTTTGTAAAATTACGGTTTAGTTTTGGATATCTCAGGAGTATATAAAATAATCACTAGAATAATAATTTCCCATGTGTCAACTTGTTCAATCTCAGGTCACATCAGAAAGTTGATAAGTAAGATAGTGAAAGAGGGATTACTATATCAGTAGCCTTATTCTTGTTGTACTCGTTGTTCTTGGATGCCACAACCTTCTCCAGAGTCTCTTGATCCCAGTCCTCCATAGTGCCCTTTTCATCTGATAGACACGAACGCAAAAGATTCGAAAGCACACGACACGGATCAAAGATCAAATCCGAAAAAACATATCAAAATTATTTAGAGCTAAAACCTTTAAGCACCAACCGTCATCATCACGCTTATCACTGTAGATATCTATTTTCTCCCCTTTCCTTTGCACATTCAGATCATGAGAGAACTTGCATTTAAACCCTTTGGCACATTGCCCCACCTTAAAATGCTCACACACAATAGACTTTGGATCAACACCTGCAAACAACAAATATACAATATACAAAAATTCTTATACCAACACACCAGATCAAAGCCACTAAGTCTTGTACATAGATTCTAAATATATATATATATATATATATATATATAGGTATTGTCGTTTTCCTGTTGCAAGTGTATTCTCGCGGAAATGGGTCACTTACACCCAACTTTAAACAACAATCTTTAGATCGACCCAATTGGATCAATCTAACGACTCTAAGAGTGTTCTTACTTCTCACTCTAATGTCATGTTCTCCATTGAACCAAACCCTATATATATATATATATATATATATATATATATATCAAACAGATTGTCTTGAATATCCTATACATACAAATAGTAAAGTTATTTCAAAAACAACATAAACAAAATTTTCTGGAATTGTAGGAACTTTAAACATATTGAATAGTAAATTTTATTGAAAAATTGGCACAAATTTGAGAAATTTACCAGCAGGAACTTTAGGCTGTTTGATGGCAACTTTGAACAGCTCACTGAGCTCCTTCTCTCTTGCCAACTCCTCATCCTTCTTCTTCTGCCAAATCAATTATCCACCAACAGAACAATTATCAATTATCAGTGATCAACACATAAACCAGAATCTAGAGAAAAATTAGAAAAAGGAACACAAATCAAACTAAATCGGTGCTCGACCTGTGCGTTGATTTTGCTCTGGTCAGGTCTGGGCTGAACCGATTGTTTGAGAGACTGTACGTATTTCTGGACGTTCTTCGACTTGTTCTTGTTCTTCAATCCAAACGTCTTGTCCTCGACTACCTTCTGCTTCTTCGCCACATCCGCTTTCGACTGCTTCGGCGGCATTTTCCTCTCCGTCGCCGTCCGATTGAAAATTATCAAAGCGGTTATCGAAGAATAAATAAGATTCTGAAAGATGGCGGTCGAACGGCACAGCGCCGGCGGCGGCTGATGATGGTGTTGGTGAAAATAGCGGAGCTGCGGGCGCGTGGTTTGGGCGTCTGGTGAAAATAGAGAAACTACGGAGTGCTTAATTACAATATCATCCTTAGCGGGTTTCAATTTGGGTATCTGGCTTATTATTTGGGCTTCGTCTAAGAGGTATTGCAGCCCATAAAAATCTTAAAATTAGGGGTATAAGGGTACGGGTGGGTAAATAAATATACCCAAAAAAGGTACCGTACATGCTTTACTGAAAATATAACGAGAATACCGACTTTATTAATATTCCTTTGATTTTTGGTACGGTATAATACCATTAACGATATGCAAAAACACATTCCGAAGTATATTGATCCATACCGAATTGTCGGTTTATTTATGTATAAGTATTTCAAGACTTTATTATCTTTTATAATAATTTATATAACAATAATTATGAACAAAGTATTATCAAGAATAATAAAATAAAATAATAAATAATACTCTACACACGTATTATATATCTATATATTTAAATACAAGATATATATTAAGTATATTTATTTTATTAAATAATATCCTTATACGTATTATATACTCCTTCCATCCCACAAATAATGACCCTTATCTTTCCGTCAAAGGATTTAAAGTGAGTAATTGGTTGTAAGTAAAAGTGGTGGGGCCCTTAAAAAAAATGGTTGATTGTTTGTAATAATTTGCTATTTTTGGAAAGAGAACATTATTTGTAGGACGTCTCGGAAAGGAAAGATGAACATTATTTGTGGGACGGAGGGAGTATCTAATTATAAATGGTTGTGTTTTTAAATAAATAATATTCACACATATACTATATATTAGGGTAAAATTTTAAATTTCGGTATACCATGAAATATTGGTATACCCTCGAGATTCAATATATCGTAATGTCCAGTATACCATATTTTGCGGTATACCGACAAAACGGTACGATATGCGGTACGATTAATTTCAACATCGTAGATTTGACATACCGAACATCGGTATACCGCACTGTAGGTAAGGGTATGTAAATTTTTCATACCGCCATTTTTGGTACGGTATACGGTATGAAGAAAAAAGTTCGTTATACCGTACCAACTCACCCCTATATAAGTGGCTCTAAACCGCGAAATTGATATGACCAAACCGAACTGCACTGAAAATGTGGTTCAGTTCGATTTTGGGATTTGGTTCAATTTATATTTATAAGAACCGTTTACAATCAATTCAGTTCGCGGTTCCAAATATTTTTTAGTGGTTCAAATTGAACCGAACCAATATTCTATCTATTTCATATTTTTCTTTCTTATACGAGAATATTGGGGGATTTAGGATACTAGATTTAGGTCAATAGTAATCCTAAAGCACATAAAGGAAAAGAAATGAGGATCTGCTCAATATTTATGAGTTTGGAACGAGTTACATCCCTATAACTATGAGTTCTTTCATTAAATAAGTGGTTCGGTTCTGACACTTAAATTTACAACCATATTCTTTTGAGTTTAGTAAATTTTTAATTAGTTTGAATATTTTTTCGAAAAAAAAATCCGCCGCATTACTCACCTTCCTCGAGAAAATATCAATTTTGGTCTCTTTAATGTGGCTTTTGTTCGATTTTGGTCATTTAATGTGTCAGCGTCCGATTATGATATGTAACTTTATATAGTGTCCGATTTTGGTACTCTAGTATAGCAATGCTCGATTTTGGTCATATATTGATTAAACAACTGATATTGCTGATCTACTAATTTGGTCATTTCATACGTTTTTGCAAATTATAGAATATATAATGAATTATGTTGCATCATATATGGATGGAAGACTATAATGCAATATGTTAAACAATTGCCTAATTTAAAACCTTAATACTCCCTCCGTCCTCCATATTCCGTCTCATTTCTTATCAGTACAATTATTAAAAAAAGTTAAAAAAAGTTGAAAGTTGCGTGTAAAAGAGTGGTCCCACAAAAAAAGAGCGGTTAGTTGTGTGTAAATAAGTTGTCATTTTGGAACGAGACAAGATGGATGAGGAGATAACCCGAAAAGTAAAGTGAGACAAGATGAATGGGACGGAGTAAGTAGATATACAAACACATAATATAAGGCAACATTTATCATATCCTCCGGTAAGTAGAAGCTCTACATTGTGACCAGAAATATAAGCAATCAAAACCTCTTAATAATGCAAAACAATCTAGGTTTATTTCCTCATGTGGCATAAAAGACCTATTTGTTCATCTCTTCTATCATATATCTAGACTCACTGAAAGGTTCAGCATAACCATAAGCTAGAAAAAGTCGAAAAAAGCACGAACGATGAAATCAGTGGGACGATTTTCTTTGTTTTTCCGCGCTCTCTATTCTTGCCGGATATCAGTCTCATGCCTCTCATCCGGCTCATTGTTACCTGCTTTTCCCTATCGAAATAGTTTTCTTGTTTACACTTAAACCTATGCTAATGCACAAAGACTTGTGTGTCACACAATATACTCCCTTGTATATCACACTTTATAAGGTGTTGACATGTGGCATATGTGGCCCACCATAATTGATTTTGATTTGATTATTTAATTAAAATGTATTCCACATGTCAAATGATTTGTGGAGATGACATATAGTGGAGTATAATTGTGTGACACCAAAGTCTATCCGATGCTAATGAGCACAGTAAGATATCTTGGCAAAAGATAACTGAAAACTTACCTTGCTTTTATCTCTCCAACCGAGGCGAAATGAGAGCAGAACAGTCTTTCTCGTTGGGCTGTCCCGTTATTAACGTCCAGACCTGTGGTTTATTTGAAGTCGTTATTTGATGGTAATTTAGGTGGAAGTAATGTAAATTATTGTTATTTGTTAGCGTAGATGGATGAGATTTGCAAAGGAAGTTACTTTGGAGATGAGGAGGCTTTACTTTGCCCAGTTTCATACTGCAGTGTTGCTTCCAGCATCGACTCTGACATAACGATCCGCCTCTCCATATCGGCTAAGGCAGTCATGGCTTTGTCATACTTTTCCTGTACATGTATACGATGTGGTCAGGTCGATTTTCGTCCACTGGATTAAGAGGTGCATAGGTTGAAAGAAGGATGCATGAGTTGTATGGGAACTAATAATTCACTCTTACTAGAAACTAAAACACTAATGAGTGTCATAGAACCTGGAGGAGATCAAGATGATGCTTATGGTTAGTCGCTTCTTGTTCTGCAAGACGTCGGGCCTCTTCAGCTAGTCTCTGTTCTTGCTCGACTTTCAACATAACCTAACAAGAGAAGAAATAGAAAGAAGCTCTTGTAACTATGAGTTATAACAAGATTATCAGTGGCTTCAATAGTGTTAGAAGAGAAGTGGGAAAGTGACCTGAAGCATTGCATTCTCCGATTCTTTCTTATCGGCTAGAGCCTGCCGTAGTTCAACTACCTCCTTCTCCAAATGCTCAACCTGCAGAAAAACTCTTGAAAATCAATCTGCAGAAGAATGTACTTTGTAGGAAGAGGGATTTTTGTGCTATACCTTCGCAGTTAGTTCCATTCGATTATCTTCTTGGACCAATTCCATAAATGCAGCTTCTAATTCTTCGCTCCTGCAGAAGACAAAACACATTTTTGGTGCTTCTAAATAGGGAGAAGAATCAATGTTATAGATTATCAAGAGATTAATATCTTAATAAAATGGCCCTCAAATGATTGCATGTAAATTAGTAGTTGTTCCTTGCTGCTTCGGACATCGGCATAACACACTCGAAGTAAAAGGTAACATTGAAGAGTCTTGCTCTTAAAAAGGCCAACATGCAATAAGTTAGCCTTTGATAATGGAGATTATTCATCCAAGTATAAAAATAAACACACGTAAGAGGAGAGAAAAACGAAACTCAAATATGTATCTCTATTTGACTAACTTGAGTGCTTCAGTTCTCCTTTCCTCTAGCAACCTGCAGAGCTCAACCTTTAACCAAACCACCTGAAGAAAATACAGTAACAAGGTGAATTTCTAACCGACTGAACAATAACGGACAATTGTCAATGAAAAATTTAAATATTCATCAAGTTTAAAAGCAGGACTACTTCAGAATAACAAATCTCATTTCCTAGATAAGTAAGGCTAAACATATATTTGGATTCTCTTGAATAGCACTAAATTAAGTGTTACTTTAAATGGACAGCAATTTACCTGTTCCTGAAGATCTGGAAGTGAATCTACTTCAGAATCGATGGTCATGCCTTTAAGAAACTCGTCCAGGCTGCCAGAATGAGAATGTATATTCTCACCTAAATCTACATTATTATCTGGCCCTGCTTCTGTATCGTTTTCCTCTACTATTGGCCCAAGATCATGCTTGAAGCTGTATAACTTACTAGCAAGACGTTTAGTATCTTTAAAACTTTTACCGCCTTTGGATCTTTCCTCGAATGTCGAAACTATAGCTGGTCTATGCTTCCGTCTCAGTTCCTGTAGTTGGCTTTCAGTTACGGTAGAGAATTCCATACAAGCAGTTAAGACAAGTTGGCTACTGTCAAATGTGGAACCAGTAAGAGTTTGCAGTAATATCATAACATCACCAGCATCCTTCGTTGTTACTAAAGCAGGTCCTGCAGATAAAAAGGAAATTATAAGTCAATCTGTCGCATATGAAATTATTCAGAAAATATGTAGCATTACCATATAAATCCATCAATGCAAGTGCAGTTCGAAACAGCATGACACGGTTTCCTTCAAACAGAATCACATCCCACACTCGAAGAACTGAAATCAGGAAAGTCAGTCTAAAGGCATACATACAAAGAAAATAATAATCGAGTTATACAACTACAGAAGTACACACCACTTTCCCATGGAAGCGTATTTACAAAAATTGAAAGGAACCAGGGACCCGATAACCATGCCACCTCAACTCCCAAGTAATCGAGATGATTTACTGCAGTAATTTGGAATCAATGAAGGACTTTACACATCTGACGTGAATACAGAGCCAAGAGACAAAAGTTTTTTCTATAGAGGACAAACCCAGTTTAGGGAAGTTTTCATGCATCAAGTCCTCAAAAACAAGCTGATCAATCTACAGAAGCAAAAAAATTCTGTTAAGATAAGCATATAGCACTTTTCCAAAGATGATTTCGTTCAGATGCAAACCTGGGATTCTGTCATTTCTTGTGAAAAATAACCCTCAAAATAGTCATCGATTATACCCACCAATGTCCTGAAAGGTTTGTGAGAGACCAGTTGGTATAATAGCTAATTGGTTACTACTTTCTGAATGCATTAGTGTAGCTTTAGTAGAAGCATTTGAATACTTATATGCATGCATGTGGGTTACACAAATTACAACTGATTTATCCTGCAGGAACTTGTGAAAGTGAAACAAAAGAAAAGGATGATGTACGTGCTTTCTTAATGCTCAAACAAAATGTAAGATTGTGTATACGCAATAAAAAATTAAGTTACCAGAAAGCATTTTCCTCTGGCATCATCAGAAGTAATAAACCAGCAAAAAAATTCATTGCCTGAAAATGTAATGGTAACAGAGAGAAAGAAATGAATATTATTCTAATAAACAAAAAAAAACAGTTTCATAGTTTAATGATATAGGTCAAGAAATGAAGAAAGAATGTCCATAAACGCAATCAGTGAATGTATTCTACCATCTTGCTACAGGTGGTGTTTCTTTTTCATTTATGCTCCAGTAATACTAAGATTTTCTCCAGCGCTTTTATGCTAAGGATTGCAGCAATCATCTGAAGCATTCGTTGCAAATAACACATGTCGCATTTATGGCATATCAATCTAATTTAAAGTAATATCTAGCATCCTATTGTCCGTATGTGGTTATGAAAGTATTTTACTTCATTACAACTGGCAAAGAATTTATCAATCTGAACAATCAATCAACTCGTCTTCTACAGTAAACATTAAACAAATTCTTCCCCGCTAAGAGAGAAATTATAATATTGCCATATTTCCGGTTTCTATGTCATTTGACACAAAAGACTAAGTATAAATGATGATGAAAAGAAAACAAGATAACACAGTAATCTGGTAGTCACCTGGCAATACCCAACTGAGGGGTTATGTAGAGCATATGCTGAAAGGACGCGCCGTAATGAGTCCCGGCCAGTTTCATTTAATGCAGGATGACCAGGAAATGTTCGAGGCAGATCCTGCAGCAAGCCAACAAGAAAGTTAGTCTTTAGAAGTATTGACAATAAGTAATAGAAATAGTAACATAATGTTGACTGGGACTTTGAAGAGAGAACACAAATCTTCAGATAGTGTAAAAGACGAAACATTCAACAATGGGTAAAATTTCTACACCAAAGTTGAAAAAAGTTTAAGCATCCACCCAGCTTGTATTGCAAATGAAGACCATGCTAGATGAATCCTAAAAGAAGCAGCACCTACAAATCAAGAAGCAGCTAACGACCTTCTCAATCTGCTTTTTCAACTTTTCGGGCAAATCCCTGGCCTTTCCTCCAGATGCTGGTTTATCATGATTTGTGCCATCATTATCATCACATTCCACACCCAGCAAACCTTGGTAATACTTTTCTACTCGGCGGGTTCTTACGCCAACAAATGCTTGCCACACCTGCCCAATTAAGTGAAAAATATAAAGAAGATCTAGAGCTGGATATGTACTTTTAGGACATTTGGTGCAAGGGTAAAAATGTACCTCTCCTCTAAGGTCCTTAGGTACTCCTTCTCGCACAAGGCATTCTAGTTCTTCATTCGAAGGAAAACTTGTTTCTACTTTAGGATCATTTCCGGAATCAATTCTCTCATTGTCATCTTCAGATCCTCCACCAGAAGATCCTGTCTCGTCTATTGATGGAAGGTCATTATTTCCACTCTTCTTGCTTCCTCTCTTCTTTATACGTACACTCATCATACGATCTATGTTATTTAGTGATGGACTAATATCAGCCCATGTCTTAACCTCACGGGACTTTCCATGTTGGCTACTTGGAGCTTCCTTGGGAGTAACACTTCTCTCAGACCTCTTTTCACTTGAATTTTCCTCTTCTCTATTCACCTTTTCACCAGCGGTGATTTCGGAAGTGGAAGCACTTTGTTCAAGTGAATCATCCCTTACCCCCGTCGCAATTTGACCAAGATCATTTGACTCGTCTGTAGCCTCAGATTCAATGATGTCTTCCTCAGACTGACATGCCCCCTTAGACCCTGCTTGCTGCTGAAGAAACTTCTTCCATTTATGTGATCTCTCCCCTTCTTCTTCCTGGAGTTTTACATGTTTCAAGTTTAGCAGAACACAAGTAACCCTAATCCATTGTTCTTGACAGAATTTGCTTACATTATCAAACTAATATGATGACCATCAGAAACCATATAGTACAGATTTTGGAACAAGAAAATCTAAGATGGCAACTTAACTACTAGCCCTCAAAAACTAAAGAAAAATTACACCGCATTACCATTCATTCACCAAGAAGGTAAGCATGGGATTACCTTGTAGATATTGGCGTACTCGCGATATCTATGAGCATGTTGAGGTCTCACAGTGAATCCATACGAATCCCTACGAGAATTTCCAAGTTTTTATAACAAGAGGATCAGGAAACCCTTTTGTGATCATATATCATAAAAACATCATCATCTATTGAATTTGTAAAGCCAGAATAGATATAAAATTTAACAAAAAACTCAGCATAAATTCACCTGGAATCATCATACAATGTACGCTTGCTCAACAAGGACAGCAACATACTTCACAACAAATCTAATTTCACCGCCCATAACGCTCTGCTTCTCAGCCAACCCAGCCTCCAATTAAAGCCCTAACCACCATCCCTCGATTCAACTCCACATCCATATATACCTAAATCACTAATTCCTTCGCTAATTTTTACCATAAATTCTCGAGATTAACAACAACCATAATTGATAAATTCCTACGACATTCAATTCAAAAACGATCACACAACATTAGCCAAATAAACGCGACCAATCGTCAGTTCTGCAGATTACTTCGATCAACATCAAATTACCGGGTAAGAGAACGATCAAATTGAAAAATTATCTCAAATCCACCAAAACTCATAAGCCTCTCCTCTCACTCTCTCTTTCTCTCTCTTAAAAAATTGAATAATTTCCTCAAAATTCTGCGCAAAAGCAGTCCATAGCCGCACGTGTCGAGCTCAAAATTCGCACACGTACATGCATGTACGCTATTTCATACGTGAGGAGGCGAAGTGCAGCTTTCCTTGATGAACAAGTTGACATCTCTCCGAAGTCCGAACGAACAGCTAACTGATTTTCCCTGTCCTTCGCTTTCTTCCTCTCTCTCGAGCCGTCCGTTTGCATATTTAGACTACGTTTATCGGAGTATAAATTTGTTTGTTCGGCCGCCTTTCTTGTATTTCAACAATTAAAAAAAAAAATTACATTGAGTGGAGAGAGAAGTGGACAACCACGTTCTCCTCCAACCCAAAATGGAAACGAACGTTTGTCCTTGTTGTGGCCATTGTTGTCACCATCCCATTGGTCACATAATATTAATTTTATTATAAATTTATATTGATTATATCTTTTATAATATACATTAAAAAAAATAAAAATTATACTAAAATTCATGATTTTTCATCCTCTATAAATAGACATCAATATTGATATATTTCTCCACATTCTACAATTATCTCATTTTCTCTCCACATTTTTAATTACTCCTCACTCTTTCACTATGGATCCCTATAACAACTTCTATAATTCTCAAAATTTTCCCCACTCCAATGATTATTACCCTAGTTTCGATGATTTTCCTAACTCGAGCGAATTCGAATCGCAAGATGTTGGGTTAAAATCACAGTTTCCTGATAATCCTATTCAAAATACCCCCAACCTCCATTGAAGAGACTCATCATGAAAAATATGTCAACCCTAAAAACAATGCACAAGGCTGGAAACCTGAAGAAGATATGGCATTAATGTCTGCGTGGTGTTATGTAAGTGGAGATCCAATTGTAGGCAAGAATCAAAATGCTGCCGCATTATGGAAAAAGGTTTGGGCGCTTTATGAAAGAGGTCGAAAGCAAAACCCAGGATTGGGTGAAGAAAGGTCAAGCGAGTCGTTGTGACAGCGTTACAGACGCATTAATGCAAATGTGATGAAGTGGATTGGTGCATATAGGGTAGCATACAGTCGTAGAAGGAGCGGAATGTCAAATGATGACATTGAGCAAGAAGCGCAACTGTTGTACAGAAAAACCAAGTTTACTCACCTTGAGGTATATAAAAAGGTTATGAGTACTTATCCGAAATGGGAGTTGAATTTAGAGTCAACTGGTTTTACACAGTAGAGACAACCACGCGATGAAGACAGTGTTGGAGAAAGTCGTGCTAGCTCGAAAAGAACAAGGACCGATGAAGAAGGCGATCCTCGAACGAACTCCACTCCAGAAACTCATGTGAGTGATGCATCAACATTTCGTTGCCCTATGGGAAGAGACAAGGCCAAGGCTGCAACAAAAAAGAAAGGAAAATGAGTAGCATCTTCATCTTCGTCTTCTATAATACCTGATGATTTCATTGTTGAAATTCGTGAACTGAGGATCACGCGTGACAAGGAGCTTCAGAAGCGTGGCTTGGATCGTGAGGCACGTAAAGAAGAGATGGCCCAGAAGATGAAGACCTTTACGCTGAATACGCTGCTGAATAAAATTGCATTAACTCCAGAATAAGAGCAACTGAAATTGCATTTGCTGCATGAATTATTTTAGGATATCTAAAAAGTATGAGTGTGTTGTTTATTTATGCATGCTGCATTAACGCTGTTATTTTAGGACATCTAAGTTTATGAGTGTTTGTCTAGTATCTAAGTTAGTGCGTGTTGTAATATATTTTCATTATTAATGAATTTTATCGTGTGTTCACATGATGCTCTCTCATCAATAGTGTTCACATAGTGCTTTCTCACGCATGCTCTCTCATCAATAGTGTTCACATAGTGCTCTCTTATCAATAATGCCTAAAAAGCAGTGTTCGTATCAATAGTTATTTCACATGCCTAAAAAGAAGATGGTAGGGTGTCACATGCCTAAGTTTAGGCAAACCAATAATGCTATCACTCGTTTCTATCAATAGCTGTTTCACAGTGTTCGTATCAATAGCTATTTCACATGCCTAAAAAGAAGATGGTAGGGTGTCACGTGCCTCAGTTTAGGCAAACCAATAATGCTATCACTCGTTTCTATCAATAGCTGTTTCAAAGTGTTCGTATCAATAGCTATTTCACATGCCTAAAAAGAAGATGGTAGGGTGTCACATGCCTAAGTTTAGGCAAACCAATAATGTTATCACTCGTTTCTATCAATAGTTGTTTCACAGTGTTCGTATCAATAGTTATTTCACATGCCTAAAAAGAAGATGGTAGGGTGTCACATGCCTAAGTTTAGGCAAACCAATAATGCTATCACTCGTTTCTATCAATAGTTGTTTCACAGTGTTCGTATCACAATGTTTCACACCAATAATGCTTTCACATTCACTCGTTTATTCATATAAATTATAGTTCACATATTTGTATGTCATACGAACCAAACTCCACGAAAGATAACCAAATATCTCTCTCCCATTTGTTGAATATACCACCTCCAGAAATGTCTTCAAGTTATAATTTTGATATTTCAAATATCCTCGAAGATGATGATTGGTGGGATGAGAGAGAAGCCATTTACAATCAATTAGCTGTGGAAGATAGCATTATCGACAAGGTTGTCGAAGAGGTTTCCGCTCGAGCCGAATCTCTATCATTACAACCCATGAATAACACTACTCGACAAAGGAGGCGGTATATTGAACGAGGACGTGAGAAGGGTCATGATACTATGTTCGAGCAATTCTTCTCAGAAAATCCAATCTATCCTGAAGATTATTTTCGAACAAGGTATCGTATGCGAAAGCCTTTATTCGAACGTATAATGAATAAATTGGTTGCCACTGACGAATTTTTTCAACAAAAGCCGGATGCTGCTGGTCGTCTAGGTATGTCTGTCATCCAAAAATGCACTGCTGCGATGAGGGTGCTGGCATACGACACAGCATCCGACTTACATGACGAATATTTGTGAATGAGTGGTCAACTAATTCGGAAATCACTCAAAAGATTCGTAGAAGGCATCATTTCCAACTTCAGTGACGAGTACCTGAGAAAGCCAACTAAAGAAGATATGACATATCTTTTGCAACTAGGAGAATGACGTGGTTTCCCAGGCATGTTGGGCAGCATAGACTGTATGCATTGGGAATGGAAAAATTGTCCCTCTGGTTGGGCGGGTCAGTTTGCAGGAAGAAGTGGTAAACCAACTATAATCTTGGAAGCAGTTGTTTCACAAGATTTGTGGTTTTTGCATGCATTTTTCGGAACCCCGGGTTCCAGAAATGATATCAATGTGCTTGATAAATCGCCTGTTTTTGATGATATTTTGGAAGGCCGAGCACCAAAGGTTACTTATGTCGTAAATGGCAATGAGAAGAATATGGGATATTATCTTACTGATGGTATATATCCTGAATGAGCAACATTTGTCAAATCTATTAAAGTTCCTCTCATTCAAGAGCATAAATTATTTGCTCTACATCAAGAGGCTGCGCGAAAAGACGTTGAACGAGCATTTGGCGTTCTACAAGCTCGTTTCGCTTTTATCAAGCAACCATGTCTTATTTGGGATCGAGATTTTATGGGAAAAATAATGAGAGCTTGCATCATCATGCACAATATGATAGTGGAAGACGAAAGATGCTCTTATCTAAATTACCAAGATCCTACAGAATTTATACAGGATCTGCAAACTCAGAGTAATCGAGGTACTGAAGACGGAGAAGAAAATAATGATTTTGGATACTCTACAAATAGGATTGCAAGCGTAACCTCTTATGTGAGAACTAAGTCACAACTTCGGAACAGAGAAGGGTATAAAGAGCTTCAAAACGACTTGATCGAGCATATATGGCAAAAATTCGGCCATAATAGCTAAATAAATTTCCTACTTCGTATTTGTAGTTGTGCCTTTGTTTTATTAATATGAGTTGTATTGATATTGAGTTTTTTTTCGAGTTTTCTATTAACCGAAAATTAATTTTAATACTTTTTATTCAAAGTAATAATATGTTGAAATAAATAATTATAAAAAATAATGTGAATATATAATATTTTAGTTGGGTGGTTGCTTTGGTTGGGTGGTTACGGATAAACTATAAAAAGTAGAGATTGTATATTTAGTAAGAAAGTAGAGTATATGGAGGAGAGATAAATTAATAAAATATTGATATAGTTGGGTGTTTGGGTGTTCATTGATAAATGTAGTCTTAGAAAACTGTGAGACACCTACTCGCGAGCTATTTTTGCTAATATTTTTATGTTTTCGTAAATTAATGAAAATTTTATAGAAATTTTGTTCCCTCATTTTCCTAATTAAATTTTATCAAAACAAATTACAAAATTCATTTTCATCATGAGTATGAAGTTGGCACAACCAGTTGGAATGGAAGATTTGGACAATATAATACTCCCTCCGTCTCATTGAACTTGATTCACTTATTTTCAGTACGACTGTTAAGATGAAGTTTCGATTAGAAAAGTAAGATGAGACGAAGGAATAAAAAGAGTACTAAAAGAAATATTTCTTTTCGAACTTGTCTTATTTCTAATTAAGGAAACCTCCGTTAATATTTCTTTTCGAACTTGTCTTGTTTCTAATTAAGGAAATGGATCATACACCTTTGTTAACTCAAATCAACTCAAAAATAATTGTATGGATCTCACACTTCTACTATACAAATCAATTCTAAATAATTAATTATACAGTACCAACCCAAACCAACTCTCTTAAATAACCGCGTCAAAAATAAACAAGACAAGTTCAACGGAATCGAGGGAGTATTAAATTTTGGCAAAAACAAGAAAATAAATACAGAGGTAAACATTCATGTATTTAGCAGCTAAACAAATAGAAAATTTGAAATAGACAAGCCTATTACGGTTAAACATCGATAAAGTAATATTCGATAAAGTAATAATCTCGCTAAGATAATAATTTCTTCCGGTCCCGATATGAGTCAATACACTAAAATAATGTTCGATAAAGTAATAACCTCATTAAATGAATATTTTTTCTCGGTTCCAAGGTTATTACTTTATCGAGGTTTAACTGTACTCTCATAGAGTAAAGCAACTCAACCTCCAATGTATGAAGATGGGAAATACTGTAAAAATTCTATTGAAACAATCATCAACTAGAGGCTTAAATCCTAAGCTCTGAAACTGAGTAGCAACAAAGAAGCACATTGCTTTCCCTAACAACATCGCCCAAAAGTTATGACGAACGAAAAATAGCTTAGCGAATTCGACAAACTACGGAACTGAAACCATTGGCAAGAAAAATGAACTAATGGAGAACTTGCACCGTGATTTGATTGTTAAGGCAGAAGCCTCTGTTCTTGGTGATATAAGCATGCGTCGCCAGAGCTTGGGTAGGGAAACGAACGAGCGCCATTCGGATCAAGCCATTATTTGTAGGTCTGCATCATTTGGCCAAGGAAGAAGTGCGTTAAGCGTATTACACAAATCCGGACAGCAGCAGCTGCCTTCAGACGATAATTCTGACTATTTCTCATGGGCAAGAATAGCGTCTAACCTGACAGAAATCTGAATTGATGATGAATCGTACTGGCAACCAGAAAGGAAACGCTCAACGTCGTCAAAAACAGCATTGCGGGGGAGCCCAAGTAGTATAATCTGAAATCAGATAAAAATTGATCGAAAACCAACTTTTGAGAGATGCAACAATAAGACATTATATGAAGAACTGTCGTTTATTAGACTTAAACTTCGCAAGCTGGAAACATAAGAAAGAATGAAGTACTCACAGCTTTTCCATCGTGAGGATGAGAAATATCCCACTCGGCTTTATCCGCCTGCAATCAGGTCAAAATGAACAACAAAGCTTGAACGGAAATTAAAGTACGAGTTAGAATTACAGCAGCATATATGAAAGTACCCTTCTCATATTATACAAACGACCCTTCCTACCAATCGACCTCAAAGCAGCATCATATGCTGATTCAGAGGGAAATTCAACCAGCCTACAAAAGTGCCCAAATTGTGTATAAGTATTAAATGAAGCATTCGGGTATAAAAGGAAGTGAGTTTAAAAAAAGACCATGTGGTCAATTGCTAGGCCAGAAACGCACCTCGGAATCTTTCTTATTTGTTTCCATTTACTCTTTTTTTTTCTTTGCGTGGGGGTAATTAACAATTATACAGATAATAATAGGAAAAACTTATCAGGCTGTCCATCCACATCATTGAAATGATAAAACTAATGCCAACAGATATAATCATCTATAGTCAAAGATTCAAGAAAAGCATAAACATTGAGCAAGCCACTACCATTTCAAAGTAAGATAACAATGTCAAATAGTTTCAAAGTGATGAGTTCTAGGGAAAGCCTTACATCGACAGAGGATAATAAGCTCGATTGTATTCCACTCTGAGCTTCTCCGGACTCAAATTACTGGCATCCAACAAATTGATAACATCAGTCTTTGTCGTATACTTTGAGATATCACCAAGTCTTGCATATACAACACCTGAAAATGAAAGGATAGAATAAGATATCAACATCAAACACTTCAGACTTCAGAGCTTAGAATGAATCTAAAGATCCAATGCAGAACAATATAATCGAAACTCGTTAATCTTAAAAGAGACCCGTAAGTATTAGCATGGAATTACAACCCCTTATTTATTCAGAAAAAAGCTTAATTATTCCATGGACTAATTTCTTTCTTAATCAAAGCATCAAGGAACTGCTAATATGCTTATCCTAGAAATCGAAACAATCCCCTCTATTTTTTCTCAATGAGAATCATCGAGAATTACGGATAACGAATACAAATATGAATTAATTTTAACCTTATAAGAAATACACCGCTGCATACATAGCATCAATTCACCGAATAGTTTAGAACTCCATAGTTAATCAAAACCTAATAGAGAAAATTAACGACAACATGAATTCTAAATCGGTTTCCATAATTAAAAACAAACGCAGTAATTAATTAACCCCCAAAACCCTATATGCAAAATGTAGAATAATCTCGAAGAAATACTGGCAATGAACAATAT
Source organism: Lavandula angustifolia (assembly GCA_028984105.1). Classification (NCBI taxonomy): domain Eukaryota; kingdom Viridiplantae; phylum Streptophyta; class Magnoliopsida; order Lamiales; family Lamiaceae; genus Lavandula; species Lavandula angustifolia. Next base: position 39,262,529 of record CM054803.1, on the reverse strand, counting down.
TATGGGAAAACAATGAGCACCGGTGGATGGGGTTTGAAGAAACTGATAGCCGGAGGAGCCGAGGCTCGCCTCCGACGCTTCGGTGGAGAACGATTTTGGCGCGACGGCGGCGGCGAGAGACGACCTTCCACCGCCAATTAGGCGGCTCCATTTCGTCGAAGCTCGGCTCAGATGGTTCATCGCCGTTGCTGAATTGGGGATCTTCGTAGTGAGATGGAGCTGAAAATGGTGGAGCGGACGGAGCCGGGGTTTTGCTAGTATGGAGGCTATACATATGATGCGTCGTATCAGGAAATGGAAATTACATTTCGACCCCTAAGGTTTGTGTAATTGCGCGGAGAGGATTTACAAGATCATCCGCTTTCCTCCCATCCATCCATCACATTCTCTCTTTGCCACATCCATCATATTTATTATTACTCTTCGAATAAAAAGATAATTATAAAAAAATCTTAATTAATTTCAATAAATTAAAATAAATACTAAAAAAATTAAAAACTTGACATAACATGGAAAACTAAACAATACAACAGTTAAAATAAAAATTACGAACTAGTACATAATATTGTTGTTGTAGACTTAAGGTCAGGATTGCAACTCTGCCATAGCTTCTTTGCATTCTATGTCATGAAAATAACGTTGCTCAGGTGTCATGTTGCTTGTATCGCGTTGGATGATTTCAAATAGCTTGGACCGTCTCTCTCTCTTCTTCTGTATCCTCTCCTCTTTAGTTCTTTCTCTTTGCAACTCAATCTCGGCTTGGCGCAATTCAATCTCTGTTTTTTTGATGCACTTAAACTCAGCTAAACTCTTGATAACTTTGGCTTGCATCTGCTTTAGATCATTGTGGTCATCGTCTTGATGGTGGCTTGCATATGATTTTTTCTTCGCCTTTCTCTTTGCAGTCTTTTGTCCGATTGGACGTGTATCTTCATTTAAATCAAAATCAAAACTTACGTTTTGCGTGGAAGATGTGTTGCTCGCCCCCGATTCAGAGGTCCTTGACTTCTTCGTTGCAATATCAGCATAGTCACTTATGGATCGAAAGGCTGGATGATCTTTCATGATTTCCCACACGTGATCATGTGTAAAACACGAGCCCTTTTCTTCGCGGTACTTTTCCAGTGCCATTTTGTAGACGTCTTAGCTACTTGATCCGCTTCTATATAGACTTGAGATGAGATTGTAGCACTCATTGAATTTTATTGCAAGCGCCCTAATGTAATGCCAGTGAGATCTCAAGACCACCGGCGTACGAGTAGGAAGGTTATCGGGTTTATTTTCATTGTAGTAGCTTGCAACACTATCGGGTTTATGTCCCTGCCTCTATCCTCTCCCCCCTCCCCCAGCTCTCTCCCCTCCGCCAGTTCCTCTCTCCCTCCGCTAGTCCCTGCCTCCTGCCGCCAGCTCCTCTGCCTCCCTCCGCCAGTCCCCGCGCCGCCGCTGCCCACGCTCCAGATGCCTGAATCGTTTCAATCTTCCCTAGTATTTTGCTCTCTCTAGATCTATCCCTCCTCCCTCTCTCTCTTTCAATTGATGAAATTAAGAGTTTCAATCTTCAATTGTTCTCGATTAATTTGTGTTCTAATTGAATCTTTTGATTTTTTAGTAGAAAAAATTGAATCTTTTGTTTGGTGGAAAAAATTGGGAAAAAATTGAATCTTTTGTTTGTGTATAAAAAATTGAATCTCTATGTTGTTGAATCGATTTGTTGTTGTTGAATTGTGGAAATTGCAGGCCTCCCTCTCTCTCTCTTTCAATTGATGAAAAATTGCAGGTTTTTCTTTGTTGTTGTTGTTGAATCGTGGAAATTTGCCGACAAAACATTTGCTGTAGGTCCCACAAGACACTCTCTCTCATCGTCCAAACCTTTAAACGCATCCACATTCTCTCTCCATCTAAACTCTTCTGCAACGCCCTAACCCATCCATCCATAATTATGGATGGAAAATTTGTTTGCAGTGTGGATGCTCTAACGACGATTGACGAGATTTGGGCCTAAAGTGGGTTCTAATTGGGCATTTGTAAGATATCGGCCCAAGTCATCACATCATAAATAAATACTCCCTCTGTCCCGCTATTACTGTCCTACTTGCCTAATCGGACTGTCCCGCTATTACTGCCCTATTTCCTAAAATAGTAAAAATTACTTTTAAACATAAAATGAAGTGGGTCTCCCTTACTCACTACTCAACCCCCACATTCTTATACTATCTCTTCAAAAATCTATCTCCCACTCGATTATGTTCCACTCCGAACTCAGAAAATTATGATTTTTATCTTTTTGAAAACTTTAGATTATTTCTTCAAATGCAATATAAAAAAAATATAAAAAATAAAAATCGATTGCTTTTTACTAGCCTTGCAAAAATTTGGATAATTCTCATTTCTTTCCACCAACCACTCCTCGAAAATTGTGTCATTTTCTTTATACAATTAAAACACATAAAATACACCCTAAACTAAAATTTCTTAATCTCCGTGCCGAAGTCAACTGGGACAGAATTAGCGGGACGGAGGGAGTATATTATAAATAATTACTACGTGTTTGAAAATGTATTCTTTCACATTTTAAAAACATAATTAAATATAGGATTCATAAAAAAAATAAAAATTAAATGTACATAAATCATGATTAAATATGAATGTACATGGTAGGAAGTCAACTTATATATAAAAAATAGGAAATATGCATATTTTTTATATTTTTCATGCATAATTCTTAATATTCATGTATAAACTTGCAATTTTATAGGTTTACTCTTATCCATAAAACATATAAGGATTATGTATGTAACGCCCCGACTCCCAGGAAAAATCGCGGAAGTCGAGACGCCACGAAAAGAAGAATATTAAAACAGATTTTTGAAGGAAAACTGAAATATTTCTCTAAAAAGTATATAAAATAATACAAATCGGTTATATATAAAAAAAAAAGATTTATACTTTATATAAATGCGCAACACAACTGAAAATAGTTTTGATCCGAAAGTTAACAAACACGTTAAGTACTTAAAGTCGAAACTCAAAAGTTCTTAATCTCTAAATCCAAAGAAGAACAACACATCCACCCCATAACCCCTCCTTAGCTCTGCCCGTTGCCGCTTGCCGCTCAACCTGAAAACATTTAAAAATATTTGGGTTGAGTACTAATGTACTTAGCGGGTAGAGCAGTTCGAAAACATTCACAACAATTTATCCATGCATGAAATATGTATTGAAGGGTTTTGAAAAGAAACTGCTCCAACCCTACAAAACATTATATATTGGGTGCGCACACTTGTGTCACATTTCCCTCTACTACTTCATTCTCATAACCTGGGCCTTGGCCCTCGAGTCGAAAAATAAAAATAAGAAACTGGTATTATGTGATGTAGATTATTTGACTTTTTAGTAATTAAATGTGGTTCATGTGAACTTTGTCATTTTAAGAAACGTGTTATTTCTAGTGAGACTTCCCGATAAGTAAAACATATCATTTATAATGAGAAGGAGAAAGTAGTAATAAAGTAGCAGGATTCAATAAATTATAGAGAGAAGGTTATTTTATTGAAAATGGATAGTGGACAATTAGAATGGAATAATACGAAAATGAATAATGGACGATTGAAGTAGGACGGAATAAGTCCCTCTCTATCACCTATAATTAGCTTAAGGCGGCTAGAATTTCATTAAAAAAAAGTCCCTATCCATACATAATTACTTTTATTAACAGTTGCACGACATGAACTCTTAAATGCCATCTGATTGTCCAAATTCTATCCAATGTGATGTAAGAGGAGGATCCAAATTAAGAGTTCTCGATATAACTTTGAAAGTTTTGTGGGCAAAAACTATAATCCCAAAAATAAAATCAAAATATTAAAATATTACACACGACAAAAAATATATTTTTAAAGATTTTAGATTATGAACTGAATCTGATTTGAACAAGTTTTACTAAAGCATGAGTCAATTTCTTTCAACAATAAAGCAAACGTTTAGTTTAAGCGCCCATGATGTAGGAAGATGAACATGTTTTATTCAAGCACCACATATTATTATATATAAATATATTTTATATATATAAATATGACTCCATATTTGTTTGTTATCCAGATTTTCCTCGTCCTATTAATTTATTTATAGCTCCAAATTCAAGAAATTTCAAGACAATATAATAAAATGACTATTTATTGACATTTGTAGAAGGAAGAAAATTCAAGAAAGCAGATGCCATGCGCAATCACCTACCATTCGGAGAGAGAGAAACTGACTGCCCGTAAAATTGAGTCCGAATCTTCTATTCCACAATTGGTAGACCACTAAGTGGCCTACCAATCATGCGGTGCCACGCGTGTATTGATGGCCCCCAAGTGAATAAATTAATATTTGAGTATTAAAAAGGTGGCCCACCAATGCACACGTGGCGCCGCGTGATTGGTGGTCACCATCAATTGTGGGATAGATGATCCGTAAAATTATATTCTTGGAATCTTCTCCGATTCCACTTCATCTTGTGGGCTTCAAGATATACATCAATTCAATCTTCAATCTTAGGAGCAAATTCTCTTTCTTTTGGGAAATTCGTAAGTTCTTGAATTTCTGCAAGTAAATTATTTATTTATTTATTTTTTGTTCAAATTTTAGTTAGATTTCAAGAATGCTTGATTTTTTTTTATGCTTTAGGGCTCTAGTTGACTAGAAATTGAATTGGAGTTGATTTAATTTAGTATGTTGGATTTGTTGCATGCAGATTTCGGAGAATCCGAGGAGACTAAAACTGTTAAGAACATTCTGTTTTGTGGGTTTTTTCATGATTAGGGTTTAGAGAATAACATTTTAATTTATTGTAATTTTTGAGCTTTTTTTTGGGGATGAGTATTTGTAACTTGTAACTTCTAATTTTTTTTTTTGTTGACGAGGAACCCGCAGCCGCTACTTTTGGTGCGCACAGGGTAAACCTCGCTCCTGTGCAATAGCCTGCAAACCACACAGAAGAGTTAAACCACCCTTAATGTGACAATGGAAATTGAACCCATAACCTATCGGTCCCGGGCCACCCACCTTCACCGCTATGCGGGACATTTGTAACTTCTAATCGATTCAAATGAATGTGGTGGGTAGAGTTAGTAGTTTTATTACACAAGGAGTGTATTCTGTTGCCACACCGTTCCATCCGTTCGGAGGGGCGGTTGACATAATCACGGTTAAGCAGAACGATGGAACGTTTAGGGGTACGCCTTGGTACGTTCGATTTGGTAAGTTTCAAGGTGTTCTAAAGGGGGCGGAGAAGGTTGTGCGTATAGAAGTTAATGGGGAAGAAGCGAATTTTCATATGCATTAGGGAGGTGGATGTAGATAAGGATGGCGATGAGGGTGTTAAGGGTTCGGATTTGGATAGTCTTGAAGGCGGAAGGGAGGATGATTGTAGTGTTTATAGTAATGTAGATAGTGGTTCGAAAGAAAACGAACTTTTTGAGCAAGAGATTAGCGGTGAGGTAGGGATGCGGGACGAGCGTGCTACTCTGGGTATGAACCGGTTGGAGAGAGTTGATTCGGATAGTGAGCGGATGTTCTATGAGTTTCAAGACGAGCAATCTTCTTTGGATGGTTCGGTTGAGTTTTCGGAGTATGAGGCTGGTAGATACGGTAATTTGGAGAGCGTTGGAGGATTCAAGAAATTCGAATTCGGAAGTAGTGTTGGTGAGCGTAGACGGGCAAGTGCTAATGGCGCCGATTTCGTCGTCTAATACGGATGCTGCTAGTGTGCAATGGAGCACACCTCAGTTTCACCTTGGACCGGGCGAAAGGAGTAATAAGTTTAACAGCCGTTATGATCCGTGGACCACTGATTATGTAACCCAGCTTGATAGTTCCGCACGTGAATTTACATCTGAGGAGCCTCGATCTTCTGATCATCCAGAGCCTTCTGGTGTCCAAGAAACTCCGGACCCATGTAATCATGACAATGAGCTCCGTATTAGTAGGGATGAGGTTTTCAAGAGTTGCTTGGAGACAAGGAGGATGTAAGCTCTTTAGGAGACATTAACTCTCCTTTGAGTCCTTTGATGAATGCAGAGCCTGAAGAACAGAATCTTGTAATATCAAAAGATAATGACGAAAGCAGTGTCGTTTTGCCGGACTCCCAGGTTGAAGCTGCAACTCATGAAAGAAATACTTCCGATACGGATCTCGATGGTTCTGATAGCATGCATGTTCAATTTGTTAGCAGTAATCAAGAACAAGTAGAAGACGTCCCCATTAGATGGCATAGCGGTGAAGGTGGGTGGTCCGGGACCGATAGGTCATGGGTTCAATTCCCACTGAAAACGCTATGTTTGAGCCTGTCACCCTATCACATTCGTCAAAAAAAAAAAAAAAGAACAAGTAGAAGTTGATCCAAGGGTCGGAACTATGAATATCGGCGATGAGCATCCTTCCGACCATGGTGAACCGCATACATTTGCTTCAAATGGAGTTACGGATTTAGATGTGTCTTCGGGTAAGAAACTCCCCGCTCGTTAAGAGATTGCAACGACAAGAATGGCACTGTGTTTCTTCTTATGGATTAAGGCTATTATCGTATTTTTCATTTTAGGTTTGGAGATATCTCTCTGTGGGAAATTGCTTCACGAAGGAATGGGCTCGAGCGCAGCACAAGATGCCTTCGACGCGAAACGCATATCATTAGAAGAATTCAAACTCTCTCCTTCGTCAGTTGTGAAGAACGAAGACCTCATCGTTGGAATTCAAGGGAAGTACTTACCGTGGCACAGAGCTGCACACGTCGTTCTTGGCATGGCTGCTTTCGGCGTAAATCTTCCAATCGAGCCACCCGATTCAATTCCCGTGGAACAAGAGAAACCCGAAACGAAAGAAGGTGATTCACAACTAACACCTACTCCGTCTCGGAGATGGAGGCTCTGGCCGAACCCGTTCCGGAGAGTCAAGACGCTCGAACACGCTGATAGTTACCCTCCATCTAACGAGGAAGCGTTTGCGGGTTCCGAACAAGAAGCGAAAACTCCAACAGCACGTGCAGCGAGTGAGTCCCCGCGCAAGCAAATGGTGAGGACTAATGTGCCCACTAGCGATCAGATATCGTCTTTGAATCTCAAAGAGGGACAAAAAGTTTCCTATTCAATCTCAAGCAGGTATGGTTTACTATTTTGCCTTGTGTCTCTTGAATTTACAACTGGGACTTTTTGTGGATACCGTCTTGTTTAAATGATCGTAGGACGGGAAAAGCTTGCCCAACGGACCCGTTGTCATTTCCCCCGACGGCCTATTTCCTTCATTATACCGAGAAGGTGATCTCTCTTTCCATATGTATCAGACAAATGCATTGCAGCTCAAAACAATTACTTGCTATTACGATCTCTTCTACCTATTGTGTTTATCATAAATTGTTATTATTATTATTATTTTTTTAATTTTTTTATTTATCATCATAAATCCACTTTCATTTTCTCCATTTTCTTGATTGATATAATGTACTACCTCCGTCCCGCTATTTCTGGCACATTTTCCCGAAATGGACGTCCTGCTATTTCTGACACACTTCCTAATTTGCAAATAATTATCATCTCTCTCATACTTTACCATCTTATCTCTTCTACTTTTTCTTACTTTATCATCTTCTCTCTCTTACTTTATCATCTACTCTTACTCATCTTCTCTCTCCTACTTTATCATCTACTCATATCTCATTCTTAATCATCTACTTTCTTAATCTCCGTGTCGAAATGAAATGTGCCGGAAAAAGAGGTAGTATTTACTATAGAGGCTTATTTAGTCTTCATATATCTGATAGAAACATTGTGTTGTGACAGTTATAAGACGCGCTCCCCATGAATTCAAAATCGCATGTTTGGAGGTAAATGGATGAACCTTCTAATAGAGAGAGTGTACAAATTATATGAAGTCTTGAATGTAACATAAGTTGCTATTTGCAGGATATTAAGGCGTTATTTCCCCCGGATTACAATCCGTTCTACGCGGGTTTTGGCAACAGAGACACCGACGAGCTCAGCTACCGAAAAATTGGGATTCCAAAGGGCAAAATCTTTATAATCAACCCCAAAGGCCGCATCGATGTGAAGTCGTACACTTCGTTGCACACGCTCGTGCACGACATGTTCCCACCAACGTCACTGATCGAGCAGGTAATACGAGTCGAATTGCTCAACATTTTCAAGAAACCGCGTTTCTTTTTTTGGTTCATGAAACGTCGGGTAAACTTCGATCGTGTGTAATTTGGTGTTTCGTGCAGGAGGATTATAACTCTTGGAACTACTGGAAAATGCCATTACCTGATATTGATAACTTGTAGAGAGCTTTGGTTGGAGAATGCTGGGAAGATTTTTTGTTAACCAGGATTCTTCTCTTGATCATAAGTTCTTTCTTACATGAAGATATGATGATTTATTGTAACCATAGACAATTCATGTTGTAGTAGTAGTACTAAATTGATGCATATAAAGTTCCCTAATCAATAAATCAATTCTTGTTGTTCACTTTTGTTTATTTTGTTTTTGTTTTTTTAGGTTTTTAGATTTCTCTGTTTTGTATGTATTCCCTCCGTCCTACTATTTTAGTCTAATTTCTTATTGACACGGTTTTTAAGGAGAATAGTCGATGTTTATAGGGTTGCGTAAAGTTGTGAGTTTCTCAAAAAAAGTGTTTTTAATAATTTGCAAAAAAAAAATGAAATTGGCCAATTTTAATGGAACAACTGAAAAGGTATATATACTTTGTTTTAGAGAATTTTATACAAATTTACAATTATCTATACTTATTTAAAAGAGTAAAACAAATTAGATTAATTTATTATTTTATAATAAGTGTATTATATTATTATCCAATTTATTTTCTTGTTCCACTTTTAGATCAACAATAATAAAAATGAATACATTATGATTTTATGATTAATGTGGAATATATATTACTTTATCTTATCTTATAATATTATGCAATATAAAGGATTGTCTCTTTCAAACACATATAAGCGACTATTTTTCTTTATAAAATAATTATAATTAAATTTGTTTTATTTTGATTATTTTACCACGAATTATTAAAAAGAATATAATTTGCAAGAAGAGAAAACTAACAGTTAGTTGACTTGCTTTTTAAACAAGTACTAATTGAATATTTAGAAGAAGTTGTGGGCCGTTGAAATTCTAATTTAAACTATTTTAAATAATAACATTTTTTTTAAAATTAAAAGACCACATTTTATGTAAATAATAAATAACAATATAAAAATAAAATATTTGACCTAAAATAATAATAATAATTTTTATTTCTGTTTAAATGGGGATTTAAATTTGGTTAATATTGATATTGGAGTATGAAATACCAAAATTAATTTAGGGCACGTATCTTCCTACCCGATTCACAAGTCAGAATCTAACCGATTTCGGTCTTCCGCCGCGGCCCCTCCGCCACCCTCCCCGCGTACGGCGGCACGCCAGCACCGCCTATTGGCCTCTCCGCCACGCCGTAAGCACTAAGTCTGCCTTCTCGGCGCCGGCAAGTAAGTCCGAAATTACTCAAATTAGAATAGGGCGCCGACTACATCATCATCTTGCTGCCGTACGCAAGGTGGATTTTCTTTCTGTATAACTCCAATTTTTGTTTCTTGATTTATTGTGGTAAATTGTCGATTTCTATGATTCTATCAATTTTAAAGTTTGGTATCTGTATATGAGTATATCTAATAGGAAATTGAAGGAATATTGTGAATTAGGTCAAGATATTTTTGTAAAATTGTTAAAAAGAAACACACTTTGGGGATATGTGTTTAGGATGAATGTTGGAAGAAGGCATAAAAGAATCAAGATATATCACTGATGAATGTAATTCTTTATTGGAATGGATGTTAATCAGCTCCATGAAGGCTTAGATTTGTTATCAAATTCTCAATATCTGGATATGTAAACAATTGGGGAGAAAAGAGTCTCTTTAATCTGTGTAGATTTGGCATGCTTATAGGTCACGAATAGGTTTACCTGAATAGAAATGAAGGCAAGGATTCTATGACATACAAGTTGCAGCTCACAGTACGTAGATAGAACGCGAGCTATATTTCGATTGTTTTGTTGCTTTGTGTAGTTTTGTTTTATAATTACTGATCCTGTGGTTGTAGCTATTTTCTTGCATTGCTGTATAATTGGAGGAAATCCTCAAACCGTCATCTTGGGTTGATGCGTTTCTCAAATTTTATTACTTGGATACGGTTGCAGATGACTAGAATAGTTTACGTGCAAGAAATGAAGTATTTACAAGCATTTAGAAAGGCATCACCAGGGTATCGAGTATCAACGTATGAACCAATTTGAATATCCTTAGATTTCTAAATCTAGTGTGGTTGGTTCTGTTTGAATGATAACTATTATGGTATGCATATGCTAGTTGTGTTTGATGGCGTCCAAGAGTATATTTGTTCGAGTGATATTGACAATTCTGTATCTTCTTTGATCAAATTCCGATTTCTGAGCAACTGTTTCTCTGAAAATGCTAAAAGGTATTCTTTCAAAATGCTAAAAGGTATTCTTTCGTGGCATTTATGCAGGAGAAAGTTGAAAATGCTACAGAGTATTCCCCACCAGATTGTGCAATCCCCAGCCAGGCTAGGCCTGCCAAACCCCAACTCGCCATCTCTTCAAAACCCGAACCCACCTAAATTCTCGTCTCAAAACCCACAAACTCAACAGTCCCACCAGCCACCGAATCAGTTAATAACTCCCGGCGTTTCCTCAACGCTCCTCCCTCTCCTACCACCTCTCCCAAGAGCTCAATCTCTTCTCCTTCAAATGGCATCTCTTGCCTCAAAACTGTTTGAGGTCTCACCCAACCGTTCGCATTGGATTAGTGCATTTCGAGGCTCTTTACCTTCCTTTTTATCTTCGCAAACACAGTCCTTAACACCTGCTCAGCAAGACTCCTCCCCCTCTTCCGCCAAAGAAATCATTGCCCAGTTCACAACTCTTCAGACTCAGCTCTACGAAGCTGTTACCGAACTCCAAGAGATACTCGATCTCCAAGACGCTAAGCAGAAGCTTGCCCGCGAGATCCGATCCAAAGACTCCGCCCTTCTTGCCTTCGCCAACAAACTCAAGGAAACCGAGCACGTTCTTGACATTCTTGTGGATGATTATTCTGACTACCGCCGCCCCAAAAGAAGCAAATCACACGATGAAGCAGATGATTCTTCCTCTTCTAAAACCACTGTTGAGACGCGGCTCAAATTATCGGATATACTCTCCTACGCGCATAAAATCAGCTACACAACCTTTGCCCCTCCGGAATTCGGTGCTGGGCAGGCCCCTCTCCGAGGAGCACTCCCTCCGGCCCCACAAGAGGAGCAGATGCGCGCATCCCAGCTGTACAACTTCGCTGATCTGGATATCGGACTACCCAAAACAGACGAAGGAAAGGAGCAAACAATAGAGCCACTCATTGAAGCCCTTCCACCACCTTCAGAAATCATACCAGCAGTGCAGGGTATGATTCCGCCAAATTTCGTCATACCGGCCCCTCCACCGGGGTGGAAGCCCGGGGACCCCATTACACTCCCTCCAATGGATGCTCTTCCTTTTACACCGAGAGTCGAGGAGCAGCAGCCACGGCCCGTCCCTCCTCCCGGTCTGGCGAAGGCGCCCGAGCCTATACAGGTTCGGCATGTGCAGCTTGATATTGACGATGATAGTAGTGAGGATTATAGTAGTGATGGAGGTAGCTCCGGGAGTGAAGATTGATGGTTGGTTGGAGATAATAAGGTTAGTTGTTTATATTGTTTGCTTGATAGTTTAATCCTACGGCTTGTTGTGGCTTCACTTCTTATGTGGATTCAGAATTTTGTTAAGAAGGTTATGGCTTCTTGCTTTACTCCATATTTTTAATGGTAAGAGAGGTTCGGAATCATGAATCGGTATGAAACCTATATATGGTGTTTGGATTAATGATATCGGATTTAAAGTTTTGGAATGATATCAAAAATTTAGGAATCCTCATTCTACTATTTAGTGAGTTTTACTTCAAACTCCAAATTTGATTCCATACCATTTCTTAAAAATCATTATTTTAATTTTCTCTTTATTCGTTTTATATTTTCTTTTTTTCATTTTTTTCATTTTTTTCATTTTTTCCGTATTTCATTATTTTATTTTTCATTTTTCATTTTTATGTTTTGATTTTTCATTCTTTATTATTAAGTTTTTATATTTTTTTTTCTTTCGATTTATTAAATTTTATTTTTTACCTTTTAATACTTTTATATTTTATATAAGTTAAGGGTAAAACTAAAAATTTATACGAAATACATGTATATCAAGTATCTTGAATCCGAATAACTAATCCAAACATATATTGGAATGAGTAAGTCCATTCCAAAATGGGAAGGAATATCATTCTAAACTTGAATTCGATTTGAAGTTGCGAACCAAATACTCCTGATATATTCTCTTTGAAAGAGAAATTTTCAATTTTGATATTGTAATATGATTTATATTCATTTTTTATCGATAATTGTAACTTTTAAAAATGTTACTTTTTGTTCATCGCACTGAGTATTTACTTTAGGTATTCTTTTTCATCGTACCGATTATTTATTTGTATTATCGGTAACTGAAAGTGTTATAGTAACATAATGTTAGACACCCGAAATGTTTAGGCGATTGGAAAATGAACGTATGAGTAAACTTTCTATTATTTTGACTAAAAAGGACAATTATTTACATTAAGGGACCAAAAAATAAAACCATCCACATTGCAAGATCAAAATCGAAATAAAAATTTACATCAGCGGACCAAAAATGAAATTCACCCACATTGCAAGATCAAAATCGAAATTTTTATCTCAGAAGAGCTAAGAAAGAGAAAAAGATCATTTATCGTGTATGATATGGGCCTAGTTTTGGCCCACTTATCTTGGTGAAGGCCCAAGAAAATGGGCCTATATGAATCACCACAATCGCAGGCCTACATATATAAATCTATGTGATTGTATTCTCCCAGACTCCCAGTCGTAACCCTAATTTCTCACTCCACTCAAAACCCTAAACTCGAAGCTTGAGGAAATGGCCGCTGCCGCCGCCCGCCCTCTCGTCACCGTGCAGCCACTGGAGAATGACATGGCCACCGACGGTGGCGCCGCCGCCAACTGCGTGCCTCTTCCCGATGTGATGAGGGCGTCGATCCGCCCCGACATCGTTACTTTCGTGCACGGCCAAATCTCCAACAACTCCCGACAGCCCTACGCCGTCTCGAAGCGCGCCGGTCACCAGACCTCCGCCGAATCGTGGGGTACCGGACGCGCCGTCTCGCGTATCCCCCGTGTTCCCGGAGGCGGTACCCACCGCGCGGGGCAGGGAGCCTTCGGAAACATGTGCCGCGGCGGTCGTATGTTCGCGCCGACGAAGATCTGGCGCCGCTGGCACAGACAGGTCAACGTCACTCAGAAGCGCCACGCCGTCGTTTCCGCGATTGCCGCCTCCGCCGTGCCGTCCTTGGTCCTCGCTCGCGGGCATAAGATTGAGGAAGTTCCGGAAATGCCTCTGGTCGTTTCCGATTCCGCTGAAGGAGTAGAGAAGACTAACGCCGCTCTCAAAGTCCTAAAACAAATCGGAGCTTTCCCCGATGCGGAGAAGGCGAAGGATAGCATCGGAATCCGTCCTGGGAAGGGGAAAATGCGCAATCGCCGTTACATTTCTCGCAAAGGACCGCTCGTCGTGTACGGAACTGAAGGAGCGAAGCTTGTGAAGGCCTTCAGGAACATCCCCGGAGTAGAAGTAGCTCATGTCTCTCGCCTCAATCTCCTCAAGCTCGCTCCGGGAGGCCATCTTGGAAGGTTCATCATCTGGACGAAATCGGCGTTCGAGAAGCTCGATGAGATCTACGGTACTTTCGATAAGACATCTGAGAAGAAGCATGGATATGTCTTGCCAAGGGCGAAGATGGTGAATGCTGATCTTGCTAGGATTATCAACTCTGATGAGGTGCAGTCGGTTGTGAAGCCGATCAAGAAGGAGGTGAAGAGGGCCCCATTGAAGAAGAACCCTCTGAAGAATCTGAATGTGATGCTGAAGCTGAATCCTTATGCTAAGGCTGCTAAGAGGATGTCGCTGTTGGCTGAGGCGCAGAGGGTTAAAGCTAAGCAGGAGAAGCTCGAGAAGAAGAGGAAGCCCATCACTAAGGTATTGCTTCACTTCTATCTTTATTATTCATTATTGTATAATATTTCGTTTATAATTATTGTTCTATGCTTTGATAGTTGTTGTTTGATTTCATGCTGAATCATTTGTTGTTGTGGGCCTATTAGTTTTTAGATGGTTGCTTTAGTCTTCACAACTAGACTTTGTTTCGATGATGGCTTCATTAAAATTGCCTTCTATATGATTTATATGCTCTTATCAATGTGGTTATAATGTCATATTTTGAGGATGCAAGCTTAGCTTGGTATTATATTAGTGTTTGGGGTATTCACAATGGCCTGAAATGCCTTGTAAGGAATTGTAGCTCCGTTTCAGTTAAGACTTGTTATTCGTATAAATACTTCGCATTAGGAGAGGCGGGTATTCATATATGGGATTATGTGTTGAGTTTCTTTCTAGCAATGGGATCCTCAGCGTTGTTTTTGTGACTAAACGCTTCCGTTGATTTAAATGCTGTACGACTTTTGGTCGCCCATGTGACTCCGATCGTGTTTTCTCAATCACTATTATGGTTATGAAGTCTTGATAATCTTGTCTTTCAGCAGCAAGTGGTATCTTTTTTCACATTAACAACTTTAATGGTGAAAGCTGATCTTAACTCTTGCAAGTAGTTAGCTTTCTTAAACCACTCAGCTTGGAGGTTTACTTAATTACCCTTTCATTGTCTTGTATTATGGTTATGAAGTCTTGATAATCTTGTCTTTTAGCAGCAAGTGGTATCTTTTTTCACATTAACAACTTTAATGGTGAATGCTGATCTTAACTCTTGCAAGTAGTTAGCTTTCTTAAACCACTCAGCTCGGAGGTTTACGTAAATACCCTTTCGTTGTCTTGGTTCGCTTCTTGCAGGAGGAATCCGCGAAGATCAATGCTGCTAGCAAATCCTGGTACAAGACGATGATCTCGGACAGCGACTACACAGAATTCGACGTGTTCACGAAGTGGTTGGGTGTATCTCAGTAAGTTGTGTTAAGTCTTTTTGATTTTAAGCTTGAAGAAAACCTTTTGTTGTTTTTGTGTTGGACTCGTTATAAGAATGATTTGCAATAGCTTTCCTAGTTCAAGTTTTGTTCTGTTCTGTTGCTGCACAACTATCTCATTGTTTGTTTGAGAAATTTAAGTAATTCAGTTATTTTCGTGTTTTATTTCGCTTATTTATTTTTCTAATCTTTTTTGCGGGAAAAAATCATTTTTGGCCCGTTGTTTTGGCGCCCGATTCACTTTGACCCATTATTTTGGTCGAGTTCAATTTTAATCCGTTAATTTGGCAAATTGTCCATTTTTAGTCCGTTTCATAAAATTGGCTAAATTTGTCCAATTTTGGTCGGTTATGTAATTAAAAAAAATTAAAAATCTTATTTTTAATATTATAATATACTTGTAATATTAATTTTCATCTCTTTATAGTATAAATGTCCAGTTTTAACCTATTACATTTAAAAAAATCAAAAAATTAGGTTTATTATTTTTCTTAATATGTATTTTTCAGATTTTCTTAATTATTCGGGTCTATCTCCGGGCCAAATATTCTATTTTGCTTATGCTATTTGTCGAATAATTTTAAAAAATCCTATTTGGAGCTAGACTCGAATAATTAAAAAAAATCTAAAATAATAAATATAAATAAAAAAAGAATCAACCCTTTTTTTAAACATAATGAGTTAAAACTAGACATTTATAATATAAAAAAATGAAAATTAATATTACAAATGTATTCTAATATTAAAAATTTATTTTTAATTTTTTTGTTTATTAATTCAATTGATCAAAATTGGACAAATTTGGTCAATTTTGTAAAACGGATTAAAAAAGGATAATTTACCAAATTAACAGACTAAAATTGGACTCAATCAAAATAATGAACTAAAGTAAATCGGGTACCAATATAATGGGCCAAAAATGATTTTATCCCCTTTCTTGCTTTCTTTGAATGTAAACTTGATTTTGCAGTTATTGAAGAAAGAAAAACCAGAATACAAAATTATGTAAAATAACTAAATCTAGTAAAATAACTAAAACTTGATTTTGCAGTTCTTGATTTTTTTATTTTCCTTTTGGTATTTCTAAAAATCATAGCACATTTTAAGATACTCGATAATAAATATTTTAAAATCGGTATATCAGTAAAAATAATAATTTAATTGATAGGTTTCGAAACCATAAAGATCATAAAATAAGTCGACTTCATATCATAGATTGAAAAGCATTCCGTACAAAAGAAATAACGTACCCATGAATAATTAAGATTGGTTTTAAGTACTTTTCAAGAAGTCCACGTTTCACATTTGGAATGGGAAAAACGAGCCATCAAAGATCATTAGCACCTAGAAAAAAAAAGGAAAAAGAACAATTAAGTTTGTGTTTTGAAAAAAGGGTTAAAATTAGGAATCGAAGTTTTGCGGATCGGGGTCGGATAATATAGTACCAATTCGCCTTGCATCCTAAACTCAATAATTTTTGGTTAGTGAGAGAGTCTTTCTGTTTGAGTTTTCTTATTACGGCTGTCATTTATTAGTATTACCTAGGAGTATGAATGAAAAAATAAGAAAATTTAAAAAACATAAAATAAGATTAAATAATACTCTCTCCATCTTGCCGACTTGTCTTCTATTCCTTTTCAGGCCGTTCCACCCGACTTGTGTTGTTTTCTAAAAAGAAAAATAATTACTACACAAACTCCCACTTTTTCTTTGTAGGTCTACCTTTCTACACACAATTACCCACTCACCTTAATCACCGTAGTTAAAAAGAAACAAGACAAGTCGGGCGGAACGGAGGAAATAAAATTAATAAAAAGAAATTAGTAATGCGAGTCTGAGATGAGACCGGCGGGATGGGATGGGTGGGTAAAGAAATTGGATTCGGACCCACCTCGGACACTGGCGGGTTGGGTCTGAACCCACCCCATCGCATATTGGGCGGGCTGAATCCGACGTGTTCAGTTTCAATTGCTATCTCTAGTTAAAAGCATGAAACCCTCGAACTATTAGCTTATTGCGTTTTGCTCCTGATGTTTAGCGTGCAATTTGCCTCTTAATTATTAGTTTTATAAAATTTGAAAAAATGGACTATTAGTATTAATTTTGTGAAAGAAAAGAGTACATAATAACAGAGTGGGGATCCTCTACCCCATTAGGTGTCCCAATACATGTCCCACCAATAAGGTGAACATGTGTCGATTTATGATAATTTGATGGTCCACCAATACACGCGTAGCCCAGCGTGATTGGTGGGCCATTCAATGGGACACCGAACTTTTTGGGATCCTTTCCAATAATAACATCGACAAAACAAAAGTTTTTTTTTAATGATTTACTTTAATTTAATTTTTTTTTGTGATACTAAGAAATATAAGAATAATACTCCCTCCGTCCCATTCGACTTATCTCAGTTTTCCTTTTTTGGTTGTCATTCCGCTCGACTTGCAGTTTCCAAAAAAGGAAGCCTAATCATTACACAACCTACCACTTTTTACTTTGTGGCTACTACTCTTTACACACAATCACACACTCATCTACACACAACCACCCACTCTTCTTAATCTCCGTGCCCAAAAGAAACAAGACAAGTGAAATGGGACTGAGGGAGTAATAATTAAAATACGGATATGCCAACTCACATCAACACGTGTCCAAATAAATCCGCACCTCCTACAAAAGACGGCTCAACTGAAGAGAAACTCTTCATTCACCAAAAAGCAACACCGAAAAAATAAAACAGAAACGGGGGAAAATTACGTCGATTCTCTCTCTATCCGTGGCTCAGCAAAATACAAGAGCAAAAATCCTTAAAAAAATTGTCAATTCAATCACCCGAGGTGATTCTCTATCTCTTGGAACTCAAATCATTGTGTATTTCATGTATGTATATGTTTTGTATGTGGCGCCGGTTAGAGGATGTGTTCGTTATTTGTAAATGAATGTGAATTCGTGAAAACAATCAATCATAACCGAGTTGAGTAGATAAACGTTTATGTGTGATTAATTTGAATCGTGAATGATGAGATTTATGTATGGTTTTGCTTGTAGGGTTTTATTAATTATCTGACAAATTTAAAATTGACGCGATATCCGGTAATTCCGGCGCCGTCTTCGGGTTAATTGGTGCGAGGGTTGGCGATTTTGAAATCGTAAACCCTAATGGACAATTCTGGTGGTGAGGGGTTTCTGAACGGTGGGGTTAGGGTTTCGGAGCAGTCTAAGGTTTTGGGTGGGGAATCGAACAGGGGCGAAGTAGTTAGTGCGATTGAGAGGAGGTCTGTTGAATCTGGTAACTCCAGAACTAGTGATAGACATGATGTGAGTAATAATCGAGTTGCGGAGAAGGTTTCTCGCAATAATAGATGGGAATCATGGGGGGTTATGAATATGGTTGGGAGAGTGCTTGGTGGAAAGCTTTGTATGGATGATGAAGTGGAGGATTTAAATGATTATGAGAATCGGCGCGTTGGGGATGTGAACACGCGGCAGGATGTAAATGGGGAGCCGGTATATGAGAATCCGGGTGAGGTGAATCAGGTTGCAGATATGAACACGTGGCAGGATGCGACTAGGGAGCCGACATCTGAAAATGAAATCGACATTAAAAGAATGGATATCGACTTTAATTCCGTTAAGTTAGATTTGGGCTGTCCAGTTGTGGATAGTAGTTTAAATGGTAACCAAGATTCGATCTCTCATGAATTAGTGGCAGATGGGGGCTTGGAATCGAAGGAAATAAACGATATCAAGGCTGATGTGTTGAGACTGGAAGGACATGGGGAGACCGAGGAAGTAAATGATGTTAAGGTTGACGTGTTGATACCGAAAGCACGCGGAGGACAAGATTCGCTCATCAATGAAACAGTGCCATGTGTCCCGATGGAAACAGAGGAAGTAAATGATAGTAAGGTCGACGCGTTGACTCTGAAATCATGTGGCGGAGAGACAGAAAAGGAAGGGGGATATAATGTGTCGGATCTCGTCTGGGGAAAGGTTAAGAGCCATCCTTGGTGGCCTGGGCAAATATTCGCCCCCTCAGATGCCTCGGATAAGGCAAAAAAACATTCCAAGAAAGAGAGTTATTTGGTGGCGTATTTTGGGGATGAGTCGTTTGCGTGGAATGAAGGATCAAAGCTCATGCCTTTCCGAAAGCATTTCTCTGAAATGGTGAAACAGAGTAATTCAGATGGATTCTCTCATGCTGTGAGTTGTGCCCTGGATGAGGCTGCTCGACGAGTTGAGTTTGGTCTTTCATGTCCGTGCTTGGCCCAGGAGGTACGTGATGAGATAAAATTCCAAATTGTTGAAAATGCTGGGATTCGAGAAGAATCAAGTATAAGATCTGGTGGGGACAATGTACCTAGCACAGCTACGTTTTTTGCTGGAGATGCTCTGCAGTTTGTGGAATCATTGGCTAAACGCCCGCAGTCTGAACCTGATAAGCTGCAATTCACGACAACAAAAGCCCGACTGCTGGCCTACACTAGATGGAAGGGTTACAGTCAGCTCCCCGTCTTTGAAGAGCATATCTGTTCATTTGAGGGAATTGACACCATGGAAGTGATTGACGGTGCAAATAACGTTCCATCCAAAAAAAGAAAGAAAGAAAAATCCATGTCGGCCTTGATGTCCTCGGACAGCTCAAGTTTACATAAAAACGATGAGAAATTCGTGAAGTCCTCCAAGAAGGCCGTCTCCAAGAGTAAAAGACGGAAGACTGAGCTATCAAATGATGCAAAATTGGCAAGCATTAGTGGTGGAAAGTCTCAAATAGTGAAAACCATTCCCACCAAGATCCCTTCTCCGGACATGCTTCTTTCGAAGCTCAGCCTGGCTGCGAAAATGCCCACACAAGGGCATAATGGCATGGCATCAGTAGTTGGCTGGCTTCGTGAATTCAGGAAATCAGTTTGTCTTGACAAATCTTGTCTTGCAAGTCAAGAACTAGATTCATCAGAACAACCATCTCAGACTGCAGATATATCAGGATTTGGGGGCACTGAGGATTCATACTGGACAGACAGAATCATTCAAGGATACTCTCAAGATCCAGCTTCATTCGAATCTCAGAAACCTTACGAAAACGGTGCAAATTTGGACGACAGCAAAAAGAGCCACGACGCTGTTGATTTGGCATCAGACGAATCTCAACCAACAGCTTTGATCTTCAAATTCTCAAACTTAAATTCCGTACCATCAATCAAGAATCTGAACGAGATATTCAGCCGTTATGGAGCTCTGGACGAATCGAAGACCAAGATACTCTCCAGAACCAAGCGCGTGTCCGTGACATTCAAGAGGGCAGAAGATGCTGAAACTGCTTTCAGCAGTGCTGGGAAATACAGCATCTTTGGACCATCTCTTCTCAGCTACCGCCTTCGTTACGGATCTGAGAAAACCTCAAAGAAGAAGAAAAAGAACAAGCAGAAGCAGAACAAGGAAGGCCCATCTCAGAAAGGTGATGCTGTCTGAATCTGGTGAGGTTTACTACATTGTTGTTATATATATACTCCATTGCTGCAGAGGATAGAGGAGGTAGCTGCTGACATATTGTTTCATTTTAAGTGTTTTGCATATAGAGCAGATTAATTATCTCTCTAAACTACATATTTTGAATGTGAAGTATACTTTTTTTTTTTTGGATATGCAACTGCTTATATCTTTTGGGAATGTGTTAAGCCTAGTCTATCTTTGATCTTCTGTTTTTAGCTTTCTTGTAATTTATGATTATTTATTTTTTATTATTATTATTATAATATTTTTTTTGGATAATTAGGTGGTGGTGGTGGTTTTTTTTTTTTTTTTGAAAAGCCATTATATTTGGTGTGCACATGGTAAACTCCACGTAACAGGCGTTGGTATTTCTTGTATATGCCAGTATTTGCATGGCTTGTTGATTGTTTTAGGAGAAGAAGATTTAGGTATGATTCTGTATTTGGTTTATTTTAGAAGCTAATTAGATACTCGCTCCATCCCTTTTGAAACGATCCATTTTAAATGGACACGGGAATTAAGAAAGTATGAAAGATGAATAAATGATAAAGTAAGAGAGAATATAAATGTGATAGTGAAAAAGTAGATAATAAAGTATGAGATAGAAAATGATTAATATAGTGAGAATAGATAAAATAGGTGAGAGAAATGATAAAATATGAGGGAAATTATTTCATTTTTAAGAAATGGGTCGTTTTAAATTGAACGTCGCGAAAAGGAAAACAAATCGTTTCAAATGGGACGGAGGGAGTATAATATACCATGATTTGGATATTCAGTAGGCGTTACTCTTTGGTTTCTTGGTATTTTCTTGGTCCATATTTTTAGGGTTGTTCAACGGTTGGTTCGGTTGGCCGGTTTTCCCGAGAAGGGACCAAACTTGGACCGTAAGTACCGGTGTACATATGCAGGTTTGACCAAACCGGTCTATTGATGCGTATTCTATTTATACATAAATAAATATGCATTTTTATGTGGTTTTAGAAAAACAAAATCGACAATTTTGGAAGGACAAGTTACACATTTTAGAAGCCAAAAATAGAGATTCTTTAAAATACAAAAAAAAATCGAAAATAAACATATTCCTCTTACATCAAAAATTGATTACTAAATAAAGAATACTCATTCCGTCCTGTCCGATTTATTTTATTTCTTTTCGATAGAAAATCAAAATAAGTTGTTGTGTATAGATATATGGATTGCACAAAGAAAAAGTGAGAATGTAGTACTCCTTTCGTTCCACTTGAAGCGATACGTTTCCTAAAAGAAATAAATTTTCTAAAAAATTATAAATTATTTTTTATTTTATCATTTCTCTCTTTTACTTTATCACCTATTATGTCATTCATCTTCTTTCTCATACTTTATCATAAATTTTCTCAATTATCGTGCCGAAAAGAAATGCATCGTTTCAAATGGGTCAGAGGAAGTAATTATATTTTATTTAAAGAAAAATGACAAAGTTAAGTAAGACAATCGGAAAAGGAAAGAAAGATCAATCAAGTGGAATGCTATTTGTGGATGATTTTTTTTCGGCACGAGAATTAATAAAGCGATGTTATATAATACTCCCTCCGTCCCACTGGAAACGACACGTTTTCCTTTTCGGACCGTCCCACTGAAAACGACACGTTTCCAAAAAAGGAAATAACTTTATCATATTTTATTATTTCTCTCACCTACTTTATCTACTTTCATTATATTAATTATTTTCTCTCACCTACTTTATCATTTCTCTCACCTACTTTATCATATTTTATCATTTCTCTCACCTACTTTATCTACTTTCTTAATTCCCGCACCCATTGGAAACGCGTCGTTTCCAATGGGACGGAGGGAGTATAAATTTTAAATTTTTCAATACTTAAATTTATTCCACACAATCTTAATTAGCAAATGAAAAAAAAGTCCCAACTAGCGGGAGGGAAAGAGTATTTCACGTCAATTATGTCTCGAGAAAAAATACTCCTATAAAATTGACCGAATTCCTAAATGTAATTTAGTTGAACTAAAGGGACTGTTATGCAATAAATCCTCAAATTTGATTTTTCACTTGCCATTTCTCCCTCCAAAACAAACGCTTCTCTTCCGAAAAAATATTATTCAATTTTGAGGCGCCGCCTCTCGGTTCAAAATCATTCTTTTTTTTTTCTCTCTCTAGCTTTTCTCCGAATTCTCCCTCACTTTTCCTGAGAGTGGCAGTGTCTCGCTGGCGATTTCAAATCCAAGATCTTGACGTTAACCAGGAACTCAAGTAAGCGGATCGAAGACTGGTTCTTCGATTTAATCGTGGGAATGGAGATCGAGGGTTGCCAGGAGTTTGATCTTGAATTCGAAGCCGACGATCTGATCGACAATGATCTGTTTCCAGGTTTTCCTTGTTAATTCTGTAGCTTTTGTTTATCTATACGTGCCAGTGCAAATAGATCTATCTGGAAAGTTATGTTGATTATCTTAGTGTTATTATTGGTGGAGTAGCATATATTCGTGCTCCGTTGAGTAATAGTTTTAAGATGCTGGAGCTGCGACTCTGTTAGTTTTTGGACTCAAATTTTTGATTGGCGACTGAATAATGTTGAATTTCACTCATGGTATTCCATTATATGCTTCAAATTGGAGATTAAACAATATTGAATTTCAGATTAAAGACCTCATTTGAAACTAGGGTTTTTTTTTTTTTTGTGACAGCAATTCAGGGTCGGTTATACTGCCTAAATCTGCATTCTGCTCACTTAGTGCACAATTTTTTTAGTTTTTGCATTATTTTGCTAGCAAGGAGTTTGTGGGTTATTTATTTATTGAATTTATTAGGCTAAGTATGCTGTTGTTTGTACTGATTACAGAAACTTCGGATGCTGGCATTGATGTGAATGATCACTTGCCGGAAGTGCATAAATCATCCGAGCCTGAAAGAAACCAAAGAAAGGGAAGGTATAATGTTCGTCAAAGCTTAGCTTGGGACAATGCCTTCTTTACTAATGCAGGTACTCAGTACTCTTTCAATCTCCTATCCAAATAATATCATTTCAATATGAAGTCATTCTTATGAAACTAGTTACAATGTTTTTCTTAATTTTCAGGAGTTCTAGATGCAGAGGAATTATCAAACATTATTAGTGGATCGGTTAAAAAGAAAACTCATATGTTACCGGGGATTCAAGAAGACATCGCAGGGTCAACTGAGTCGATTTCCACTCTTCAAAGTGATAGTTTGACACTAGAAACCCTGGATGATGACTTGTTTTTGGACATTAGAGCTTCCATCCAGAGAACCAGAGCCAGTAAGAAAGCACCCCAGTTCACAAATTCGAGCAGTAAGATGGCACCGATGGAGTTAGATCGCCCATCCATTACATGTAAGTAAGCTGTTCTTACTCGAGATATTTGAGTCGTTCTGTCATCTTATATGTTGAGGATAATCACTCCTTTTCTCAAGATGATTTGGATTTTTTTCAGCTTTACAAGTGATTACATATATCAGTCACTCATGGTGCTTAAATTTTATCTATTTTCATGTGAAGGGATTGTTTCGGGGAACCAAAATGCTCCAATTTTGTTATACTTAGTATGTATATGATATATCTATAGCACTAATTTCTACATCATTCCAAATATTACAAAATGCTACTGGTGATAAGGGGACATGTCTATTTGAGAGGAAATATTTAATGCCTAAACTATGTCGTAGGTGGTAGAGAATCACTAGTTATACTCCCTCCGTCCCATAGATATTGTCCCAAAAATTCTGGGCACGGAAATTAAGGAAAGTAGTTGGTTGTGTGTAGAGTTGTGGTCCATCAAATGGTGGTTAATTCTTAGCCACACAATTTTAACTTTTTAGGAAATGAGACAACATTTATGGGACGCCCCGAAAAGGAAAATGGGACAACATCTATGGGACGGAGGGAGTATATGCTTGCATGGTGAAAGATGCAGCTCCCTATCTCATAAGAAAAGATAGAAGCTGGAGAAGTACTTAGAGCCATAATAATATTTTCATGTTTAATTTGTTCCGAGTAATGCTTTGAGCTCCCTATGCTTGCTACTGTGCTTGCATTTAGGTGGTACATATGGCTTTGAGCTCCCTATGGCCCATGTGTTGGGCACCAGTATTTGTGTTTAGAACTAATATGTCATTCATATGCAGCACCCAAGAAGGAAGATTTTGTCCCAAAAATTAAGGTAAGTTTGGTAACTGGTATATTGCTTTAGATGAAATATTTTTCGATTGGTTTGTCACCTGGTGAATTAACTTCAAATTTGCAGAATCAAGTACCAGGTGTGAAGAAAAGTGGCCCGCAGACTGTCCGAATGTCAAAATCTCAGCCGAAACCAATTGGAACAGTAGCATCAGGAAGACCAATCAAGAAGGACTCTGTTCAGTCACAGGTGACATTGCCATGCTATTACCTATTGGCTATTGCATATTTGCAGTGAAACTTTCTCATGCCATTCGTTTGATGAGAAATAAAAAGGAATATCGAAAATTCGAGTAGCTGAAGCTGAAGCAGCTACTTTTGAAGTAACAGATTAAATAGGAGAATTTGGCATTGCCTGCTAACATCGCAGAGCAAGAAACTTAACTGCTGAATGTTGCTCGCATAAACTTACTGATTATGTTTGCTTATATTTCTGTTGCGTTTCGTTAGTTCACTTATGACTGTTGAAGCATACAAAATATTCGGTAGGGCATCACTAATGACTTTGCATGCTCTGATCTCTGGAACTGAAATGACATCACTCATATCTTTGTAGACTGGTTCTGTTCGTAAAACTGGAGAGACAAAACCGGTTCTTCCCAAACCACTCAAGACTGTCAGCAGCTCTGCTCCTTCAGTCGCAGCAAAGCCGGAATCTGTTGGAACTGGTAGTGTTAAACCTGAATCTGGAAGCTCAAAACAAGGTGACCACAGATAAATTTGTAAGAGCGTCATCTTTCAATCATGGCATTTCTTGATTGTTTAACTTGACAGGATCTGTCTCTGTCAAAGGGACTCAGCTTCCCAAAGTATCTGCATTAGGTGGTTCGAGAAAGGTGTTACCAAAGCCTGCTGTGTCATTGAAGAGTTCTTCCTTGGGATCGTCAAGTATAAGGTCCTCTACTTCAAGTGACAATTCTATTAGCACAGCCTCCGGAAATGCTAAAAAGCCACTAATGACAGCAAGAAGAAATCTAGGCAAAAGCAATACTAGTACTAACTCCTCCTCTATCCTTAAAAATCCATCAAGAGCTGTGCCAAATAATAAATTGCCAGGAACCACTCTTTTGTCTCATCCAAAGTCTACTAAGATCCCCAAGAGTGTCTCACCAGCTAGTTCAATTAGTGAGTGGTCTTCAGTATCATCATCAACTTCTTCTGTGATCAACCGAAGGTGTAGTAACTCGAGGACCAGTACAGATACCAGTTCTTGTAGGTCAGTGGATGGTGATCCAAGGGAGAATCCACCAGATAAAAAGGCTCAAAGACAAAGAAACCCGGTACCTATTTCCACAAGCTGCACTTTAAAGAGACCCTCAACAGAATCTGGCACTCTTCAGGATCCTACAAAACCATCAGGATTACGATTGCCATCATCCAGAATTGGCTTTTTTGATGGGGTTAGTACTTTCCTCTACTGTTTCTTAATATTTATGGACATTCAAGCTATTTATGCATGCAAATAATGAGTGAGTTTCCATTTGATAAGAGTTATCTTTTTGATTTAGTTGCTCACATGTCAAGTAATTTGCAAAATAATTGTCTACAATCTCTTAGCTATTTTGCTAAAATATTTCTCTTGCATCTGAAGTCATCATCCCGCACTCCTAATGGGCGTCAGCACCCTCAATCTGCCTTGCGCCCTGGGCTTCCCAAGAATGGAGCTGCCACATCCACACCCACTCGAAGCTCAAATGGCAAACTGAAGAATCCTAAGTTTTCAACTGCTAGAAAGGCTACATCTCCACCAAACATAAAGCCTGGTTCTCCAAAGACTGCATCATCCTCTCAAGAAAAGTCACATATATCAAGTGTTTCAATGGATGTAAATGATTCTTCTACCCTGTCTCTTGGCGTAAAAGGTTGCAGAATCGAAGAAACTTGCCAAAAAAAAGTGGAAGTTAAGGCTGAAAATAGTGTTGAGCAAGTGGTGGATGAAGGTACAGTGGCTACTGACAAAGACAACATAAGTAGCTTGAGTTTGAGTAAAAACATGAACTCTGGTGATACTGAAACTAATGCTACTGAAGGTGGCGACAGTTCTATCTCAAAACATGTTAGCGTAAAAGGTAGCAGAATTGAAGAAACTTGTCCAAAACCAGTGGAAATTAAGGCTGAAAATGGTGTTGAGCAAGTGGTGGCTACAGTAGCTGTTGACAAAGACAACTTATGTGGCTTGAATTTGAGTAAAAACATGAACTCTGGTGATACTGAAACTAATGCTAGTGAAGGTGGCGACAGTTCTATCTCAGAACTTATTGGCATAAAAGGTAGCAGAATCAAAGAAACTTGTCAAAAACTAGAGGAAGTTAAGGCTAAATATGCTGTTGAGCAAGTGGCGGATGCAGGTACTGACGCTGTTGAAAAAGACAACTTATGTGTCTTGAGTTTGAATACAAACATGAACTCTAGTGATACTGAACCCGTTGCTGGTGAAGATGTCAGAATCGAGGATACCTGCCAAGAACCGGTGAGAGTTAAGCCTGAAAATGGTGTTGAGCAAGTGATGGATGAAGTTATGAGTGCTGTTGGCAAAGACAACTTATGTGGATTGAGTTTGGGTAAAAACATGAACTCTGATGATACTGAAACCGCTGCTGGTGAAGGTGGCGACAGTTCTATCTCAGAGCTTATTGGCGTAAAAGGTAGCAGAATCGAAGAAACTTGTCAAAAACCAGAGGAAGTGAAGGCTGAAAATGGTGTCGAGCAAGTGGTGGACGAACGCACGGGTACTGTTGACAAAGACAACTTACGCGGCTTGAGTTTGAGTAAGAACATGAACTCTGCTGATGCTGAAACTGCTGCTGGTGAAGGTGGCGACAGTTCTCGCTCAGAAATTATTAATCAAACCGGGGATAGTATACTGATCAAGAAGGATCCATTTCCAGCTTCCGAAACCATAGAGAAGGAAAATGGTCCTGCTAACTATCAAGGAGAAGGATTATCATCAGAGAAGAGAAGCATCTATCAGAAAAACTTCCTTAGTGAATGTGACTCGGAGGCAGCAGCCTACAGACCGCCTTTCGCTCTTAAGAATTCGTGCAGTGAGGAGTTTCTGCATAAGCCTGCAGAGGTGGTTAGCCAGGTTGCAGTTGCAGTTGCAGTTACAGAAGACGCCGGTTTTGCATTACCTTTTCCGGAGGAGAAAGAGAACAGCTGAGAGGCTTCAAATAGGTTGTGTTTATCCTAAACAAACTATTCATGAAGAGCATTCAGATTCGATAAAATGCAGATATGTCGAACCGTCTTGGTCCGACGCCTCCCTCAAGAACAGACACACAGAGGTTATTGTTTCTATTTATGAGTTCACTAGGGATGTTTGGTTATTTTCTTTGTTCTGTGTGTAAGATTCAAACTTGATGCTGTTGTTTCATGTCTGTACGAAAACAGGAGACAGCTTGAACATCTAATACTTGGGATGTGTTTGGTTTTAGGTACAGATTTAAGCATTCAATAAGCATTCTTATATAGTACTATCTTCGTCTTGCTATTTTTGTTTCACTTCTTTTTAGTACGGAAATTAAGAGAGTAAATGATAAAATATGAGAGAGAAGATGAGTGAGAGCCGATGATAAAGTATGAGAGAAAAGATGATAAAGTAAGAGAAAGTAATAAAGTGAAGATGATAAAATAATAGAGAGGATTATGGTTAATTTTCCAAATTAAAAAGTGATATAAAAATAGGAACGTCCATTTCGGGAAAGTGAAACAGTAATAGCGGGATGGAGGTAGTAATTGTCAGATCCGGTTCAGCTGGTAAAAAATTGAGGAAGTATGCTTTTTTTTATACAGTTAAAACCTCAGTAAAGTAATATTTTATAGAGTAATAATTTTGCTCAGATAATAATTTCTTACGGTCCCGATATGTATCAATGCACTAAAATAATATTTAATAAAATAATAACCTCGTTAAATGAATATTTTTTTTCATTATTACTTTATTGAGATTTAAATGTATATGTTGGTCATGTTAAACAATCTCACAAAATTACTTGCATCCTTATTTTAGTTATTTTGAAATAATTCATCCTTGTTTACTCTAAGAAGTTACTCCCTAGTCCCTCCATCATGTTTTAACTTTTCTTGTTTTTTTTTTGCACGAAGATTCAAATTAATGGTTATTTTTTTTTTCTACACGAAGATTCAGATTAACGGCTGGTTATGTGTAGAAATGAAATGGCTGCGCGAAGAAAAGTAAAAGTTTGTGCAGTAACTACTTAATATTTTAAGAAATGCAACAAGTCAAACGAGACAGTTCGAAAAGAAAGAGGAGACAAGTCAAATGGGAAGGAGTGTGTATTATAAAACATGAAGAAAACGATAGCCCAAACATGATTCACTCTTAATGTGTTTGTTCAAGAGCTCTGGCATATAACAGATTAAAAGTCTTGACATAGTTTTGATTAAAAAGACCAGCAAAAACCAAGCTTTAACATTGCATCAAAACTCAAGCAACAAAATGGCTCAAGACCTGGGCTTTTCCTTCTTCTCCTTGAATAGGGCTAGGAGGGAGACACCAGAAACTTTCACAACCTTGAATCTAACACCAGGAATATCTCCCACGGCATGACCTTTACGTCCGAATCCGGCAATCAAAACTTCATCCTGTTCAATCAAATAATGAAGTTCAAGTTTAAGTAAAGAACTGGAGCAACAGCATAGCTCTCATTAAAGGGACTAACGTTTTCTTCGATGTAGTTCAAGCAACCATCATTAGGGACAAAAGCAGCAATCTTCTTCCCGTTCTTGATGAGCTGAACTCTAGCACACTTACGGATGGCAGAGTTCGGCTGCTTAGCTTCGATACCTCTGCAAACATCAATAGATATAGTTTTTAATTAGTACTAGACTACTTATTAAGCTCAGTATGTGGAATAATTCCATTTTACTTGAGTAAAATGAACTGACATCTTCTCAAGCACAATGCCCTTAGCATGAGATGATCCAGCAAATGGCTTCTTCCATTCGTTTCCAAGGTGAGACTTCTTGTACGACTTATCAGCCCACCGCTGTTCTCTACGATGGGACTTGAGCTTGCGACCAGCTCCCATACCACGTGTCTTCCTGCATAACAGTGAATGGTTGTAAATCCAGTTTCAAAACCAAATTACTAGCATGTTGCAGGCTATACGCGATTACGGAAGGCATTTCTGTGAAGGTACAAAGCTGACTGAATCTCAATCATGACTTAAATTTAAAACCCTTCTAATCTTCAGAAGAAATGGTTAAACAATGCCCAGAGTGCAATACACATCCACAAGTACCAACTGAATTATATGTATGCTTGATTTGATACCAAATAACAATTCTACGAAGATCAAATCGAGACGAAACGAAAGTCCAGACCAAAAAGAGAAAGATAACTGCCTAGTCTAAATAGTTACTCAACTGCTACCAATCAAACCTCACATCTTCTCTTCTGATAAATTAATCTTTTCAGTTGCCAATGGAAGTGATAATGCATCTTACGCAGGCATCTAAAAGGTAATACACCAATTGTTTTATCACAAGAACAAAATCGAGAGAAATTTGCAAGCAGCCACCGTATAATCTACAGTCGTAACTACAACTATACAATTATTACACTAAACATGAAAATTCACTACAAATGTACGAGAAATTGAAGACGGAATTCCGAACATAGTGATCTGAAAATCTCTCCTATATCATTTTATTTGAAATCTCATAGATTTAGTAATTCATCAAACACGACTTAGATCAGTGCATAAACCAGTAAAATATCCAAACCGAACAAAACAAAAGAGATATTGATTAAAGTAGAAGATTACACACCCCATTGTTGCTGAGTTGAGAAAACGCCGGAACGGAGAATTGCGTCTGGAAATCTGAGTTGGGGAGACTGCGTAAAACCCTAATTCAGCTAAAGGCATAAATATGGCCTCAAGTTTTCATATTGGGCCCAAGAGAATTGGGCTTTCTTATTGGGCTTGAAACTTGTAGGCTTTCTTATTGGGCTTGAAACTTCTATGCTATTGCTTGAGTAATTTTTTTTTTCATTTTTTTTAAATATAGTGAAAAATATTACTACCTCCGTCCCGCTATTAACGGCGCCTTCTTTCTTTTCGACAGAGGAATTAAGATAATATGTAATAAAGTACAATAGAAGGATAGATAATAAAGTATGAGAGAAACATGAATGTGATAATGAGAGAGTAGGGGGAGGGAAGATAAGTGAGATAATGGAGTAAATGATAATGTAATAGAGATGAAATGTTAAAATATGAGAGATAAATGAATATAATAATGAGAGTAGATGATAAAGTAGGAGAGATAAGATGATAAAGTAGGAAAGAGATGAAAACTTTTTACTAATTTGGGATGTCGCCACTTATAGCGGGACCTCCGAATTAGGAAATGTTGCCACTAATAGCGGGACGAAGGTAGTAATTTGTATATGAATTAATATTAATATATAATACTTATAACACAAGTATACAACAGAAAGGCGACAATTTGGTAAAAGATTAAGACCATATCTCGATTTATGCATGTTATCCTGACATGCTATGCTAATCTTCTTTGTATCGTTAAAAAATTTTCGGGACAAAATTGTATTTTATTTGGCCGAGTTTTTATTTGGTTTCAAATTTAAGAAGGCCTAATAACATCAAAAATGACAATTGGATTTTTCATAATTTATCATTTGAATAATTGAAGAAAATAAAATAAAAATGTTATCTAACCCACAAAAGTTCTTGTGTACCACTTTTGTATACCATTGTATGTATGTATTAAATATAGCCCACATTTTTTAATAAAAAATAACACCATTGTGGTATAGTACACACAAAGGTATACGAAAGTGATACATACAAACCGTTCCCTATCTAACATAACATTATTAGATTTTGCTAACCTTAACTATTATTACTACCCAATCATATGTTCCATAACATTATTGGCAATGTTATGCCACCATAACATTCTATGTACGCGTCGCAAAATATAACGCGATAAAGAGTAGAAAATCTCGATTTTATTCTATTTTCCCGTCGGAATACGGAGATTCCATAGTAAAACTTTAGAGCAGCCTTGTGTTGGGATTCCCTTCAACTTGGTTTCCTCTTCAAGAATTTCTTCCTTAACATACTTCAAAGAATTCTGCACAAAACACAAATATATACAGACAAAAAACATGTTCAAAACAACTCCCAAATCCTTAATTTTTCCAAAAATCTCAACACAAACAGGTAGAAATTGCACCTGTGTTGCATCTCTAGTGGAAAAAGTTCTACCCCATCTCTCCGGATCCCATAGAATTGAGCTATTGAATGCAAAGCTTGAGATATGAATATGTGGTGGAGTTGATGGAATATCAACCGTTAGATTCTTGATCTTCTTCAAGTGCCATCCCTTCACCTCTGATGAATAATCACACACCGGCCCTTCAATCATCACCCTCTTCTTGTTTGCGGATAGTTTAGCTATCGGCCATGCTCCAAACGCCCTACAAAACGTCGTTAAGCAATCGTAAATCTCACAAAAACTGGTATCGGAGATTGTATTATGTATACTTACTCAATTGTTCTAATCTCTTGGAAGAAGCTGAGATCATAAATATTTGAAAGACCTGCAAAATGGACTATCCCACTAAGCCTATGATGCTCAATGTGTTTGAGAGCAAGGTTTCTTTGATGATCCATCTCGGAATCTTGATCACTAAGATTCTCATCAAAGACAACATGTCTGCACATGATTCCTATCTTCCTTAGTATCTCAGAAACTTTGGAATCTTGGGACTTTGGTTCCACAACCACCCACAACAAGGGCTGAGCCACTAAGCCTAATGTGTTGGCTAATCTTCTCAGCAGCACAGTTTTAAGCCTTTCTCTGCTGCTCATTGCTGTGACAATTATCAGTAGCTTATCTGCATTCAATGTCTTGCTTTCTTTCTTCTCTTCAGCGTCGGTATC
This sequence comes from Lavandula angustifolia, assembly GCA_028984105.1. Lineage (NCBI taxonomy): Eukaryota > Viridiplantae > Streptophyta > Magnoliopsida > Lamiales > Lamiaceae > Lavandula > Lavandula angustifolia. The sequence goes on along the minus strand of CM054803.1, from coordinate 39,229,725 downwards.
CCTTCTGAGGTGGTGAAACACTTCTATGGGCTGTGGTGAATAGCTCGAAGAGAGGGATGACGTGGCATGGCTTGAAGACCTCCAAGACTTGGCGTTGGGAGTGAAGCCGGTGAAGAAGCCCATTGTGAAGCATATTGAGAAGTGAAGTATGTTCTTCTTCCATATGTGGATCTTCTTTCTTGGTCTCTCTTGAGATCCCATAACCTAATAAAGATCGAAATCCGATACCAAGATCGGATTCTTGCAAAGTGAAATCAAGAGGGTTTATGGTAAAGATAGTAGTATGCATATGTGAATCAAGAAAGTTGAGCAATGATGTTTATAGATTTCTTGAAATGGAGGGACTCAAATCTGTAACTACCAATTCCTTGTTGGTGTGTTCAATCATGATGCAGTTCTGAAAGGAGATGTTTCATTGGTGAAGGTTTGCTTTAATAAGTAGTAACTTGTAATGGAAGAAATCATGGCAGAAGCTAGTGATTTTTGCTCCAAGGAAAAGTTAAGTTGTTGAGATGTAAACTCAGCCACCTAGAAATCTTGAAAAGGAAATAGCAAAATTACATGGATTAGGACAGTGGGTTATCATTTTGACATTGAAATATTTCCTTCTTGTAAGGTCAGATAATGCCCAGAAAGGTATGCATAATCATGCTTTAACACTCAAAACAATTGACAAATACTACCTTCGTCCCGCTATTTCTGGCACACTTTCCTGAAATTGACGTCCCGTTATTTCTGACACACTTCCTAATTTAAAAATAACTATCATCTCTCTCATACTTTACATATCTCTCTTACTTTCTCTTACTTTATTATTTTCTATCTCTTACTTTATTATCGACTCTCACTCATCTTCTCTCTCCTACTTTATCATCTATCCATATCTCATTCCGTGCCCAAATAAAGTGTGCTGAAAATAGCGAGACGGAGGTAGTAATCAACAATGAAAGAAATGATAATTATCATAAAGCTCTCAAGAATTCAACACTCAAGCATAAAACAAGTTAATAACTAATCAAGAAAAGCTCAAAATGCACAAACTCTAATACCATCAAAAGTGTTGTACCTACTTCAATGGTGGCAACCTAGACAATGCCCACTCCGGCGAACTGCTAATCCACAACGCCTTTCCAGTAACCCGATGCTTAAAATCGGGCAATTTAGGGCTACGTTTCCCTGTTCTATTATCCCACCAGTTAAGAGGATTCTCCACCGAATCCTTACAAGAATCTTCAGCCTTACTACTTTTCTTTTCGCTTAGCTTCGGTTTAACAACCGGGACTTCAAACTTCAACTTCTCAATCCCCTGCAACACCCATTTTGGACCACTGCTAATCCACAGCCCTTCACCAGTCTCCTTGTTCTTGAAATCAGGGAATTTCTCCTTAACGAGCCCTTTCGACTTGTGATCGCGATAATCCCACCAGAGAAGAGAGTTCTTCACCAGATCCCTCCACAAATCGAAACTCCTATCCCCATCCTTCTTGACAGCACTTTCTCCATTGTGTTTTGCTCACCAGATCCCCACATTGATTTCTCCGAACCTTCTAGACTAACTGGATTTAACCCCAAATCCTCCCAACTTGGAAATTTCATCAACTCCTTCTTAACTCCCACATCGGAAACTGAACTCCACCGAGAGACATCCTTCTTATACCCCTCCCCGAAATTGAGATTTTCACCCACAACATGAAGCTTCCCCAAATCGCCGATCGCCGCAAATTGCATCGGCTCGGAGCTCAATTGCCCGGACACTAGAACACAATCGTTCTCCTTCACATGACGAGACACAACACGAGCCAAATCACCCTCAAACGCGACCGGAATCAACACGGAATCCTTACCGCCGCTACGCTCTTGCGAAATGGCTGTCGCGGCGAAATCCTTCCCGTCGGAAGAAGTTTCGAACTGAATCGGAGATTTTACGCGGCCGATCAAATTCACAGTATTTGCTACTTTTGGTTGATATGGAATCTCTCTAGGCTTAGGCCAAGCGATAAGGAACATCGAAATCACCGTCTGCTGCTTCAAAGTCCATCGCCTATTTACTTCTTATTTTCAGAAAAAAACTGAAGTTAATGGAATTTGTTAGATTGACTAGCGTGCGTGTTGGTCGTGAGTGTTTCAAATTAGGTGTTTCAACTTTCCTTATTTCCAATTCGACCCCATTATGCCCTAACAATTATCGATCCTCAAACTAACAATTACTCCCTGCTATTGCACGGACTGATGACGGACAGTTCAAGAACACAAATAGTTGATGCCAGAACACAAATTGAAGAAAATAGGATTCCAATTCATAGGCAAGAAACAGGAAAAAAAAAAAACAGGAAAATAAGGAAACATATTTATCTGAAATTGTGTATTTCTACACAACATGAGCGGAAATCAGAAAGGACTGAGTTCAGAAATCATCACCGCCACCGCCGCGGAGGCGGAGGACGAGGTGCAGAGTGGACTCCTTCTGGATATTATAATCAGCCAGCGTACGCCCATCCTCGAGCTGCTTCCCAGCAAAGATCAGCCTCTGCTGGTCCGGAGGGATGCCTTCCTTGTCCTGTATCTTCGCCTTCACGTTATCAATTGTATCGGAGCTCTCCACCTCCAACGTGATCGTCTTTCCGGTGAGCGTCTTAACGAATATCTGCATCCCGCCGCGCAGCCTCAGGACCAGATGCAGAGTCGACTCCTTTTGGATGTTGTAATCGGCGAGGGTGCGGCCGTCTTCGAGCTGTTTGCCGGCGAAGATCAGCCTCTGCTGATCCGGCGGAATTCCTTCTTTATCCTGGATCTTCGCCTTCACGTTGTCGATTGTGTCGGAGCTTTCGACTTCCAGAGTGATCGTCTTGCCGGTGAGGGTTTTGACAAAGATCTGCATCCCTCCGCGGAGGCGGAGAACGAGATGAAGCGTCGATTCCTTCTGGATGTTGTAGTCGGCGAGAGTCCTACCGTCTTCCAGCTGCTTTCCGGCAAAGATCAATCGCTGCTGATCCGGCGGAATTCCTTCCTTATCCTGGATCTTCGCCTTCACGTTGTCGATTGTGTCGGAGCTTTCGACTTCCAGAGTGATCGTCTTACCGGTTAGGGTTTTGACGAAGATCTGCATCCCACCGCGGAGGCGGAGGACGAGATGAAGAGTCGATTCCTTCTGAATATTGTAATCGGCGAGGGTTCTGCCGTCTTCGAGTTGCTTTCCGGCGAAGATCAGCCGCTGCTGATCCGGCGGAATTCCTTCCTTATCCTGGATCTTCGCCTTGACGTTGTCGATCGTGTCGGAGCTCTCGACCTCGAGAGTAATCGTCTTCCCGGTTAGGGTTTTGACGAAGATCTGCATCCCACCGCGGAGGCGGAGGACGAGATGAAGCGTCGATTCCTTCTGGATATTGTAATCGGCTAGGGTTCTACCGTCCTCCAGCTGCTTTCCGGCGAAGATCAGCCGCTGCTGATCCGGTGGAATTCCTTCCTTATCCTGGATCTTCGCCTTGACGTTGTCGATCGTGTCGGAACTCTCCACCTCGAGAGTAATCGTCTTCCCGGTTAGGGTTTTCACGAAGATCTGCATCTTGAATTGCTCAAAGAGAAATTCGAAATTTGAAAGGGGAATTTGGGATTAGAATATGTAGAGAGAGAATGCTTTGTAAGATTCTGAGATGAATTTGGAGACGAATTTTGGAATAATTTATAGGCAGGGGAGGAGGGGAAATAGGCGACTTCAAAGCTGGCTTGCTTAGTTCTAGAATGTTCGGCGGACGACTAGGTCCTTCATGAATAATAAATTAATTAATTTTTAATATTATTATTAATAATCTTCTATACTTTTAACTTGTAAATTGTAATTTGGCCTTAAATCTTTTCGACGTGTATCTTTGGTTTATTTTGATCGAATGATTATAAAGTTTAATTTTACTTAATCAAATAAGTTTGTTGAGATAATTAAGGAATTTTCGTTTGAAACAATCCGTTTCTTTTGGACGCGGAAATTAATAGAGTAGATTATAAAGTATGTGAAAAAAGTAAATGATAAATTAAAATTGAGAAGATAAGGGACATGAGACAAATTGTAATTTTTTTGGAAATGTATTTCCTTTTTTGGAAACGGGTCATTTTAAATGAACCGTCCCAAAAATGAAAAAATCGTTTCAAATGGGACGGAGGGAGTACTATTTTAAAGAATTGGTTATAATAACACTCCATTCGCCTACTAGCATAGTATTTTTTTTCTATCGTCTTGTTATTATTCTCCCACATGTTATCTCATACTCCCTCCGTCTCGTTTGATAAAATAGAAAAGATAAATAATAAAGTATAAGAGAATTTACAATTTTTTTGAAAAGTTAATTTCTTTTTTTAAGGAAACGTGTAACTTCGATTGAGACACCCCGAAAAAAAAAATGCATCGCCTCAAATGGACGGAGGAAGTGCTTTTTTTTTTTTTATCTCATTATTATTGTCCCCTGCGAAAATAGATACCCCATCCATCCCATAGTAATGTCTGATTTTTTTTTCATGAAAATAAATAAAAATGATATTATATACATTAAATGTTCGATTTTTGAATAATTAATTTATGGCCGCATATTATTTACCCTTTAAGACACAAGAAGTCACTAACAAGACAATCATTTCGAGAAGACAAAGACATTATTAATGGAACGAAGGGAGTACTAACTGTTGGATCAAAAACAATTTAAGCAAGTATATCCCGTCACATTAAACCATTTTACTAATTTTCTTAATCTACATATCCAAAAGCAAAAGCAATGAAATAATAATAATAACGGGATGAATGGAGTAGTTTAATTTAAAAAATTAGAGCAAAAGACACGTTAAACATTGAAATTTGACATTGTATGGCTTCAATTAATTAAATTAGTAAATTCAATTAATTTCAGAAACTATAGTAAATTCAAGTAGATAGTTCCTCCTTGTTACTCTCATCTACTGCAGACGCCTTGCAGATTGGACACAAATTCTTCATCGACAGCCATGTTCTAATACATCCAACATGAAAATCATGGCAACATTTCAGAGTCCCAATATCATCTTTGTCTTTGTATTCCTCCTACCATCCCAATCACACTTTATTCAGAAACAGGAAAGTATTTTCTCCGTGAGAGAGAGAGAGAGAGAGAGAGAGAGAGAGGAGAGAGAGAGACTAACCAGACAAATGACACAATTCCGGCCGTCTTTAGTTCGGTCCGACGAACCGTATATGGATTCAGTGAGACAGGTGGAGAGTAAACCATCAGACAAGCCAGTGCTGACACTTCCAATCCTCTCTCCCAGTGCAAGAAGCTCCTGCCCATCATGCCAATGGCTCGTGTTTCAATAGTTAGATCAAAATACAGTTAAACCTCGATAAAGTAATACTCGATAGGTAATAACCTCGCTTAGATAATAATTTTTAACAGCCCTGACTTTGGACTAAATAATATTCGATAAAATAATAATCTCTTTAGACAAATACTTTTTTTCCGATCCCAATATTATTACTTTAAAGATGTTTAACTGCAATATAAATAGTATATTATCAAGAAAAGTGGAGGATCAAAGTAACCTCATAGCTCATATTGTCTACATCAAGTCTCATGTCCCTGTGCTGATCAAAGAGGCTTCTCGAGCCATAATACGCGACGTCATCCTGAAATACACAAACATGAGTGTGTGCAAGATATGGATATGATTTATAGTGTAGCGTCTTTTGCATAGATGTTCGTAACGAGCTGGAGGTATCCTAGATTCAATAACTGTCAACATGAGTATGCAACATATTACTCCCTCCGTCCCGTTAAAAGTGGCTCGTTTTCTTCTTTGAGCTGTCCTACAAAAAGTGGCTCGTTCTAAAAAAGGCAAAGATTCTATGCACTAAATTTAACTACCAAAAAGTCAATCAATCTAACACCACATAACACCACTTTCTTAATTCCCGTGCCGGAAAGAAATGAGCCGCAAATAGCGGGATGGAGGGAGTACGAAGTAAATAAACATGTAGCAAGGCTTATAATCAAGAAGCAAAATACAGATAATGTGATGCATCAAAACATATTACCCGTGCAGAAATTAGTCAAAATTGGTAAAGGATAGAGATCAAGTTGCAACAAGTAAGTTTGACTATAATTACTGAAACCTAGTTACAACTATTTTTCCAGCAGAACATACAACAAATGTTCTTCAAACGTACATGATTTCTTCCTTCCCCTTAGCCATTATCTCATATTTCTGAAAAAAGGCTGATGTAATTAAAGATCGATATTTTAGAGGTTTTCAACATTTGAGAAGTGTGTTTCTCTTTGGCAAAAGTTCGCAAAGCTTTTCCAGTCAACAGGTAAAGCAATCAGAACAATTCCAAGTTGGAACATAAACTAAGCATGTGGCTTAGAAATGACCTCCAGCATATTCTCGAGATAACAAGATAGTAAGATGGTCAACAAAGAAAGCAATCTCAATATTCTCTTAGGCTACGTCCATACCTCAGGCGCAAACCGGTCAGGGACAATTGACTGCTGCGCGAAAGATCTAGATCCGTCCCTTGAGACCCCTGCTCTTCCATTTCTTTCAGTGTAACCAAATCCTACAGTGGGAAAGGCCTGTGGATGCCTGGAAGAAAAGCTCTCTGCAGGCATTACCGGCCCTTCACTTGAAGCACCAAACTGTCCTGGGTAAAAGCAGCTTGGTGATAGCCTAAATGCAGGACCAACGGGTCTTTGATCATAACTATTTCGGACCTCTCTGGGCAGATAACCGTAATTATTTTGAGAAATTGAAGCATTATTGCTGTAACCCCCATTCTCCACTGCATTATTAGCATAGTTGTTTAGTGCATTCAGGGTGTTTGGACCCTGACTAAAGGAACCTGAATCTGAAATATCAGCAAAGAATATATCTTAGTAAAATTTACGGTGTTGCAGAATGCAATAAACCCATAAGCACTTACCAGCACCACTGGTGCCCCCCATGGCCAGCAGGTGATATGAGACGATGGTTCCAATCCCCCCTAGAGGTATTTGAAGTCTGCCCTGAATACTCTACTAAATTAGACCGGCCAGAGGTCCGACGAGAGAATGAATGATGCAAAGAATTGCTTGTCATGGCTGTCCTGTCCAGATTAGGGTCATGGTCAATTGTGGTTCTTCTTCTCACATTCCTCTGCATACCTTCACCATCTATAGAGAGGCTACTAACTCTGTAACTCGGACCACACTCCTGAGACATATGATAAGATTCTGCACTCTGCTTTTCCTGGCATGCATCAGCCGATAAGAGCAAATTTGATGAACTCCCAGCATAATAATATCTGCTTGTAGAACCCCTCTCATACAGCTGAGGGGTGCTACGACTTTTCCGCTTGTATCTCCCTCTGCCGCTTCCCATTGGAGTCTGATCAACAAAAGCACCATGTGCTTCAGGGATGGTCTGCCCAGCGAGGCTGGAAGAAGATGGGAGACGAGAATAACTATCTTGGAGCGAGTAGAAATTCCCAACAGCGTGCTGATGGAAAAAAGGATCACGAGATGGACCAGGAGCCTGTTGTTGAAAACATGGCCTTTCAGCATTTGAAATTGGGGAAGAGTTTATCCTTGACCTAGCTGCGGCAATCCAGGGTCCAGCATTGATGTTTAGGTTCTGCCCATGATGAACAAGAGATCTGCTTTCAGAAGCACTGGCCCTTCCTACAAATAACACAGGAAAAGAGCATAATTCAAGTCATGAAAATGAAAAACTGATGGTAACTCATCAAATACAACCAGTTTCTTGCTTATACAAAAACCTTAGACCTCGTCAATAATTTGAGAGTTGTTTTTTACCCACTTAGTAAGTAGTAATCCGTCATGAACAAAATTTTCTCTCTATTTTCTTTTATTCACTTTACTGCGATAAAATGAAAATCCAATATCCATAAGATTTATTATTGCATAACCCAGACACCAGTCAGTCAATGGTGACATTTATAAGCAATCATCAAATAACGCCCAACAAGGATAACATTGTCATGAAAGAGCCAGAGATTGTGTAGCTTTTGATGTATAACAAGTAACGAAGCAGAGTCCAACTGATCAGTTCCTACTATGAGGAAGATTAGATATATAAGAAATGTTCATAGCCACTCCAATAATGCAAAGGAAGTATGAAAAGGGAAAATATTCAACATTAAAATCTCATACCCATAAGCATGGAAGGTTGCTCAGTCTGATTCTGTCCTTGATGACTCTCAGTATCAAGAATCTGAGGAGTGTTAAACATGTTTGTAACTTTGTATGCCCCAAAGCTTATGGACCTGTGTAGAAATTAACTTTCTTCAGCTGATCAAACCCTACATAAGATAACATTTTTGTCATTAAAAAATACACCAGAATCCTATCCTCAAACTTATTACTTCGTTTTCCCTTGATGAAAACTTTTAATGTGTCAAAAAGCTATAAGTTAACAAAATACTCCAAACAGACCCGAGTAACTGCACCTGTTTCCAGCTGCGCAAAAGAAAGTAAGCTTATGGGAAAACATATCCAAATTGTTATTAAACAAAGTTTACAAACAAAACTATCATGCAATAAAAAATGAAAATATGTAGTCATGCACCCAAGATAGCATATCTTAGTCTTTAAGGAATAGAAACATCAAAGCATCAATAAGCTAATCAAGTACAGGATGTAATGTAATAAAACAATAAAGGCTAATTATAAACAGTAGTCAGTGATAGTCTGAATACATGAGATTGTGAAATCTGTCCTTTACTATCAGGCCATAGTAAGCTTAAAAAGCAAATCATGGATAAGCAGCAGCTGTGATGGTGCTATAAGTGGGCAATTCTCCATATGAGAACTACTCTCCATGAACTGAACATGGGTAACAAGCAATAGGCATCAAACCTCGAACTCACTTTTGTTCAACCCATCCCACCTCTCAGCCACCACTTGAGTAAGATCACAACCAATAACCTCCAAATTGGCTTAAGCATCAGTTAATCAAACAGAATAGACTACAAAGATAATCGCCAGTAATCAACTGAAAGTCAAGCAATGAAGATACTGTTAAAGAAGCAGCGATAGGACGATGCCGTTGAATAGCTAATATCCAATTTCTACACATAGAGGTCTTGAAATGCATGTAAATGATGCTGGGGCCCATTTCCTAACTCTTCCTTTGAACCCTCCCTGAATATGATACCTGAATTGCAATCCAACTTAGTATGTGAGAGATTACTACTAATGGAAAGAGATGGGTATACTTTCTAAAATCATAAAAGATCTCTATAACTACTAGAATCCCACTGGTATATGTCTGATATGTTACACCTTCGAGAAAACAAAATAATGTCAGTTGTCTGTAACCAAACATTCCCAAGATGGAAAACATGGCTGGACATAACCATAAATGATTATTGGCAATCTTATAATTAATTCAGAGTGATTTATAATGGAGCATCACTTTTGTTGATAAAAATGAGTGATTGTGACAAGTATATTCCAATCTCAAAGCAAGGAAACAGTGTGTCCTACATTCCCGTGTTTCTTGTCCAAATCAAAGGTCGATGCTCTATATAATGCAAGTATGCAACTGCAGCAGGTCAATCTAATAATCTTCGAAGGGAAACACCATACATCAAAATGACATATGTTCATTGATTCGGGCGGACCAAAGGAAGTGCCTGCAATACCATTCATAGTTCAGAGTCTTCATGTTAGAGAGGCCAAGCAGCTACGCACTAGTGTGTGCTATATCGGTGTCTTCAAAATCAATTGCTATTTCTTTTTTTCTTTTTTTTCTTTTTTAACAAGTTAAGCATGGCTTTACAGATATCTAAGCACATTGTCTATATCTGGCTTTGCCAGGGCATAATCCAAAAATTTGATTAATTAAACCATTTATCGTTAGTATAACCGTCAGTTTATATCAAAACTGATTTAACATGAGAAAGTTGATCCTGGAAAGAAATTGTGAGAGAGAGATAAGAAGGGATGAGAGAAAACTGAGAGCTTAAACATCTCACCAGTGAATAATTATCTCAAAGTGGTCAGTGTTGTCCTTCGATTGATTTTAGGGAATGAAGATGGGCAAAGTTAATATAGTGGATTGTCTCCAAAAACAGGCTGAAGTAACTGGCATACCCTAAGTTTGACCTATTACGCTTGATATACAAATTCTTACTAACGATCTTCGATTAACTCACCCAAGCCCCCCCCCCTCCCCCCCTCCCCCAATTTCCATAACTTCTAAACTATTTGCTCCTGGAAGTTACCCAAAATAATAGGAGAAAACAGTTTGAACAAAGTACCAAGCAGAAAGAATCAAAGATGATATCACCAAATCGTGATGTAATGTTATGAGAATATCGTAAAGGCTAGGAATAATAAAATGTGTTGATTCCCACAAAACAAAATGAAAAACAACAATTGGCCAAGTCATTTGTATATGATGTTGATCATGATTATCAGAACTCTAAATGAAAAACAAGCTCGACTTTATTGTCAATTGACTAGAGAGTAGGGTCTCTCCATTCAAGTATTTCCGGTCAGCGCTGGACCATGAAAACCCAATTGTCAACAAAGAACAAAAACAAGAACGGGCGACTTGTGGATGACTCAACAAGACATACGAAGAACACAATCCAAACAAAATTTACATAAACACAAACCACCTTAACCTACCTACCGTACTCAATAATCCAGAAACATTGTTCATAATGTTCACTAAAAGAATCAGGAAAAGCAGCCGGCAGTCCAATTACTATTACATCGATAATGGTGCTTTAAAAAAAAACGACACACCAAATCACCACCAGCGTATGAACAGTCGACAAACGTGCAGAGAATGAAAATGAAAAACGAAGAAGCTGTGAAGCCAGGAAATGGAAAACAAAATCAGCTAAAACTAAAAACCAAAGACTGCAAAACACCAAACCGAAAAAAAATCTAGCTCGGATAAAACGCAATATACCCGAATTCAGACCACGATCATCTAAAGCACATGCGCAGCACATAAATTTGCAGAACAAATGCATAACTGAAAGCTCGGAGAAATAAATGCAGTTAACCAAAAATCAAGCAACGATTATATGAAAAAAACATAAAACAGAGGTGATATAATCACAAATATTGAATTCAGTTGCCGAGAAAAGGACTAAACGCCAACCTTAGTTGATCGGTGATCGGACGTTTCAGAGGAATGATCAACGGCGCGAGTGGTTTATGAAAAGGAAACCGCGAGAGAGAGAGAGAGAGGAGAGGAGAGGAGAGAGAGAGGAGAGACGAAACGGTGAAGAATTGAATTCTAAATCACGTTGTCTGCGTATATACGTACAAATTTAGGTGCATCTCTTTTGTGTGTTTTACGTTTATTGAAATTGCGTAGGCGTGTAAATTGAATGGCTTTGATAATTGTGAAGTTAAAGAAGAATTAGTTATTAATATAGTCAAAGTTTGAGATTAAGGCTAAAAGCTTAAAAATGTTATAGAATTAAATGGAACGAGAGAATAAAAGAGAGAGCGAAAATTAGATGTGTATTATTATGAGGGTGGAGATCTCTATTTATAGAGTACAAGATGGGCTCATGAGCTTTTAGGGTTTACATGGTCATCACAATATATGGTAAGTATATATATAATATATTTACAACACTCCCCCTTGATTGACCATCCCTAAAAGAAACTGTTGCCTCGTTAAAACCTTGCCAGAAAAACCTATTAGGATAAAAACTGGTCGAAGGAAAAAGAGTACAGCTGCTCCACCTCAATATAGTCATTCTTGATCCTTGAGTCGGCGCATATCGATCTTGTGTATCAACTTCTTGAATGTTGACGTTGGTAATGCCTTTGTAAAAGTATCCGCTAGGTTCTCACTTGGCGAATTTGCCTGGATGTTGATGCCGCCACTCCTTTGGAGATCACGTGTTGCATTGGCTCTTTTATGAATCAATCTCAATGACTCATTTACTCGTGCGTTGCATTGGATGCCTCGTTAAAAACCTTAACTAAGAAAACCCTTTGGGAAAAAACTTAGAAAGGAAAAAAGAGTGCAACCATTTGACCTTCGGGCTTTGAGATTTAGGCTTGATCCCAATCTTCGGGATTATTTACAATTTCTTACTCCCCTCAAGATAACAATCTTCAAGGTTATCTTTAAGGTCATTTCAAATCCTCATATTGCACATAAGTAAGGAACTTCGGTCCTAAAACATCTTTGTTATCTTCTATGGGTCTAAACGAATCTCAATCCACTTCAAGTGTTTGAAGCAACCATTATATAGCTATATGGATGCGATACAATAACATCTCTTTAAAGGCCTTTTAAATAGGTCGACTAGCGTAACTCCATCAGAGAGATGCTCGATCTACAGGTCGAGACAATTATTAGTTCAACCCAAGTCTTTTATTCTAACTCCGTCTTTAGGCATGAGTTGATTTCATCAAGTACTTTTGTACATAATGATTCACATATCCTCTTCAGGAGGAATTTGGAGTGATATGTTCTAATTTTGTATTCCGCGGACTTCTTATCTCTTAGCACCAATAAATCTCTCACGCTTCTGGCGTTGATGAGAATCAATTGATTTATATTTTCTATGAGGAACTTCAGTTCGTTCATGGTGCATATACAACAAGTATATGAGATTTTAGTCACTCCTTTTGCACTAAATAACTTGATGAACTTCTGGTTCATAGTGCATGAATCTAATAATTAATCCAACGAGATATTGCGGCATTCTATCATTTATGTTTTATATCTCCCCCTAATGCCGACAAGCATGTGAGTTGGATTATCAATGAATAAAATAATTCATAATCATAATTACTTGTTCTATGTAAGTCATTTTGACGGAGTATACATATAAGTATTATGTTCTTCAGGAGTTTCAATCAAACTCAAGTCATCATTTATGTACCCTTCTGTCAAGGAATTCTCGTCGTTATGATTATATCATATACGGTACTATATTCAAATTCCCATACAATGACTTTTTACAGTCTAATTGAAAATATCTTTTTGACTTACATGCTTTGAGCAAGTTAAATCCTTCAGGGATCTTTATATATATGTCACTATTTAGTGAATCATATTGATAAATATTTACTACATCCATAAGGCGCATAGCAAGCCTTTTGTGACATAAGTAGATTAATCAAATATAATGGCGTCTATTATAGGAGAGTACAGAATTAATTTCCGGTCTATGAGAGAAAAATTGTGTTACGAGTATTGCCCTATAACTCGTAAATTTTTCATTTCTCTATGTAACAAAGACACATTTATATCCTTCGGGGATATACTTTCCGGATTTTGGAACTACAGGTCCAAATATTTCCGGCTTTCTAGGGAATATTAATTCACCTTATATGACTTCGTTCCTCTTTGGCCAATTATTTCAATCTTGACAATCTCTTACAGATCGTCGTTGAGGATCCTCTTTTATCATTTCAAGAGTCATATTAAAAGGCGAAAATAATGTCGTGCGTCCACGACGATATTTGATCTCTCTAATATTTTGAGATCTCAATATTTTTAGACGCTTGTAGTTCTTCAGGAACTTCTTTTGATTGATTAATCATTTTCGCCACTGTTTGGTTCATATGTTGTGCCCCTTTTCTTAGACACAAAGTTTCTTTTAGAACCAATTGGTCGACCATATTTTTGACGAACTTTTAATGCATTTGCTGTCATTTATACTTGTCCTTCAGGGACATGAAATCTTGTTGGGGTTATTTGCAGCAAATGTATGACATTGTCACTTATTTTATATACATACTAAAGCATCAAGAAGTTGATTCGCAATCTTTTGCAAGTAAGTCTTTTGACTTCTTGTTCACATTGATTACTTCTGGAATCCAAATGTGACTAGTTTGTTCTTGTGCTTTTTGTTGGATGTAGATTTCACATTGATTACTTCAGGAATCCCAATGTGACATATGTTCCAACTAATGTTGGAAATGTTATTTCGTCATAATAACAATCTTAATGTAAGACGCGTTTTTATACGTACAAAACTCATTTTGAGGATGGACATGAGCAACTAAATATTTAATCTCAATCCCAAAGTCATATAATATTAAGTCCTCTTCAAGAGGAACTTAGAGTTTAATAAACTCACTAGCTTTATCAAGATAAATCTGCTTGAAGGAATTGAGCTCATTGTTTTTGAACTTGCAGTCTAACAAGTTCTAGATTTCTTCTAGAAATCGAACATTCATGGAAATTAAGAGATTCTTCAGGATCTCTCTGCAGCGCCCATATGAATTTTCAATTATGTTGCGCATCAAAGTTGCTAGCAGATGTCCAAACTTATCATGTCAAAGCATAGAGCTCTTTTGAACTTCCGGTTCATGACATGTTTTATCTCACTTATTTTTATGAATGTGTAATACATTCAAGGTGGTAGTGTAATAACTTTTTTTTTGTTAGCTTCTGGCTAAATGCAAAATAATCACTACCTTCTTATATAATTTCAATATGGTATCCATTGTAATGGATATCCTTCAAAGTTAGTAAGTTTCTTCTAGACTTACTAGAATAAAGGGCAAACTCAATAGTTGATTTCATATCATTTGATAAAATGACACATGCTCTTCTGCAGCCTTCAATAATTTCGATGCACTAAATTTGAAAATCTTACAATTTATGATGCATATACTCGTATCGAGTTTTAGGGAGGACAATCAATTATATCTTTAAGCAATCCTATTGGGATGCTTCATTTCTATTGTCTCTCTCATGCCCTCTTATTGGCAGATGAACCGTATCAAGATTTCATTAATGTCAACAAGACATAAATATTGTTTTTCATTCAGGAATAACATATATCATCGAAAGTACGAGTTGCACTTTAAGAGCATTTAATATTCTTCTAGAATATAAAATGATGCTACTTCAGGAGCAAAAGTTGAGGCATTACCACAAACATGTGATAGTAATATTAATATCACAGTATGATCATTCTTTAGGAATGTAATTGTGCTACTTCCAGAGCAACACCTTAATTTTATTCACGAATATTAATATCACAGTTGTCAAGCATAGAGTTGATTTTGCTACCACTCCATGTAATTAGGTAATATTTTAAATATACATTGTTCTTTAGGAACATGTAATATTATTCAAGAATATTAATTGTGCTACTTCAGGAGCAACAATTAAAGTATTGATGTTGTGGTATATGATTTCCAAATGACAAATTTTAGTTGTTCCGAGAACATTTAGAGTTAATTGTGCTACTTCGAGAATAACAATTAGAATTTGGACATATAGCATTTGTCAAA
The DNA here is from genome assembly GCA_028984105.1 of Lavandula angustifolia. NCBI lineage: Eukaryota > Viridiplantae > Streptophyta > Magnoliopsida > Lamiales > Lamiaceae > Lavandula > Lavandula angustifolia. The sequence continues at coordinate 39,214,477 of CM054803.1, read as the reverse complement.
ATCAAGAGTTTGAATCGTTCTTCAAGAACATATAGTATTCTTTAGGAATACAAATTGTTCTACTTCAGGAGCACTAATATTACACCACTTCAGGCGAAAGACTAATATTTTTTTTTTAGAAACTCAATTGCTCTTTAGGAACATATAATGTTCTTTGGGATATAAATTGTGCTACTTCGGGAGCAACAATAATAATAATTCAAGAACCAAGATTCGCCCATCAATAAAACATAAATGAATTGTTCATCAAAAGTAAATAATATTCTTCAAGAATATTAATTGTATGCTGCTTCAGGAGCACCAAATTAAGATTGTATGTATATATAGATATAAATATTATACAATATGCAACAAAAAAAACTGAGGTATATAGTAAATGCATAGATTATATTAATAACTCTTCAAGCGTCTGTAATATTCTTCAGGAATATTAATTTATGCTACTTCTGGAGCAACAATTGAGTTATTTCAATAAATTTGAATTGCTCTTTAAGAACATATGATATTCTTCAGGAATATGGATTGTGCTACTTCATGAGCAACAATCTAGATTCAACATTAAATAAATAAATAATAAACAAATAAATAAATAAATAAAAGCGTAAATGAATGCTCTTCAAGAGCATGTAATATTCTTCGGGAATATTGATTGTGCTACATCTAGAGCCACAATGTAAGTTTAAAATATGGTTTTGAATTGCTCTTCAAGAGCATTAATATTCTTCAGAAATATTAATTTAAATCAAACATTAATCTGTCAATAATTAGATTCAATATAAATATGGACATTAGCATCATGGAAACCAAAATATACGTCCATATATAACCATAAAATAACTCCGTATTAGCCGATATCATTAACGCAACAAGTAAGGCTAATTAAAACACAAACCTTTAAAACATGATGATTTGCCAAATAACCAAAATCTATATCAGACGTCAAACAGAGGCACCCCATTAATAAATCAATAAACAATCTCCAAGAATGATATCCCCAACGTTTGTATGAAGTGAAATTAAAATATCTACAGACATACCTTTGGAAAGGAGCCGTAAACCCTTATCATTCTTTGATAATTATGAATAGGTGTAACGTAAATCTCAAGAATAAGAAGTTAATGTAGAACAATCGTGCTGATAACGTGTTATAGATTAAATGGAACGAGAGAATAAAAGAGAGAGCGGAAATTAGATGTGTATTATTATGAGGGTGGAGATCTCTATTTATAGAGTACAAGATGGGCTCATTGGCTTTTAGGGTTTACATGGTCATCACAATATATGGTAAGTATATATATAATATATTTACAACAAAAAATGATTTATTTTAACTTATTCTAAATAATAAATTATTTTGCGTCCGTTTGGAAGAGCTTATCGAAATAACTTATTCTATTACATAAGTTATTTTTTACTTTTTCATAAGTTAATATTTATAACTTATGAATAATTTATAAGGAGATTATGCGAAAATCCAAAGCATTGAATCCTGATAGCTACAGTTTTTTACACCAACAATTTAATAACTTATTATTAATATTTATAAGTTAATATTTATAACTTATGAATAATTAATAACTTATTATTAATTTGTGCATCCAAACGTCAACAATTTATTAAATTGAATAACTTTTGCCATAATTCTTTATGCAATAAGTCATTTTGCCATAAGGACTTATTTAAATTGTTTTCCCAAACGGGGCCTAAATTAGTCAGCCATTTGTGTCATTGTGTGCATTTTAACTTTTTTATTGTGAAAAAAGTTCAATGTCCATAATTTTTAGATTTAATACTAGCTAAATTATACATAAAAAATAAATTACAATTGTTTCTAGTAAATGTTAAAATGTGTTCCTTAATATTTCAAAACACAATTTAAACACACGTTAATAATAACATTCACAATATAATTAATATGACTAAAATACCTCATTTTTTTTCAAGTCTGACAAGTCGTAAATTTAGATCGTATTTGTAGGGTATGGATCGAGTGAGAAGGCAAGAAGGTATAAATATTCCTTATTTTTTTTATGCATAAATCTTGTAATTTTTATATTTTTATAATTATGCATAAAACATATAAGGAATATGTAAAATGAATATTCTTTACATATTCAATCTAAACCATCAAAAATGAAATGAACTGAAAAACATTTAGTCGAATATTATATTTCTTCTTATTTCTTATTTTAAGAAGACTTCTTATATAATTCATTCTCGTATTTGCAAAAAAATTAACTAAGGAATTTTTACATATTTGTGCTTAAAATTATTTAAACATTATATTTGCATCACTAAAAACAATCTATTTAGAAAAATAACATATTCAGTTTTATTTCAATATAGTAAGTAGTGTTTGAAAGAGTTTTTATAAGCAGCTTTTAATTGCTTATGCTTAAAGTTGCTTAAAGTTGTTATTAAGTAAAAGTTGTTAGTGTTTGGAGTAGTAGAAAAAAACAACTTAATTTAAAAAAAATAATTTTGCAAACACTGTTATAATTTGTTTTCAGTTTCTTTTGGCTTCTGCTTTTAAAAAGTACCCATAACCAGCTTATAAGTCTCTGCTTATTCTAGCTTATTTTAAGCACAAAAGAAGCAGAAACACTTATTCCAAACATTATAAAATGTGCTTGCGATCAAAAAGTCCAGAAGCAGTTTATTTAAGTTGTTCAAAACACTACCTAACTTTCGTGATTCTAAGTCCAATAAAACACAAGTATGCAATTCGAACACTAAAAAAATTTAATTATTTTTTTTTCCAAACACTATCGTAATCAATCTCGTATTTTCCGAATTTCTTTGCCTAATGATTAACTAAGCTTGGTAACAATATATTCCCTCCGTTCCGCTTGACTTGTCTTGTTTTTCTTTTTGGGTTGTCCCACTTGACTTGTCTTGTTTCCTAAAAATGACATAAACTCCCACTTTTTCTTTGTGAGACATACCTTTCTACACACAATCACTCACTCATCTACACACAATCACTCACTCATCTTAATTTCCGTGCCCAAAAGAAACAAGTCGAGTTGGACGGGACGAAGGAAGTATGTTTTTATGAATACATCGTGAGCATATAATACGGAAGTCCCAATACATATCAAGTAAGTAAAAAAAATTACGTTTATGATCTTTAATAGTGTTGGATTTATAGTAAATATATCAAACCCCTGAATTATTAGCTTTCTACAATTTGCTCTTTAAACTATGAAAATGTATACTTTACCCATTGAGCTATTGACTTTCACAAAACTAATAGTTCATAGGGTAACCGCACAAAACTAATAAAAATAAGATGACACTATCACTATATTTGCACGTATACACATAACTTTTTGCCGAATTATTACTCTCTCGTGCTCCATGAGTCCAATTAGTATCATCCTTGTTTCTTTTGGACTTGAAGATTAAGAAAGAATAATATTTTGTCGTGTATATTGTTTAACTTTTGAGTAGTTAATTTATGTCCAATTTTTTTTTTGTCTTTTTAAAAATAAGATATTTCTAATGATACACCCTAATAACGAATACAAGACGTTACTAATGGGACGAAAATGTAACAAAATAGATAGTTTAGAGTTAATTTACACATTTTCATAATTAAAAGGGACAAAACACACAAAGCCAATAGTTATGAGCAAAGTGTACATTTTTGTATTTTTATAAGCAAATTGTAGAAAAGTAATATCTTAAGGAGTCTTGTGTATTTAACTCATGTTATTATGAAAGCGATTATTTTTTATATTTTATGTATGGAATATGATTATTTTATAATTCAACTTTATATGAATTATGATTTTTAAAACAAGTATATGTATGCATGTATATCGTGTTTGTGGTAGATAATAATTAGATTTAGAAAATTCATGCATTTGAAATATACATTTGACACCTAAACAAACGAGCTCAAATTACCGAAAGTATTTTTTTTTTCTTGTGTTACACAAAATGAAATAATCAAATCTTGTTTAGAGGCAAACATAGTTCATATGAAAAATTAAATATTTTTATAATTCTGGAGAAAATGTACAAACTCAAATAGTCTAAAAGAAAAAACAAATTATAGTAGAAACTCCACAATTTAATACTTGGTAAATTAATAATCTCTCTAAGATAATATTTTTCTCCGGTCCCGACTCGGGTCAGTGTAAAAAAAACTTCAAATTCAATAAGGTAATAAAATAATATTTTTCAAAAAACTCTTATGTAAATATATGGTCCCATCAATCATAAATTAATAATTATTTAAAATTACCAACAACACTAACACAATATTTTGAAATGTGATTCTAGTGTTGTTAAAACTGAAATCTAATTGAAACTCATCTCTTTTATAGTTGGATAAAAATTTTGATGTTGTTTTCTCGAATTGCGCCATAAAATTGTAAAGAGTAAGTGATTTCTTGCACGTAATTGGTTTCAAATAAATTGTATTATCTTGTGTATTTTTTTAGTGGTCATAATTCATAAATGTTAACTATATTATTGTACTTATTTTTTTAAATGAACAAATTTATTATTTTTCAATAAATTAATAATTTATTATTTCTTGATAGTAAATAATAAAATTACATTGAATATGATATAATAGATCAAACTTATAACTCATTATATTCATACAATTACAATTCAATTTCGCTAAAGTTCGAAAAGTCTCTCTAAATTAATAAATATTAATAAATAAATTAATATTATTTTAAAATAATAAAATCTCACGGTCCCAATAATATTAATTTAAAGAGATTTTACTGTACAACCGGGAAAAAATTAAAAAAATTACCCCAGCCAAGCATCTTAATTAGTGAACCGTAAGAATTACCTTGATTAACCCGGTCACAAACGTTTCTTACACGCGGACTCAGTCTGAGTAAAAGATAAATAGTCGCAGTAAAAGCCGTTGTCGCCACCCGACGCTCTCCCAAAACCCTACGCTTACGGTTATTAGTCCTGCTTCCTGCTGTATCCGCCGGCCTCAGACTTTCGCTCACATCAGGTTATTCTCTCTCTACGACCGTCGTCCCAGCACCACCGTGATTCCTCTTTTTGTAATTTCCACCAGCAAGCATGGGTTAGATGAACAATTTTTAGTTAACTGATGCATGTTTGATTGCCTTGTTAGTTAATAATTCTGGTGTTTTTCATTGATGTGGTTTGGATTAGTAATGTGATTGTTTTAGTTTCGTGAGATGAAATTGGATGTTCAATTTTTGCTCGTTGGCAGTGGAAGGATCGATGGAGTCGCGAGAGCTGACGCCGGAGGAGCTCGAAAAGAAGAAGAAGAAAGAAGAGAAGGTGATAGCATCATTTTTTCTCTCTAAATTTTGCATTTTGATTGCGAAGTTTGAAGTTGCCGTTATTAATTTGAGACCGCAGAGTTGGAATTAGAAATGGTTGTCTTGTAATTGGATTATGTTGATTTCTGAATTGCTGGAATTCAAAGACAAGATCGTTGGCGATTTGGAAATTGTTTTGTACAGGTTGATGATTTCTAATTTAGATTGACGAACTTCAATCAAGATAGATTTCTGGTTATGTTTGGGTAATACAAGTGTTATCTTATTTATATGTTCCGCGTTATTTTACTGGATTCCATGAACTCATTTGACTCTAGGTAGTTATGTATACCTTTTGTTGTCCTCAGACTAACTGCTGCTGTTTGTTTCTAGGTTTTCGTTGCTTTATTTGATATTGCCTACTGATGTATTATGAATGTAGGCTAAAGAGAAGGAATTGAAGAAACTCAAGGCTGCACAAAAAGCGGCAGCATCAAAGCTTCAGGTACTTGTTTACTTTACTACTATGGCCCAAACCATCATAACTATGCTGACCGTATGCTTGAATAACAAATTCTAAATTTGCACTCTCCAATCTATGGGCAAATCCAGGCACAACAACCTGCTGCTGCTGCTTCAAAGTCGGAGAAGAAGAAGAATGTGAAAAGAGAAGTTGAGGAAAATCCCGAGGATTTTGTTGATCCAGAGACACCTCTGGGTGAGAAGAAAAAGCTCTCCCGACAAATGGCAAAAACCTTCAATCCCAGCGCTGTGGAAAACTCGTATGCTATAAGATATCTGATCTAGTTTCTTCTCCAAATATATTAGAATTCCTTTTTAATCCCTGTTAGAATTTCTTACTAGGTGGTATGAATGGTGGGAAAAGTCTAACTTCTTTGAGGCAGACCCTAAAAGCACCAAACCACCTTTTGTCATAGTAAGTTTATGCAAATCCTTATATCACGACTGTTGTTCATAGAGCCATGTAGTAACATTCCAATTAATGCAGGTTCTGCCACCTCCTAATGTTACTGGGGCCCTTCACATTGGCCACGCCCTTACTGCTGCTATCCAGGTTTTTTAGTGGACTATGACCTGTTCTCTAATGAGGATTATCATGAATTAGAATTTTATTTGATTTTTCATGTATTGCTTCCAGGACACAATTATTCGCTGGAGGCGGATGTCTGGATACAATACATTATGGGTGCCTGGTATGGATCACGCTGGAATAGCCACACAGGTCGCCCATCAGAGACGTTTTAATATATACTATATTTTTCATTAATTTATGTGGGGCTTGCATGTGTTTATACCAAAATATGAAGATGTATCAAATTTATTTCTACAGTTTTAGTAGTATTTACTGTGACATCTTTGATTGCTACATACACAACTCTAAACTTGTTGAGTCCATTAACTGGTTTTTATATTAGGTTGTTGTGGAAAAGAAACTTATGAGGGAACAGAAATTGACAAGACATGATGTTGGCCGTGAAGGATTTGTTAATGAAGTGAGTTCTTCTATCTAGTATCTACTATTGTTTTCTGCATTTTTTAGTAAATTTGCAGCATTCAGTAACCAGTGTTTTTGCCCTTATGGTTACACAAGTATATGTGGCATTACCACCATTTGTTTTGTGATTTAGAATGGAAGACCATTTATACTCTTTCACTTGAAAATGTGGTAATAGGTCTGGAAATGGAAGAATGAGTACGGGGTACAATTCTTGGACAGCTTCGGCGTTTGGGTGCATCTCTTGATTGGTCGAGGGAGGTGATAATTTTGGTTATAGTTACATCTTTGATTAGGTGGAGGTATTTCCTATTGATACTAATATTGGTCTTATGCTTGTTATGGGTGAAACCTTACCCTGACAGTGCTTTACCATGGATGAGAAGAGATCAAGGGCTGTGACTGAGGCTTTTGTGAGACTTCACAAGGAGGGCCTCATATATAGGTATGCTCATTCTTAAAGGTATCTGTTTAGAGTTTAGATATGAGTTAACTGTTTTTCGTTTAGATATTATGCAAGTTCATTATTTTCGTATACATTAAAGTTTCTCCTGACCTGGGGCTAATTACTCTGCCTGTGTTATTGGAAGCCTAACCTGAGGTACAATGTGGACATCTATATCCTCATTTTGAGGTTTCAGTTATGTTTATTCGTATTGGATAGTCTCTTGGTTGGACAATTCATCTTTCACTTGCATTTGATAACTATACACTTTGCTTTTCAAATTTTTGCCACTGTTTTGTCCATGAGGTTAGCTAACACTCTTACAGACTAGACACTCAGTTTCTGGGATTTCAATGTCAAACTACCACTTATCAGTCAATAGTTTTGAACTGTTCCTTGATGTTTCCTGTGGCTACACACAGCTTATACCCTGTTTAGATGGTTTCAATTTTTAAAATTTCTCATCCTATTTTCTTTTCAGGGATATCCGTCTGGTTAACTGGGATTGTGTCTTGAGAACAGCAATATCAGATATTGAGGTTATATACAGTTCTTATTGTTCATGCTTCTTATGCACGGACAGAATTGTATTGTAAGTTTAAGCAAGTTCTTTGGTATTTTTAGGTAGACTACATAGATATCAAAGAGAGAACACCATTACGAGTTCCTGGATATGAAATTCCCATCGAGTTTGGGGGTGCTGACATCATTTGCTTATCCATTGGAGGGGGGTTTGGGTGAGATTGTTGTGGCAACTACTCGAGTGGAAACAATGCTCGGTGATACTGCAATTGCTATACATCCAGATGACCCTAGATACAAGCATCTTCATGGGAAATTTGCTGTTCATCCTTTTAATGGAAGGAAACTTCCCATAGTTTGTGATGCTGTCCTCGTCGATATGAACTTTGGAACTGGTGCTGTTAAGGTAACCTGTAACTATAATATTTGGTGCTGGGAATACTTCCCTTATATTTTCCAGTTCTTTCATGAAGTACTTGGGCATGACTATGAATATTTTGCAGATAACTCCGGCCCATGATCCTAATGATTTTGAGGTCGGCAAGCGCCATGATCTCAAATTCATCAATATCTTCACAGATGATGGAAAAATTAATAGCAATGGTGGTCCAGATTTTGCAGAAATGCCACGTTTTAAAGCACGCATTGCTGTGACCCAAGCTTTAAAAGAAAAGGTGCTCTTATTGATTTGCCTACTTGAATTATTGTTGTTACAGTCTAAGGATTCGATTTAGTTGGCCTTATTGAAGTGTTGTTATTTAGTTACAAAGGAGATTATGTGGAATGCATTTACGAAGTTCATATAGTTTTCTGTAAAGCATGATAATATTGTACATTGTTTATAATTATGTATTTTGACTGTTGGTTCTATTTGCAATTAAGGGACTTTATAGAGGTGATAAAAATAATGAGATGCGCCTTGGCATTTGTTCAAGAAGCAATGATGTAGTTGAGCCCCTCATAAAGCCCCAGTGGTACGTGAACTGCAAAAGCATGGCAGAGGAAGGCCTTAATGCTGTCATTGATGATAAAAATCCAAAATTGGAGATTATACCCAAACAATATGTTGCTGAATGGCAGAGGTAATGTAATATATGAGGTTCTTTAATGGCATATGATCAGGGAAGCAAGAAAGCTAATATTTTCTTGCTTCTCCTAGTATCTTTGCTATATTGGCTCTGCTTTATGCTGCAGTTAGATGGTTATGGAGAAATTTTTGTTAGCAAATTCTAATGAATAATGATATCCTGCATAAACAGATGGCTTGAGAATATTCGTGATTGGTGCATTTCAAGGCAGCTTTGGTGGGGCCATCGCATCCCTGCGTGGTATGTAATGCTGGAAGATGATGAACTGAGGGAGCTTGGTGCAAACAACGATCAGTGGGTGGTTGCTAGGACTGAAGAAGAGGCTCAGATGGAGGCTAGCAGTAAATTTGTTGGGAAGAAGTTCCAGCTTCTCCAGGATCCAGATGTCCTGGATACCTGGTTTTCTTCTGGTCTATTCCCATTATCTGTATTAGGATGGCCGGATGATACTGAAGATCTCAAAGCATTTTATCCAACATCCGTGCTTGAAACTGGTCATGATATTCTCTTTTTCTGGGTTGCACGTATGGTGATGTTGGGAATGAAGCTAGGAGGTGACGTACCATTTGGAAAGGTCTGCAGCATTATATTATCTTTTGCTTATATAATATTTGAATTCTAATATGATGCTTTATTCTATTCCCCATACTGTACCTTGCTGAGGTTGGTTTTTATGTCACTCTAGACCTATATTCACCCTAGAAGGATTATAGCGCAATGTGGTTTCTCTCTCTACCACAAGCTTGAAATGTGATTTAGGGAAGATACTTAAACAAAAGACTTGTTGTATTAGCCCTTAGGAACAGGTTGACCTGCTGTTTTTTTATTTAAAAGTCTCTACCTACAATATTTACCAGTGAACAAATTTAACTGGTACCTAGGCTTCCTTGAAACTATGAAGACGTGCACATTACGAGAGAATCTTTACATGTATGCAGGTTTACTTGCATCCAATGATTCGTGATGCACATGGACGCAAGATGTCCAAGTCACTGGGAAATGTTATCGATCCCCTGGAAGTAATTTCTGGCGTAACCCTAGAAAATCTTCATAAAAGGCTAGAGGAAGGAAACTTGGATCCTAATGAACTGAAAACTGCAAAAGAGGGGCAAAAGAAGGATTTTCCTAAGGGTATTCCTGAATGTGGTGCTGATGCTTTGCGCTTTGCTCTTGTGTCATATACGGCTCAGGTAAAGCTATATTTTCTTCTATATTGTCTTGAAAGTCTTATATAAGTGTTCTTTTTTTTTTTTCCTCTTTTTTTTTCAGTCAGACAAAATAAATCTGGACATTCAGAGGGTGGTTGGATATCGGCAATGGTGTAATAAGTTATGGAATGCAATTAGGTTTGCCATGACTAAACTTGGAGATGATTATACCCCTCCAACGGAGATTGATCCAGCTGCCCTGCCTTTCAGCTGCAAGTGGATACTTTCTGTTTTGAACAAAGCCATATCCAAAACTGTTATCTCTTTAGATTCCTATGATTTTTCTGATGCTGCTACGGCTGTATACTCATGGTGGCAGTTTCAATTGTGTGATGTGTTCATTGAAGTAATTAAGCCATATTTTGCTGGTAGTAATCCTGCATTTGAATCGGAAAGAAGATCCGCACAGGATACCTTGTGGCTGTGTCTAGATTATGGGTTACGATTACTGCATCCTTTCATGCCATTTGTCACAGAAGAACTGTGGCAACGTCTTCCTTCTAAGATTGATTCTGTCAGGAAAGAGTCGATTGTGATTTCTGAATATCCATCAGCTGTAAAGGTAGCATTCCTACACACATTTTATTCAGAATTCTTTAGAAGTTTACTAAAATTTACTGCAATGTTCTACGTGCAACATGATATAGTTTTCTAACCATCTATCGTGCCTGGTTTCTGTCCGCTTTTATGAAATATACTTTAATAAAGTGAAAACTGCATTAGGTGGCGTTAATAGAATATCACATATCGTTTTTAAGCATGTTTATAGCTTCAACTACTGACCAACTGTTACCCGCTGAAAATGCAGCTAATTACTCTTTATCTTTTACCATTTTGGATGTGACTGTCCCTGCAAAATAACATAGCGGTTTCCCCTTTTTGCAGAGTTGGTCTAATGATGACGTGGAATTGGAGATGGATATAATCGAGTCTGTGGTGAAATCGCTCAGGTCTCTCCGATCACAGTTGGCACCAAATGAGAGGCTTCAACGGTAAACTCCTTTGTTGTGTTGTAAGAGTACTCTGTGATCGAATTTTTGTTACACAGCTTGCTGGACGACTATGTCTGCCTAATAATGCTACTCTAATAAAACTAGAGATCTTAGTTTCCATTGAAATGCCTCTTTGAAGTTGAGCTTAAATTTAACATTCTTACGTAACGTTTTTCAGACGAGCAGCTATTGTTCGTTGCCGCACAAATGATGCCTGTGATATCATCAAGAAGCATGAACTGGAGATTTCCACTCTTGCCATGCTATCATCTCTCACTGTAAGCAAATTATTTTCTTTCACCTTGTTGTAAGTGTTTCATGTACCCTTTCATACTCGTATCTTCTAATCTATGGTACAAATATCCGCCAGGGATCTTCTGGCTCAATTTTGCAAGGACCACTCAGTGGCCCACCAATCACACGGTGCCACGTGTGTATTGGTGGGCCATGTGGTTAATATTATAGTGTTTGTTTAATTTTAAAAACACACGTGGCACCACCTGATTGGTGGGCTATGTAGTGTTCCTCACAAATTGGGCCAGAAGATCAGTCCAACTTCTTTTAGTTTAAACTCTGGAAATCTCTCTCTCTCTCTAAACATTGCGAAATCGCAACGATTTCAGGTCTTGAGCGAGAGTGATGATGTTCCAGTTGGTTGTTTGGTAGACGTGGTGAATGAATCTCTCTCAGTTTTCCTCAAGCAACAAGGAAACATCAACGTCGAAGCTGAACTCGAAAAGCTGAGGAAGAAAATGGAGGAGACACAAAAGTAAGTAAAACCTCCTCCCAAACCCTACTTTCTTGATCAGTTATCTCCATTTTCAAACCCAGCCTATTCAACCATGGTTCATTAAAATTGCAGGCAATACGATACCTTGACGAAGAAGACGAGCGCTTCCGGATACCAAGAGAAAGTCCCGGTCCATATCCGCGAGGTGGACGAGGCGAAACTGGCTTCGTTACTGCAGGAAATCTTGTCCTTCAAGGAAGCTAGTGAGCATCTGGAACGTGAGAATCCGTGATCCTTTTTTTAGGCTTTGGGGACTTAACCAAACTCAAGCCTTACACTTGATCTTAGTTTCATGGTCAACTCATTAGTATGTAACATTATGGTGTGATTTTTGTCTGTTGAGACTTGAGACTCAGGCATTTTTTTCAATATTAGATTTTGGACTACAATCAATATAAACAAGTACGTAGATTTTACAATTTTAAATACTTTATCCGATGCTCAAAGGTAATGAACATTAATAATGGGGCGGAGGAAGTATATTATTGGTTGATGAATAGAATATTTTTGTCACGGAAATTAAAAAAATGATTTTGATGAATCATTTTTAATGGAACCGTTAAAAATAGGAAAAATTGGAATTCGAATTAAACAATATTATTTTTATCTTTTATTGTGACCTCAATCCGATTTTTGTATTTTAATATGACAAAATTAGATTTTTTGATCTTTTCATCTTTTAAATAAATGAATCCGAATAGAAATAAATCTAGTCAAACTAAAGTTGAAATATTAAAAATATTATGGAGTATAGTTTATTTAAAGAATTAGATCTTCTTTTCGTTTTTGCTATTTAAAAAATTAGATACTCCCTCCGTCCCACGAATAATATTCTTTCCGGCACGGAATTTAAAGAAAATGGTTGGTTATGAACAAAGATGATGTATAATAATTTATTATTTTTTTAAATGAGATATTATTTATGGAACGTTCAAAAAAGAAAAGAGGGACATTATTTATAGGACAGATGAAATATATAAATTAAAAAGGCCCTAATAATAGAGCGGTCTTTATCCAGTACGCACTTCTATAGCGACTGCCGGTTACCCTCGTAAAAAAAAAAAAAAAAAAAAAAAAAGGGGCATTTGCAACAGTAGCCAAACAGTAGATATATATATACATTTATAGCCAAGTGCTAAAATAAAATACAAATATAGTCATTTTGTCCTTATACTGGCGCGAGTAGATGGGGATGGAGGGCCGATGGATTCCATAGGCCCTCCATAAAAAAAAAAAAAAAAAAAACATCGGCCCTCCTGTGTATTAAAAAAAAGGCCCTCAAAAAATATAATAACTTTTGTCAGGGCCGATGGCCCTGAAAAAAAAAAAAAAAAAATAATGATGAAAGAAGAGCCGATGGCCTTCATCAGGAAAAAAAAAAAATAATATTATGAAAGAAGGGCCGATGGCCCTCATCATCAAAAAAAAAAAAATTATAAAAGAAGGGCCGATGGCCCTCATCAAGAAAAAAAAATTTATTATGAAAGAAGGGGCCGATGGCCCTCATCAGAAAGGAAAAAAAACACTGAGGCCGATGACCCTATAATGAAAAAAAAACACCGAGGCCGATGGCCCTCATCAGAAAGGAAAAAAAACACTAGTAGGCCGATGACACAAAAGTAGCCATCATAAACAGTAGCCAAATACACAATCGGCCCCGCCGGATAAAAAAATAATAAAGACAAAATACGAACAGTAGCCATCATCAACAGTAGATGAAAAAAATAATAAAAAAATATGAAGGGCCGATAGATTCATCGGCCCTCCATCGGCCCTCCCATCGGCCCCGCCGGATAAAGACAAAATGGCTACTTTTGTGTTTTATTTTAATGGTTGACTATATTTGTATTTTTTTTTTCGTCTTGGTTAACAGAGGATATTTCCACAAAAAAAAAAAAAGGCCCTAATAACAGCTGTTTAGACGTCGGAGCATCGAGCCAGTTAATTTTCAACTAAATTAGAATAGAAGAAAAACCTCTGTTATTTCCCCCCTCTCTCTCAGTATATTGTAAATTGCTTGAAGATTTGAACAATAGACGAAGTGTTTAGAATCTTCCAGCGTTGAAAAGATGAGCGTGATTGATATACTGACTCGCGTGGACTCGATCTGCAAGAAGTACGACAAGTACGATATCACGCAGAAGGATACCAACGTCTCCGGCGGCGACGCTTTCGCCCGCCTCTACGCTGCCGTAGAATCTGACATCGAGGAAGCTCTACAGGTCTGGCCGATCTCTACGATTATTACCTACCTAAATCTGTTTGAATTTTGAAAGTATTATATATTGACCTTGGCAGAAAGCGGAGACAGCTGCGAACGAAAAGAATAGGGCATCTGCTGTAGCGATTAACGCCGAGCTCCGAAGGACTAAGGCCAGATTGCTTGAAGAAGTCCCCAAATTGCAGCGATTAGCTGTTAAGAAGGTTTTGCTCATCCTCTTTTCTGCCTAGCTGTTCACTTTTGTTTTATTTATTTATTTTGTATTTAGGTTATATGTTAACTGGATTTGTCATTTTTTATACTATTATTTGCCTAATTAATTTTGTGAAGTAAAAACCTCATGATTGATTTTGCAATTTGGTTAGCCATTGGATCAAATATGTTACGGAAACTTGATCTAATTTGGTTTTTGAAAGACAAGGAATGGTTCATTCTAAATTCGCAAATACAACACTTCCGAGCTATGAAACGAATCAGTGGAGAAACTGGTTAAAAGGGCATTATCCATACGATTTATCTCAGATCAGATGGTCTAGATTAATATCAGAAAAAACAATTGGATCAAATTTGCAGTCATGTTGTAGTTGTCATGTTTGCTGTTTATGTTACTTCAGCCCTTGTGTTGTTCTAGGCTTCTAGCTATAAAGGAATTCGTGTCATTTTCGTAAGATTATTTCTTTATCGAGGATGGTGTTTATTGCAGGTTAAAGGACTTTCAACAGAAGAATATGCTGCCCGTAATGATTTGGTCCTTGCCTTGCCCGATAGGATTCAAGAGATACCAGATGGCTCTGCAGCTGCACCCAAATCGTCAGGAGGTTGGGGTACATCAGCCCCAGCTCCTCGTAAAGAAATTAAATTTGATTCAGGTTTTTTTCCTTTGAATCTTTTGATCTTCAATCAATGAAGCTCGGTTGTTGGTTTTGTTAACTACGCATTATTGCTGAGTTTTAGACGGAAGGTTCGACAATGAATACTTTCAGCAGACTGAAGAATCGAGTCAGTTTAGACAAGAGTATGAGATGCGGAAAATGAAACAGGCATGTTTTTATTTATTTATTATTTTTTTTTCTGGAAATGTATTGTCTAGACTTCTTTTTGGGGTAACAATTTAATGATTAACATTGTTCGAAATAATATCATCTAAATCATAATGCAGGACCAAGGCCTGGATGTCATAGCGGAAGGCTTAGATACACTAAAAAATATGGCCGGTGACATGAATGAGGTTATCTTTCTTCATCTGTTGCTGTTCTCTTTACTTGTATATATATTTAAGGCCTCAATATTACTTGGGTGCCAATAACCTCGAATTGGCACGTTTCTTTCAGGAATTGGACAGGCAGGTTCCTCTTATGGACGAGATTGACAATAAGGTTAGTTATTAAGATACAAACTTATGATTGGTTTCCAGTACATGTGTTTTTGTTTGCTTATCCTCGTATTCCTTATCGCTCTTGCCACATATTTTCCTATTTATATGTGCTGATTATATATAGCAATGTATCATTATGCTCTGTTTGCAAATAATGCATGGCGTAAACCATTTCGTTGATAAAATAAATTGTCCATATCAAGAAAGACGGTTGTTTCGTAGCCTCACGAATAAAAACGTAACTGCGTGACTGAATGAAAACATGATAGTCTGCTAGGAAATTCCTACCACAAATCTCCCAGTGTAGTTGCACTTTGCTTGGTGACGTGAGAGTGGACATAAATCACATTGTAGGCCTCCATTTGCCAATTCAGTACTAGTTCACTATGTGAGAGAGAATCCCTAGACCCTGTGCTGTGGACTAATTTTGATCGGTGTGTATCGATTTCGGGCGAAATGCTCCCAATTCAAGAGGGGAGAACTCTCCATATTTTCTTTTACAAGAAAAGTCTATTTTCATTTCATTTCGTCCATGCCCAAATGCAATTACAAAAGCCCCTCTATATAGGATAGGAAAGTAAAACCCTAATTTAACCTAAACTAAAATATCAAAAGTTTTTTCAAATTTCCAATATCAGTAGTTTGGTGAGAGAATTCTTAGCTTGTTTCATTAACTGCTCACAGGTGGACAAGGCGACGTCTGATCTGAAAAACACCAATGTCAGACTGAAGGACACTGTTAATCAGGTGATTTACTTTTGAGTTCTTCAATGCTTAAATGTTCTTCTGGTGTCACTCTTAGAAGATGTTGGGACTTTTCATGCCTCACGAACAATCTCACGCTGTTTAATACACGTGTCTCGTCATATGTATGGAATATGGATCATCCAATTACCGACTATGAATCATCCTGCTCTCATTATGGCACGATCTTGCAATCTCCACTTTTGTTTATGGGGCGTTTGGTTTTGTTGCAGCTGAGATCTAGCCGGAATTTCTGCATCGACATCATCCTGCTGTGTCTAATTCTTGGAATAGCAGCTTATCTATACAAGTAAGTTTCTGCTTCCCCTTCTAGCGAATCTTAATAACTCGGTAGTTGTTGGCATACGCGTTTTCCAAAACAGAACTTCGTTAACTCGATGTAGTCTTTTAACACATCTAATGCGAATAGTTAACTAAGATAACCATGCTGATAGAAGAGATGTGCTTGCTTGCTTGTTTGCAGTGTCTTGAAGAAGTAAAACTGGCTGTTTTTAAGTTTTTACTCTTTGGATTAGTGGAGGCTTTGCTCTGTGTGCTCGGCTTGTGTTACTACTGATGGACGTTTGCGTGTGCATCTGTGTTTGTTTTTATCCTATATGTATATTTCTCCTTGTATTTTCTATTTTGAATGTAATTTCTTACCTAATATTTACTAAAGTCTTGTTTTTATTTATATGTAATTCAGTTTTATATATTCAAGTGATTATGAATTATGATTATCAAGAAATTAAGACCTGAAAACTTATTATAAATTGCACTAGTGGGTTAGAGAAGGCAAGAATCTTCTATCCCATTTTACATGTCTCACTACATGTTCCACCAATAAAGTGAGGACATGGGGTAGGGATCTTCTATCCGACTCCCTAACCTCACTACATGTCCTACCACTAAGGTGAGGACATGTGTTATTTAACTTAACTACATCTAACTCACTACATGACACATGTCTTCACCTCAGTGGTGGGACATGTAGTGGAGTTAGGGAGTGAGATAGAAGATCCCCTCCCGAGGACATGTGTCCTTTAGTTATTTTCAATGATATTCTCTCTCATGTCATTTCTCCTTCACCTTTTCCCTCCCTTCTTATCTTCAAGTTTATTAATCTTCTCTATAATTCAGTTCCACTAAATCAAAAATTACCAAAAAAAAACTCATTTTGGTACAATTGTCGTCATGCGCCATCGCATTGTCGTCCGTCAACGTTAAGCTCCAATTTCTTATTTCTCCACTATTTCAATGATTTGTATAAGAATCAAACATAAACGGAGCTTCATAGAATAAACTTGATAGTTGAATGGAGAGGTGGGTTCGAGAGAGAGATATATCTGGAGAGATGGGTTCGAGAGAGATATATTTTGTCTGGAGAGGTGGGTTCGAGAGAGAGCATATTTTGTCTGGAGAGGTGGGTTCGAGATAGAGATGTTTTGTATGGAGAGAGGGGTAGGGATAGTGAGAGAAATAAGAGATTGAACAAATGAGATTTATAAATTAAATAATAATCGGAGTAAATTAAAGGTTAGTATGGTTAAGTTAAAAGACAAATGTCATCACCTAAAGTGGTGGGACATGTAGTAGGATATGTAATAATGGGTACCCGTTAAAGAAACATTTCCGAGTAATATATTTACCAGATAGTAGCAAATGCTAGTATAAATAAACAAACTATTACGAAAATCGACATTTGCTTCTGTCTGGCAAATGTATTGTTACGAAGGGAATGTGTGATATAGGAAGGATCCATTATATAGGATATAGGAAGCAACATGTACTTTTTAATATGCTTTTAAATATTTCTATAATTTTTACATGTTTTTGTATAACGGCAAAAATGTAAAATATAGAATTTATGCATAAAAAATAAGGATATGAATACTTAGGGCAGGGAGTTGCGATGGGTGCGACCCAATTCTGTACCAAACCTCTAATCCCCATACTAATTTAATTCAAATTTTAGTTCTCGCTCCTGCCAAGTTTGTATTTGTTATCATACCCATTTTTTATTATATTTATTATTTGAAATAAACTTAAAAAAGAAAATCAAGAGCGCCAACGACAACGCCTAGAGGCTTTGCCGAGGTAGAATTTTGTGGGTATAATTAAAAAAAAAAAACAATTACAATTAAACATCGATAAAATAATATTCGATAAAGTAACAATCTCACTAAAATAATATTTTTTTTCAGTCCTGATATGGATTAATGTATTAAAATAATTTTTGATAAAGTAATAATCTCGTTAAATGAATATTTTTTCTCAATTCCAAAGTTATTACTTTATCGAGATTTAACTATACTTATAAAATAAGATATAATATCATAAATACAAGTAAGCTCAAACAAAAGGACATATTATCATTTCGCCCCCTAAAATTTCCGAACCGGCCCCTTATATAAATATGTCTTCTTATGGGATCACACCTATATATGAATATAATACAATGCATATTATTAGTTAAAATAAATTTGCATCTTGTTAGAAAATAATAAAAAAGTAAACATTCAAAATCACATCACGCTTAATATTACTTACGAAAAATTGAAAAATCAAAACATCCCTCATTACAAAAAAAACACAATCCAATTTTCACAAACCCCAACACTTTTATTACATCTCTCCTCGTACTCATATAAATACCGCCATGACTACCACAACACACCCCATCGCACACACCACCTTCTTTGCCACGCATTTCCCACCGGAAGAATCAACCGGCGCGACATACACCGGCTTCGCCTTCCCCTTCGGCTTCTCCGGCGCCGGCGCCGGAGGCGGCGGCGGCAGCGGCTCATAAAACCTCATCGGCAGCAACACCTTCCCCACCTCATAAACCGCCAGCTGCCCATCATCAAACACCGTATTCGCCACGCTTGTATTCGTCTCCCCGGTCGTAATATTCACCGTACTCCCCGCCGCCGTCACGTTCATCCCCAGCAGCTCCGCGCTGCCGCCGGCCTGCGTCCGAAGCGGATTGCTCGCCGTCTCGAACTGCGCCGGCGAGACATGCTCCGGCAAGACATGAAACTGCACCATATCCACCTTCTGCTCGTCGCTTAAGGAGTTCAGCGTCCCGACCTTGAGGCCGGAGAAAGCGGCGTCGGTCGGAGCGAAGACGGTCAAGCCGTTGTTGGAGTCGATCAGCTGCGAGTCGATATTGTCTGCAACTTTGGTGCTTTCTAGAAGCTTCGTGAAGATTCCGAACCTTCCATTCTTTTTTAGTATGGTGGTTATGCTTGCTGGTCCGGCTGGCGCCGGAGCTGCTGCGGCAGCGGTGGGTGGAGTTGGGGCGGCGGGTACGGAGGGGGCGGATGCAGGGGATTGGGCGGTGGTGAGGGGGGAGGAGATGAGGGAGAAGAAGAGGAAGAGGAAAATATTACTCATCTTGTTGGTTTGTGTTTGAAGGGGTTGAATGATGATGGATTTTGTAAGGCTTGATTTATATTATTGGGATTGAAATGGTGGGGTGGTGAGTTAGGTGGAAGAAATTGAAGATTTAAGGTAGGGAGATGAGTTTTGATAATCTATATGCAGCTAAAAGATTGCTTTGCATGGAAGATTATGTTTTCATCGATATTATGATACGACACGATATTTCGATTGTCGTGTTCAATATTTATTAGTACACGTTGCAGTTAATTCTGATAAAAAATATATATATATATATATATATTTAATTTATTTGCACTCCGAACACCGTGTTCAATTGCCGTATCGCGTTTTGAATTTTTAAAAATATTATGTTCCGTATCCATATCGTGTCGTATTTCGTATCGGGTGTTTGTTGGAAGATATTATGTTACAAATAAGGATGGTGAGTTTCTCTAAAATCTTTTCTTGATTGACATACACTACTCTCTAACCTTATGTGACTCTTGATATTGCATCTCATATTCTCGTGTTTCATTTTATCGATACGTGCAATAATGATTCAATTGATCGGTATATATACTCGACATGTATCTTTTATGTGATTTGCAAGTTATTATACAAAAAACGTAAATAACTTAATACACACTTTGAATATCGATTGCGAATTTTTGGATAAAAAATTATTTCCTTTATTTTCAGTATTGGTCTTGAAAAATCCACTTCATTTGCCACCTTTGTTAGAATGAATACCTTCTCTATCACATCCTTCTCATTGCATAATCATTGTATCCAATCATCCACCATATAATTTTTTTGATGGATTATATTTCATTATCATAATAATAATTGTCTTAGCCATGATGGATAATCAAGGATAACTCTGCTTGACCCTTTAAAATGAATCAAGAGTTCTACTCCCTCCGTCCCATTCATACGGTCATATATACCATTTCGGAATGTCCCACTCATACTGTCTCATACCTAAAATGGTAGGAAATGAGCGAACCACAATCATCTAAATAAGTAGACCCCTTATCTTATACTTTTACACCACTACTTTCATCTTCACACATACTTTCTTAATCTCCGTACCGAATTCATACATGACAGAATGAATGGAACGGAGGAAATATAATATCAGTCTAGTGTGTGTTACATCTTCTACTACAACTCTTATTTTAAAATATAAAATTATGTTCAATCAAACAAGCCATACATTATATACCTCATTTTATATGGAGGCTATAAACAACAGCATTGTACACTTATGGAAATCTTTCTTCAAGATCCATTTGCCTAGCAATGAGACTGCAATCTGATTACTAAAGTCTATAACTGCAAGGCAACAAGACCAAGAGAAGAACACAAAACAAACAAAACAAGATCAAACAAAAACTTTACACAACCAGCAGCAGTAACAAACCATTCTTCTTGCCTTGGTTATTCATCAGTCCCATTGTTTACCTCATTGTTTACCTTGATCTCTAAAAGGCGCTCGACCGGCTGCCTGCATATCGGGCACCTGTTCGTTTGTTGGAGCCGAAGAACTTTTGCACACTCACTGCACATACACTGCACAACCAAGAACGGAATGAATTAGATAGAAAGTAGAGAAATTAAGGGCCGTTTGGGTTTAGAGCCCTATTACGGGTATGGGAGATTATTCATACCCATATAAGTATATATAACATGTTTGGTATGTGGGTTTACAGCTCTAGTACGGGTATGAGAGATTATTCATACCCGTATAAGTATATATAACATGTTTGGTATGTGGGTTTACAGCTCTAATACGGGTATGAGAGATTATTCATACCCGTATGGCCGTATAAGTATATATAACATGTTTGGTATGTGGGTTTACAGCTCTAGTACAGGTATTAGAGATTATTCATACCCGTATAAGTATATATAAAATGTTTGGTATGTGGGTTTAGATCCCTACTACAGGTATGAGACTCATTATTCATACCCGTATGATAAGTACTCCTTCCGTCCCAATATTAATGTCCCTTACTTCTGGGCACATAAATTAAGGAAGTTAGAGGAAATGAATAAAGTGGGTGTAGATATATATAGTGGTGGGATCCACTCTGAATTCTATTGATTATAGTCCACACATTTATTTCTTTTTTCGGAAAAAAGACATTAATAATGGGACAGACCAAAATGATATATGAGACATTAATATTGGGACGGAGGGAGTATAGAACATGTTTGGTATGTGGGTTGGGGATTCAAACCCCGTTTACTATAAATTTCCATACGTACTTAAATACCAAACACTTTTAAATAATCACCCATACCCATTACGAATCACACTACTATCATATCCATTACCATTATCATACCCGAATTCATTACCAAACAACTCCTATATATGTTGTAAGAAACTAGGTTTATTAAGCTAGAATGAGAGGTTACCATGTGTCTACAAGGAAGGACAGTCGTGTCGCGCGGTTCAGAGAGGCATATAACGCATTCTTTTCCCGGATCGTTCCCATCAAATTCGCCCTCAACTGAATTCCCAATGCCGTATATCTCTTGCAACTCATACCTCATACCATTCACAAATAATATCTGCTTCACCACTCTCACATGGTACTCACCTTTATCCTTCTCAAACACCGCCTGAGTTATCTGGGAGTTTGTCGACCCGTTATCAGTGTTTTCGCTCTGGTTATCCGAACACGCCTCTGCTTTAACTGCCAAAGGGTAGATTCCCATTTCTCCCTCCTTTGGTAACTCTCCCTCCTCCGAAAGGTCTATCCCAGTGCCAGAGGGTTGCTTATATTTCTGGGCTAAACCTCGTTCGAAATGCACAATGATGGGCGGATACAAACTCTCTTTCGTTGGAGTCAAGTTACAATCTTCACCCTCCTTAGCAAAGAAGATTATGGTAATACTGCACGCAAGAGAAGTTTTGAAAACCGAATTAATCAAGAAAGCATATCTAGATAATCCAAATCGTAGTGTAATCTATTTCAAGATACTAGCCATCTAGACAAAATTGTGCAAGCTAAAGAACGCAAAAACGAAATCTTGTTAAATACATCACGACAAAATTAACTTGAAATTTGAAACGGAACAGCGAAATTCGAGCGGAATTATGCAGATATAAAACTAAATTCATATAAGTCCACTTGCCACTACTTCAAAACTATTCTACTCATTAGCAATCTTTGGGAAACATGAGCACTTATGCATTTTCAGTATTGAAGATACGAACTTTTCGTAAATCGACACAACTAATCGCTCTTTTTAACTACTTGATTCGATCGAGATCTCAATTCTTGTAGTTTTTACAGTGATAGGAAATCAGTAAGCAAATCAATCAGCATACCTAAGCCTCTACAGAATCCCCAAATTACTGCAAACCCTAATTTTGGAAAAGATTTCAAAACGATAATCATCAGCACAGCTCCTCTAAGCTCAATCACTTCATCAAAAGCATAAACATGACTCACAAAGCATGAATTCAATCAATTCATCAATCATCAATCAAATTTACACAAAATTGACAACAAGAACAAGGGCAATTGAAACGCTGTTATACCTTCCGGCTACCGTAGCATCATACGTGAAGGAAACGAGATACTTCCCGGGATTCTCATCATCCGGATCGATCCTCAACGTCTCCTTCTTCAAATTGACATCGTTCCGAATCGTCACCGCCTTCTGATGCTCGACGTACGGCGGCGGAGGCGGCCGCATCATCGGCCCATAGGGAAACCTTCCGTTACCCCAATTAGCATGCGCCGCCGGGTGGTGGTGGTCGTACGGAGCCGGGAGGGGCATCGGCATCGCCGATGCGGGCGGCGGCGGCGGCGGGTAGTAGACGGGGTACTGGTAATACGGCGGCGGCGGCGGAGCGTTAGGGTTGGGATACTGCGGCGGAGGGTAGGGCGTCGCCGCCGCAAAAACGTACCGATTGGCGTTGATGTCCGGCTGCGGAGCCTGTGTCGGAGGAGGAGGCGGGTGGCTCCTCCGGCTCGAGCTCCTTCTCCGGCCGTGCACGCCGCTGCTGCTGATGTTGCCCATTTTGTGCGTAGAATCCTCTAGGGTTTTTTTTTATCGCGATTTTTATGCGAAAAACGAGAAATCCAATTGAGTTAACAACACAATAGTGTAATTGATGGATTTTGGAAAATGTTGATTCGATGTGAGAGAAAGAGGGTTATCTTGTTGGAGGGAGAAAGGTGATAGATACAAGGGGAATGTATGTATAGATATAGAATTGAAGTGGTGGGGTAAAAGAAAAAGGCAGTGGAAGAGGAATCTAATGATGGAGATGAGAATTGGAGGGTTTTGGGTGGGGTGGGGTGGGGTGGGGTGGCGATGGTGGTGGCGCCGTCAAGCTCCGACCTATCTCCACCATCAAATAGTCAAAATCAAATCTAATGATAATATTAATTATTCCATTTTTTCTTTACCAATATTAACATTTTATTTATTTCTTTGATAAATAATCTTGAGAAATAATGTAGCTCTGAAAATATTAATTTCGGTCCTTTAATGTGGTATATGTCCGACTATGATCGTCTAATATATCAAATGTCCGATTTTGATTCTATAATTTTATATAGTGTTCAATTTTGGTTTTATAACGTTATGTGGTGTCCGATTTTGATTTTCTAATGTAGCAATGTTCGATTTTGATCCTGTAACTTTATAATGTATCTAATTTTGGTCATATTACTTTAAAAAGTGTGGGATTTCGGTCTTCTTATATAAATTGTCGAATAGAAAAAGACATGAATTACACTCTTCTCTACATGATTAAAATAAGACATTTGACAAAGTTTCGGGACAAAAAACAAACACTTTTAAAAATTACAAGATAAAAAAACAATTAGAAAATATATTGTATAACTAAAACTGAACTGATTCGAATAATAAAATTGTTTGCCTTTTTGTCATGTAACTTTATAAAATGGCTTATGTTAGTCATTCGACGAAGTCAAAAATTCACATGCCTTGTTTTACAATTTCTATTGGAAAACCAAAAGCGGATACTCTGTAAAGTTATAGAACCAAAATTTAACATATTATAAAATTATAAGGCCAAAATCAAATACGTTATAAAGTTATCGGACTAAAATCGGACGCTGCCACATTACTAAAAGCAATTCTCCCATTTTATTACCTTCAATGTTTATACAAATAAGCAATGCTATTAAAGTCTTTCTTTACATTTTGTAAAAAGTTATTATTGCTATTAATTCTAAAATAATACTACTCCGTCCCACTATTACTGTCTCACTTTCTCGAAATAGACGTCTCATTATTTTTGTCTCACTTCCCAATTTGAAATATAATTATTATCATCTCTCCTACTTTATCATCTTATTTCTTCTACTTTATCATCTACTCTTACTCATCTTCTCTATCCTACTTTATCATTTACTCATCTCTCATACTTTATCATCTACTCTTAATTTCTATGCCGAAAATAAGTAAGACAAAAATAATGGGACGGAGGTAGTGCTATTAATAATCCTTTATACTATTGCGGATTTTCCACCTTACATAACACATTCGACCATCTTGTATCATTAAATGTGATTCTTACTATAAAATAAGCAAATTCTTTCTTCACAATGAAATATGCTCGTATTGATGAGAGATGCTAATCTTTTCTAAAGTGTTGAATTCAATTTTGATTCTTACCCATTTATCATTATAACAATTATGCTCAAATGCACTAACGACTCCCACTAATAATAAATATTAATTTACAAAGTATAGTCGTGTGAATAATTGATGAGAATGAAGTGGGAAATATATTACTCACTTTTTATGGTCCAAATATAATTTGGAAAAATTTATTGAATTACTATTTATCTTGAGCTTAGGCTTAGCAAGCCCAATTACAGCCCATCAAAGCATTTATTTATTCAAGAAATAGGGAACACATGAATTTTTTTTTATTAATTTATGTTGGAGCCAAATAGAAAATGATAATTAAATACCGAATCTAATCCATAAAGGGATAATACTAAATTTTGGATCGAATTTATTGGTCAAATTGATCCCAAAATTTTAGATTTTGATCAAATTAGTTCTTCCGTTAATTTTTTCATTATTTAATAATTAGTCAACGCAATTTTTAAAAAATATATTAAATATTAACAAAGTATTTTTGAAATAAAAATTCAGAGGATTTTTTACCCAAAGTTATTAATGAATTATGAAACAATACAATCTTACCACATATTTTTAAAGTCTTTCCACCAACGCATCATGCTTTCCACAGCTACTTCCGCCGCCACTCTCACCATCGTCGCTGCCGCGCTTTCCTCGCCACCGCAGTAGGCGTTCTTCTTATCGGCGCCGGCGCTGCTCCTCTCGACGGAAAATTAGTTTGTTTAAATTATATTGTAGACAACCAGTCCTAGACATACTAAGATGAGATATATGTGGTAAAATATGTTAGTATATGTATTTTATCGGTTGGATGGAGAATCTTCTGCTTTTCTAATTTACTACGAGTCTTATTCCATCCTTTTTGACTGAACTAATAAATGGAATACAGGTGCACCGATCTGCGCCGGCGCCCATGGGAAGAATGGCTATTGCAGCGACGATGGTAAGCGAGTGGCGGGGGAAGTAGCTGTTGAGAGCAGGATGCGGTGGTGGGAAAATGGTAAAAATATGGGGTAAGATTGTATTGTTTCTTAATTCATTGATAACTTTATGTAAAATTATCTTGGCCGAATTGGTTCTCCGGATTTTTATTCACAAAATATCATTTCAATATTTTAATATATTTTTAAAAATTAGATTGATTGATGGTTAACGGAAGGATCAATTAGACCAAAATTTAAAATTTTGGTGATCAGTTTGACCAAGATATTCGATTTGGGGACCAATTCAGCCAAAAATCGCAAAATTAAGGACCATTTAGACCAATTTGCCTTACAAGAATTAAACTATACATCAAAGATTTCATTACGGCTTCACGTTAAACATGAAATTGCATTGACAACCTCGACTCTTGTCCTACTCGGACCCGATGAAAAAAATAGGATCACTTCTTATGGACTCGTTCCGATCAAAGATTTCATTACGGCTTCACGTTAAACATGATGTAAGGTTACAACGATCCAATCACTGCATACATTTGCGCACTCCAATTGTAGTAGAGTATGAAGCAACCGATTGCTCATCATAAACTCGGGGGAATTCAATCGTACCGTCTATCAAGTTCGCACTTAATTAGAAGAACGATCTAAGTGAAAATGTTTCACTAGCTAGCAAGTAGCAACTCTCACACCAAATTTTCTTTTGTTCATAAAAATTATAGAATTTAACGACGGAATAAAAACCATAATAAACCATTGCGACAGACAACCCGTTGGCAAATCTGTCACTAATTAACGGCAATATTTATTTCCAACTATAAATCCGTCGATGTATCAATATTTATTATTCAACATGCAAACAATTTAATTATAAAACGAACAACCAATTAACAGAAGCCCACAACTAGCTACCATGAAATACAATAGTAGTTGACTTAAATCCGACAACAATAGTAATAATACAAGATAGAACCATAAAACATGAAACCCCGTTATCATTTAACTCACATGCAATAACAAAAAAAATTCAAAAACACAACCTTAAATTTAGACAAGAAGAGGAAGAGACAATCCGAAAGCATGCATGACTCCAAGCATGCCAATCGTGAAGACCCGCCTCTTTACAGACGGACTCCGCGGATGGCATACAAGGAGCCAGGCATACAAAATTGCACTAAAACATACCTTCCGAAACAACCAAACGCCTCTAGGTCGAGTCAACGAATCCCCGCCGTCCCATGACACCACGAATTAGGTCCAACATTCTATGTATGAAAAAACATTGAACCACACTTATTTATAAGCCCACATACCCCCACCCCCCAACATTTGAGTTGGAAAAAAGTGTGGAAAAGCTTAATTAGACTTTTGTAATAAAGAATCACTTCTTCACCTGCAAAACGACCATCATTTCCGTCGTTTCAAGATTTGTTTAATGTTTCTTTTTTGCCTCAATTTGTTAGTCCAAAAGCTTGATGATGACAAGTATGAAGGGGGGGCCTTCTTGGAATCTCCTCTTCTTAATTTGAATGTCTTTTCCTTTACCATAAAGCAAATTCTCTCTCTCTCTCTCTCTCTCTCTCTCTCTCTCTCGAGTTTCATGAATCCAATTTGGTGGGATTAATTTATACTACTTTCGTAGAGATCAAGGGTTAGTAGGTTGGTCTTGTCCGGTAGGGTTGGAGTAGTGAAGTAACCCTAGATAGCATTAAGCCATTAACCAGCTGCCTTATAAATGTGCATTAATGTTGGGAGGTGATTAGAAGGTACAACCGTTGACTGTAGCCTGTTGTACCGGAGCCATGTGATTCTTGCGCTTTGCAGGCTTGTACGTTTGCAGCTCGAAAATAACATGACAAAAACAATTGTACTAGTTACATAATTGCATTTACACAGACCGGAAGGAAACAAATTTTATTTCCTCAAAAATTTATAATATATATTTTGGGCAACAATTTACGTATGTATTGCCTCAAATATGTAAGCAAGAAATATCATTCTTGGACAAGCCTTATGGTCCGAGATGGATACTAGGGTCGGCTCAAAATTTTCGGGGGCCTAAAACGCAACATTAAAATATATTTTGTTACATAAAAAATATAATGAGTTGCTTTGTTTTAGTGGAAGTATACTAATGATTTTTGTTAAGTCATCCGGGTTTGATTCTTCAGCTCTCATATCTATTATTTTTTTGGGTAAAAGAAAAAAAAATTGTTAGAAATAGTGTTCGAACCCAAGACCTCTAAGAGGTAAAAGAGTAATGTTCTACCAGTTAACTATGCATTTCAATAATATTTTTATGCTAAACAAAATTATATATAAAAATATAAGGCCTTAACCCTCAAGACACATGCTTGACGGGGCCTTGCTCTCGGCCGGGCGCCTAAAGTGGTGGCTTCACCGGCTTTACCCCTAGAGCCGGCCCTGAATTGGATACAATATTAGAATTTACGGCGAAATCTGTAATTTTGGATGATAGAAGTTAAATAATTTTTTTTTTCTTTCTAAAAACATATGAAACATTCGAAATTTTGCACGATTTAATTATACTAGGGCTAAGTTAGTCGACGAGTCCTGTGTGTCTGAACAAATTAAAAGAAGGAGAAATAATATTTTTTTTTCAAAAAATATACAAAAAATTCAAAAAAATAATAATTCATGATTTGCAGGATTTAGAGAATTAATGTAGGCTAGGTTAGACTAGTATTGTGTGAGATCTCTTATTGTCAAATGCCGATAAAATTATAAGTATGTCAATATATCCGAACTAAATCTATATATGAGTACCGTCTGACGGATCTTGACACGAGGAAATTTGATTTAAATATTGGAAATATTATTCAACTCTGAGTATTGGAAGCATTAATCCCTCCATGAATTAGCAGCCATATTAATAAATTAAATCTTGTATTTAATTTCCTATCCGTGGTATGTTTTAGTAGAGAGCTAAATTTGTAGGTAGAGCCATGTACGTTTACAGCTCAATTTATTGTAGGTGGCACCTACCTACTCCACAATTATTTTCTTAAATTTTTTTAATTAAGAATTATAATCTCATATAACTAGATCGCTGAAACCGCCGGTGAAGATTGAAACCCTTCATCCCACCGAATTTGTTCAGTATTCATTTTCGGGCTGTCTCATCGAACTTGTTCAGTTTCTAAAAAAAGAAATAGATATCACACCTTTAACAACTCAAATCAACTCAAAAATATTAATTAATTAAATTGATCTCACACCTCTACCTCATAAATTAATTTTAAATTATTTATTAATGTATGGATCCCCTACACCAACTTTTTAAAATTAACGCGCCGAAAAGAAAGTGGACAAGTTCGGTGGGATGGAAGGAGTATCTGCTTGTATAAATTCTTAATTGCTATACCATCACGAACAACACTATAGCAATAATTATTACCAAACACAAATGCCGGACAAGATGCAGAATCAGACATGAAGATAAAGAGTGCCCAATTCCCAACAGCATTAATTTACACTTGGAAGCCCGAAGCAGCAAACAAGAAAGAAATGGGCCCGATTGCCGACAAACACACCACTAATACTTCAATATATCCCAACGAGAAAAATCAAATCTTGAAATTAGGATTAAGGAATAATCCTCAGTTTGATGCACAAAAGGATGGTTAATTGTAACTGGAGCGTTTGTATGATCCGATCGATTTTGCTGCTCCGGCCCGAAGAACGAACTGGTGGTAGATTGCGGCTATGGCTGCGCCGACGAAGGGCCCGACCCAGAAAATCCACTGCAATCATTCAAGGAAAATAATATTCAGTTTTTGTGGTACTTAAATAATACTACTAGTAATTAATTAATTAGGTGAGATTAAAGGTTGATTAATTTGCATACTCGATCATCCCAAGCCTTGTCCTTGCCGTAGATGATGGCGGCTCCGAAGCTTCGGGCCGGGTTGATGCCGGTGCCGGTGATTGGGAAGGTGGCCAAGTGAACCATGAAGACTGCAAACCCTATTGGTTCCGCTCCAAACCGCGAAACCGATCGGACCGAACCGAACCAAACCGAAAAATGCGGTTCGGTTCGGTTTCGCGGTTTGGTTCGGTTTATTTTTTTAGAAACCGTTTACATTCGGTTCGGTTCGCGGTTTCAATAATTTTTGAACGGTTCGAACCGAACCGAACAAATATCCTATTTTTTAATTTTTTTTATTTAATATTTGTCTTTCTTATATGAGAATATTGTTGGATTTAGATATTAGATTTAAGTTAAGATCAATTCTAATCTATACAAATGAAGAAAAAAAGAGTAACAATTCGATACTTGTGAGTTCGGAATGAATGACATCCTATAAACTATTATTCTTGCATTACTTTGGATTTAAAAAATAAAAAATAAATAAAAAGGTGAACCGAGGAACCGAACCGAACCAAACCATTTATAAGCGGTTCGGTTCGGTTCCGATATTGAAAAACCCATCGAACTGAACCAAATCGAACCATTTCTATGTGTTTGGTTCGGTTCCTAAAATAGATAAAAAACCGAACCGAACCGAACCGTTACACCCCTAATTGGAAGTGGGGCCAAGACCTGCACTCCATATTCAAATCTGTTGGAAATATATATATATAAATATATATATAAAAATACACCGTTATTTTGTAATAACATATAAGTAAGGAATTTATATAAAATAAGTTATATATATATATATATATATATATGTGTGTGATGAATGAGAAGTGGTTAAGATACATAAATCATTATTCAGAAAAATCGTACGCAATATTTATCTTATTCTCATTCTTCTCTACACTGGAAAGTTCAAGTATTTGGATTGTGTAAACAAACCATAATCCTTGTGATTATTGGTAATCTGGAGTATCACGTTTTAAGTAAGAATTTATCTACTATTTGATTCCGCTGCAGGTATGTATTCTATTACTAATTTCCGTCAAAATCCAAACATTTAACGCAGCGAATTCTGAATTCATAATTATGGATACTCAAACTTTTACTTACATAAAAAATACAAAAAATAATCTTGGTCCGGTGTAAAGCAATTGTAAGAACTATGAAATCACTAGGTTCGAGTCATGAACTAAGCATATTGAAGTCTAAAGCGATGGCCTCACCGACATTATTGTCATTGTGCAAACGTTGATTATTATCGGGGTAGAAATTTAAATTTTAGAAAATGAGACAATTCATCTGCAATTTTGAAAGATCGACAAAAACATGAAAGAAAATTGGATTAAAAATACAATTCAAAAGAAAATGCTATATATCTTGCCTTTTGTTTCCACATTCACTCTTGGATAGGAGTATTTTTTTTTCAAAAAAATTTCTTACACGGTGTTTATTCGTAGCTTGGAATCGGGTCGGGTTTAGTTTGTAACAAAATTACCACCAATAATTTAAAATATGGAATAAAAATTATTGTCTAAGTATTAGTGAGTTTGAAAAGGTAAGGATTCGAAGTTTTATTGTTAGTAAAAAAATGTTAAATATACTATTTATTACAATATCATAAAAATGAATTTCGTAAATAAATTTGGTTTTGAAAAAATTTATAATTCTAATAATTTCAATTTAAGTGATTCTTACATGCTTGATAAAACAAATTTGATCTTGCTAGTCATGAACACTAGTTAAGTACATATAAATCATGCATGCCGCTTTTCGTTTTGTCAATATAAGTCGTTTGTATATTTTATATATCGAAAGAAGAGGAATCCGCAGCCGCTACATTTGGTGCGTTGTGCGCACATGGTAAACCTCGCTCCTGTGCAATAGCATGCAAACCAACATCGCTCATGTGCAATAATCTGCAAACCACACAAGCGAGTTAAACCACCCTAAGGTGACAGATACACATAGCGCTTCTAGTGGAATTTGAACCCATGACTTTTCGGTCTTAGGCCACCGATCTTCACCACTACGTCATCCCATGGGGACAAACTAAATTTCCATTTGCATCAGAAGTAGGGGGATGATAAATAACATGAAGAGTTGAAGAAATTTACATAACACCTTCTCAACTTAAGGAAAAAAAAAGTGTAAAAACTCCTAGTTACCTTCCTTCATTCTCTACCCAAGATGTAATGAAATCTTTCTATTGTTAGAAGTCATCTAGAAATTTCACAACTGTTGGAGTAGCCAAGCTGCTCCATCTCCATCTCCATCTCCCAGCTCAATTTCGAAGCTACTCTTTCGTGGCGCGGTTCGTAATCCTACAGATCATAGATCAGAAGCAACACATCTATGATCAAAGATTCAATCTTGAAACACACTATTTAATCATGTCTGAAACATTACATCATGGGATTCTTGAAGTAATGCTTTTGTGAGTCATTAGTAGTACTAATGTCTTTCAAGTTTTACCTCCAATTCCTTGACAAGATCCTTGGCTGCTGGTGCGGAAACAATGATATGGCGAGCATTAGGGCAGATGAATCCTTCCTCCACAGCCTTGTCGATGAACGATAGCAACGAGTTGTAGTATCCATCCACATTCAGCAATCCCACCTGCAAATAAGAAATGCTTATAATAAACAGTTGCAAATGCATCGCGTTGCAGAAGAAGTATACCGGCTTATCATGGATGCCGAGCTGAGCCCATGTTATCACTTCAAGCAACTCCTCTAGGGTTCCATAGCCACCTATGAGTCCAACAAACAAGTTGCTAAATTTGATGTTTTGTTGGGAAAAAATTGGATCTTTCAGTGCATTAATTTCCATATTAAAGTAGAGGGTGGCACATCCTTGTCGTTGAACACAACCATCTTACTAGTAGTACTCCCTCCATCCCGATTGACTCGTCTCGTTTTTTCTTTTCGGATTGTCCCGTTTAACTTGTCCCGTTTCTTAAAATAGAAAATGATTACTCCATCCGATTCAAAATTCTTGTCCACTATTTCATTTTGGGTTATCTAAAATTCTTGTCCACTTTTCTTTTTTAGTACTCACTCCGTTCCATAGAAAATGTCTTGTTTTCTTTTTTGTGTTTTCCCATAGAAAGTGTCATGTTTCTAAAAAAAATAAAAAATAATGTGTGGATCAAAATTAACAACTCAAAAGTCAAATAACACACACCACACAATACAAGTTTCTTAATCTCCGTGCCTCAGAAAGATGACACTTTCTATGGGACGAATGGAGTAAATTATTACACAACTTTTTTATGGAACCCACAACTTTACACCACTCTACACACAGCTAACAATTCTCCTTAAAAACCGTGCAAAAAACAAGATTGACAAGAATTTTGGGACGGAGGGAGTACTACTTTTATTTGTGGAATCCACCCATCTATACACAACCAACCATTCATCTTAATTTCCGTGCAGAAAAAAAATGAAACAAGTCAAACGGGACGAAAGAAATACTGATTAGGTAGTTTGTCTCTCATTCAAGAATTGGGTGATTAAGACACACCCTATCTATGGAGGAATTCTTTGTTTCATATGTGGAAAGAAAAAACTAGCTGGCTTAATTAGTTTGTATTGGGTTTTTCCAAGAATTGGTTTTCATTGCTCTCCTCCCATTCTGTACTAAATGAGCGACATTATCCTATCAAGAAAGGAGACTAGTAACCAATTTCCACTTACTATGTATACTACAACATTAGAGAGGATCAATCTTGTTCTTGTTTAGACAAATTGGCTTGGAATTATAGAAGAATTTATGGTAAAAAAAAAAAGTGGGCAAACCTGGTAAGGCAATAAAAGCATCAGAATGCTTGGCCATTTCTGCTTTCCTTTCATGCATGTCTGCAACTGCCTTCACTTCCCCTACAGTTTGTCCAATTAACTGCAGAAAGAATACAAATCCCATAAAACTAATATATACTCCCTCCGTCCCAAAATTCTTGTCCACATTCCTTTTTCGGTCAATTATTACATACGACTGTTGTGTAGGACCTACAACTTTACACACAATTAACAACTCTCTTTAGAAGCAGCAACGCCACCAAAGTGGACAAGAATTTGGGACGGAGGGAGTAATATATTATATACACCCACATCAAGAAGGGATAAAAACAGAGCAAGTAAAGGATATAACAATGAAAACTTGAGAAGAACAGAGCAAGTAAAGGTTATAACAGGACAGGGGAAGTAGCCAAAAGGGATAAAGCATTGAACCATGATAGAGATACCTCTTGTGGCATGAGGGTCTTGGGAATCACTCTGCAGAAGGGAAAAAAGGAAAAAGATTTAGTGAGAGAGAGTGCAAAATTGGATTCAAGATTTGTTGGTTTTCAACACTTTCTTGAGGTGATTAGGGAAGAACAGAGGGGAGGAGAAGATCCTCACCCGGTGACGTGGCGGCCGCCGTCGTGAACAGCTTGTGAAACCAGCCCCATTAGGCCTATGCTGCCACCTCCGTAGACTAAATCAATGTTCCTAGAAACCTTCAAATTCATAACATTTTAGACTTGGGTTTTCAAGAAACAGAGGAGCATGCAGAAGTCTTGAAGTGAATTCAAGATTCAAGAGAGAGAGAGAGAGGCCTTAGTATGAAAAAGAATAGACTACTACACATTTGCATGAAAAAATATAATGGGCTAGCAATCAAATCACTACCAAGATTTCAACATGAGAAACAAAGAACCAACAAGGAAGATCATGGAATGATAGCAAAACCCAACATGAGGGCCATGAGGCAAAAGCAACAATAGTACTACATCCGGCCCACTAAAGTTGGCTACATTTCCCGATTATAACGTCCCACTAAAGCTGGTCACTTTTCGAATTTAGCAAATAATTAATATCATATCTCTTACTTTATCATCTTCTCCCTCTTACTTTATCATCTCATTTCTCTTACAAAATACCCTTTTCAAAGAAGAAGGAAAAAAAAAAACCTAAAAAGGAGAGGAAAAGATGTACCAAAACGTTTCCGAGTTCGATAGCAGCTTCTTGATAGCTCACTTTCTTGCCTTGGCTACTCCCACAAAACACGCAAATCGTCTTAAATCTTGATGTCTTAACTTCATTATCTCCCTCCATCTCTCTCTCTCTCTCTTCTATATGCTTGTCTTTTATCAGTAAATGCATGTATATAAGTAGCGCCTACACGTTAGAGATACATATATATGTTGTATGAGAGAGAGAGAGAGAGTAAGGGGGATTTTTTTGCTTGATACCTCTTTGGGCCTTCACAAATTATATTGGAGTGTATTTATTTATTTAAAGAATATAAATAAATAAATAAGTGTGTTATTGCGTCGACTCCCATTTCTTGTCGGCACTTGAAAAGATTAAAACTTTTTCTCATACAACTTGAGTGGACAGAGAGTGACATGGGGGATCTTTTGAAAACTATATAGGGGAGAGAGACAGAGATGTCGGAGCGGGTTTAGAAATGTTAGATGAGCCAATAGTGATATCTCGGAAAAGTTTGGGGTGAGGATTACAATTTGGAGATGTAATAAAAGAATTTAAAAAATTTAATCCGAAAAATGGGTTTTCAGACGATTTTTACCACATCTGCATGCCCCGCTCGATCCACTTATGGTATTACTATATCGGAATAAAGATTGCGGAATCATATGTAAATATTTAATCATTCTCAAAACCTAAAACACACATCTGATTTCCATTTTTAAATTGCGGAGAATGATCTCGAACCCAAATTCAATTTTAATTTGAGAACCAAACGCCTCCTTAACTCTTAATCCTTTATGAACGGGTTGTAACTCATAACTACCCTCGCACTTTAAGCCACTAATAGCGGGACCCATGCAGTTTATTAATCCCTCCGTTCTATTAAAATAATCATGTATATTTTTTCGGTTTGTAATATTGAAATTGTTCAATTTTCATTTTTGATAAGTTATTATAAACACTTTTATAATGGACTATTTAAATGGGTTGGGGTGGAGGGAGTACTTGAATTGCAACTACAGTTAAACCTCGATAAAATAATATTCGATAAAGTAATAATCTCGCTAAGATAATAATTTCGTTCGGTCCCGATATGGGTCAGTGCACTAAAATAATGTTCGATAAAGTAATAACCTAGTTAAATGAATGTTTTTTCTCGATCTCAAAGTTATTACTTTATCGAGGTTTAACTGTATATGAAAAGCCGTCTCACGACACGTGAAAGACAATGTTTGGCTGATTCATGAGTCGGACGCCAATTATCTTGGAGTAGCATGTACACTAAACTTCAACCGTGGGTCGACACGTATTAGGTTCCACAGCTTTGATCAGGTCTCGTAAATTTGGATCAGCCAACAAAAGCCTACTTTTTTCGGACAAGAAAGCCCTCCCAACTTTCCCTTCCATCTTTCCAAAAGAGGAAAATTATAATCTTATCCTAAATGTTACCATGCTTTACTTCCACACCATCAATGATGAAAAATTGATGATAATTATGCTGTGTGTTGTTTTCAAATTAAAGTAGGGGTTAAAGTTAAATTAGAATATGATTTCGTGTGTTAAATAATAAATTCCGATAACAATTTCATTAGCCGTTTGTTGGTAAAATACTTCTTAGAATTGGAAATATTCCAAATAGAAATAGACTAGTTACTTTGCGTCCTAAGTTGAAGCATTCTTCGAAATCGGATTTTGACACTACTCAACAATTAAGAGTCAAACAGAGGGCAGTGTGGAGCCACCGTCCCCTAATAATCTACAATCTTAGATATGACCTCAAAATAACAAGGGTCAAGGTCGGTCAGTGAGACGATGGGGATAAGCTTCATCGTCGAGAGGGAAACAGCCCGGATCACCAGCTAAGGCCCCTAAATGATCGCTCAGTGATAAAGGAGGTAGGGGTGCAGAGATTTTCAACTGATAATGAAAGAAAGAAATCG
This sequence comes from Lavandula angustifolia, assembly GCA_028984105.1. NCBI lineage: Eukaryota > Viridiplantae > Streptophyta > Magnoliopsida > Lamiales > Lamiaceae > Lavandula > Lavandula angustifolia. Next base: position 39,177,533 of record CM054803.1, on the reverse strand, counting down.
GGGTACATACCAATACCGAGTACGGGTAAAAAAATAGAAATCTAAATTTTCTTTAAATTTTTTAATTTTTTAAAATTTCCTCTTAATTCTGAATCCGACCGTGTCAACAGTATATAACTCGAAGAACAATACGGTCTTTGCTTCATCGGATTAAGCAAGAAAAAGGATTTGATCATATATACGTAAAGAAGTTCATTTCACAGCCACAAAACTTTTTCACAAATGCAAAACCAAGCAAGCCGGGAAGGATTCATTCATCCAACTAGCAAGATTACATTTGAGAAACACTTACATGGATTGCAAAGTTGGTACTCCAGATTCTTGATGCCGGAGTAGTTTCGCGTAAACTCGTAAGAACTCAAAATCCGCATTGAAGATTCAATGAAAGTCTGCAAGCTCTTCCTTCCTCCGGATCACGAGACTCTACAGCTGCAAAACTTGATTCTTGACATTCTGAAAGCACAAATCTGGTATGAGATGAGAAGGGAAGATGTTGGAATACAACAAGAGGCCTAACTTCCCGGGAAGAATTGACTCCCACTTATATACCCTCCACACTTTGCGTGTGGAACCGATGTGGGATGTAAGTCCACATCACAACAATACATCCCCTTCGAACCGGACGACCACGGACGGCACACATCGGATGGTTCCGATCCCCGGGACAAGCAGCCAGAGACCTTACCTGATGGTTCCAATCCCCTCCGCGGGGCCCACCAAATAGCATCCTTCTTGGCCCTCCACGAGGCCCACCCGGCGGCCCGCTTTCCCCGCAGCCTCCGGATCCAGTAGGTCGGACCAATTGTTGGAATACAAGCAAGAGGCCTAACTTCCCTCAAAACTCAGGTTATGAGGGAAGGATTGACTCCCACTTATATACCCTCCACACTTTGCGTGTGGAATCGATGTGGGATGTAAGTCCACATCACAACAGAAGAACAAGAATTTCCACACTTAAATTGGAAAACTATTCTATCTTAGTATGGTTAAGATAGTAATCCTTAAGTAGCACATTTACTATGCCAGACACAAATTAGTTTAAGGGAATACCACTGCAAGCTTCCCAAGTTGGATAGCCTTGAATGATCAAGTCGGTTTAGTATTCACGCTTGGGACGGGATTCAGCTCTGCTTACTCGAATAGATCTGCCATTAAGGTCCTGCACAATGAGGTGGGAAAAGCTCAAGATTCTAACACAGTAACAAATCATTGGAATTCAAACATCAACTTAGCAGTGCATATCATCATAGATTTGACACATTGTGTGTAATCAACGACCATTCTGTAACGATAACTTACCGAAGCAACGGAATTTACACAGAAACTATACCCGAAAAGACAAAAGATAACCAAAGACACAAGGATAAAAAAATAGAAGATAGATTGACCAACAAAAGTCGAGTCCCTTTTGAGAGTAGGGCAAATCTCCAGAGCCAAATAGTTTCTACACAAAATACTTAGCTCCCCCAAATAACTAAGGGCAATAAATATGAACAATCCACATAAAAGCATAGATTTATGTACATAACATGTATGGATAGTCACTAAAGAGTAATGGTCTCATCATATAGGGTACTCACCACGCCATCCAGTGATCTGATAGCGTTGTCGACCTCTTGAGACGAATTGTATGTAACGAAACCAAAGCCCCTTGATCTGCCACTTTCTCTATCGTACACGACTGTGGCTTCCTTCACCTTGCCCTGGTCACTAAACAAGGTTTCAAGTGCAAGATTGTCAACACCCCATGCAAGGTTACCCACATAGAGTCTGTTGGTGTTGTCGATACTTGTTCCACCCCTTGGTCCTCGGGGTGAAAAACCGTCCTTCTTAGGAGGCGGGCCGGAACTCACCCTCATAGCTCTACCTTGGAATTCCTGCATAAAGTGATGGATTGAGGTATATGGATCCAAACAGCATTAACAAAGCTACTAAAGAATTCAAGAAAAGATGCATCTCTAACTCAGTAAATCGACGGTTCTTACTCAAAGTCAGAAGCAATGTTAGTTATCTACCTAGACTAGTGCCAACATAATTGTGCAGATACGATAGAGATGGAAGCTTACATATCCATTGAACTGCTGAGCTGCAGCTTCTACTTCCTCGACGGTGGACATAGTCACGAAACCAAAACCCCTACTTCTTCCAGTCTCCTTGTCATAGATTACCTGCAAAAGTTTAAGCAAAGTTTCAACAATGTGATAGTTCTATTTCTGTCAAAAGCTTCCAAGATTGAGTTCATACTCTGTTTCAATCAAAACCCTAGCTCAACATTACCTCATAAACACAGATAAAAGATAATACTATTTGAATAGCAAAAAACATGAATTCATGAATTTATGAATATGTGCCACAATCATTTCGGTTTGATAACCACAAATTGACACTAGCAATTAACTAATGCTAGACGAAAATTGCAAGATAACTATGTGTATTTAGATGGTGAATAATCAAATTGGTGAATTCATCACTGATAAAGCTCCGTTTTCAACATCAATGGCAGCAATTCAATGAACATTTCTGTTTCATAACCACAAATTAACACAAGATTACTAACTGTGGGTATTTAGATGGTGAATAAATAAAAATCACATTGGTCAATTCATCATTGATGAAGCTCCATTCTCAACATCAATGGCAGCAATTGAATGAACAATAAGCAACGGGATTAGGGATTTGAAATATACCTCAACCATCTCGACATTTCCGGCTCGTTGAAACAGCTCAGCAACGCGAGAGCTGTCGACGTTAAAAGGCAAATTCCCAACGAAAAGTTTTAATTCCGGCGAGAAATTCCGCTCGGACGCGGAATCTACGCCTTCATCTTCTTCCTCTTCCACCTCTTGGCCCAAGTCGGATGATACCACGACGTGCCGGACGAATTTAGACTCAGGCTGGTACTGGTCGCGAACGGCGACGGAAGAGAGAGACAGAGCGAGTTTCGGCAGCGGCGAGAGGTTGAGAGAAAAAGGAGCGAAGCGAGAAGAGGCGGCGACGAGGAATGGGGTTCGTGGAGTGAGGGTGAGAGAGAGGGAGTTGAGCGAAGCAGCCATTGTTTGTGTAGAGATAAGATTTAGCTGCGGTTTCTGTTTCTGGAAATTGCAAAGAGATGAGAGAGAGAGTGATAAGTGGACATAGAAATGCTATTTTTAGGATTGGCCGCAAAATTAGTTATCCCTAAATATAAAATATTAATTTCAAAATTAAATTTGATTTAACTAATAACTACTCCCCCGTCTTAATATTAAAGTCCCGAATGCTATTTTGATAAATCCCATTATTCACGTCGCTTTCCGAAAAGGAAAATTAAATTTGATTTAATTAATAACTACTATCATTAATCTAAATAAATGGATCTCACTATTTTATATATTTACAAAATAATACTACCTCCGTCCTGCTATTATTGACGATCTTTCCTAAATCGGGCGTCCCGCTATAAATGACGACATCCCAAATTAATAAAAAGTTATATTTTTTTCCTACGTTATCATCTTATCTCTCATACTTTATGTTCTACTCTCCTTATTATACTCATTTCGCTCTCCTACTTTATCATTTCATCTCTATTATTTTATAATTTACTCTCATTATCTCGTCTATCTTCTCTCTCCTACTCTCATTATTACACTCATCTCTCTCCTACTTTATTATCTAATCATCTATCATACTTTATTAAATATTCTCTTAATTTTCGTGCTTAAAAGAAAGGCGTCACTAATAGCGGGAAGGAGATAGTATATTCATTTTCACTAACTACCTTAATTCTCGTGCCCAAAAATTGATCGAATTTCAATATTGTGACGGATCCCAAAGGGAATGCTTATCTTCGAACTAAAAAGGGATTCAGTACTAATATAATACTTCCTCTCTTCAAGAAATGTTGTCTTAGTTACCTTTTTCAACTTCTCCGCTATTTTTGATTTTATCTATAAAAAAAATTGTATACCACGATCAATTTAAACAGTAACATCACCACTTTTTCATATTTTCATTCATTTTTTTAAATTCCGCGTTGAACACTACTAAAACAAGAACAATAGGACGGAGGGAATATTAACATAATTATCAGCTAAAAATTAGTTTTAAAAAATAATGACTTTGAATTCATTAATACCACTAAAGGTGAATATGTCATTAGTTTAATGGAAACTACATTTATTAAATAAATAAATAAAAAAACTCATTTATTAGCAACGGAGATATCATTTCCGGATTGCAATGAAAAGTTACTGAAAATCAAATTACATTTGAAAATACATTTTGGTACTAAAGTATATACAGTTAAACTTCGATAAAGTAATAGCATTGAGACCGAAAGAAAATATTCATTTAAGGAAGTTATTATTTTATCGAACATTATTTCAATATATTAACCTATATTAGAACTGAAAAAATTATTTAAGCGAGATTATTACTTTATCAAATATTATTTTATCGATATTTAACTGTAACTTAGTTGTGATTGGTAAGAGAGAATCGTAGCTATTTGAAAACGTTCATAAATATTAGTGCATGCTATTTTTTTATGTTATATTATAATTTGCTTATTTATTTTGTACTCCTTACCAAACCATGTGAATGACAACTAGTTGTTACACTTAAGAACTTGAGATCATGGCAACTGTACTAAGATTCAATCTGGAGATTGGATCATATCTCTAGCACTGCGTTTCATTTGATTGACTCGTAGGTCTAATAACCAAAATACGTGATTTGAGTCATATTGGAGGGATGGCAAAATGGCAGGTCGGGTCCGGGTATCATACTATTCGAATTCGCCCCGCGCAACGGACCCGCGGACCCGCCCCGTGGACCCGTACGGGTCTGCACCTTTGGCCCCGGAACCGGACCCGCACGGGGCGGGTCCTACTCGCCCCGCCCCGTTTTTTTTTTTTTTGTTTTTTTTTTGGCTTCTCATTACTATAAAAACACTATTCACTACGAATTAATCAAGTTGCAAAACCTGTTATCGTCAATACTATTACAACAAACATAAAACAAACACAATTTCATATGTTCGGATATTACCAAATAAACAAAATACAAATTATAAAGTCATAAAGATGTCCAAATCATAAAGTCATAAAGATGTTCATATCCTCATAGATAATTACAATTTAAATATAGCATATTGAATTCTAGAAAATTAATATTTATATTTTATAATCTAATTTTTTGTTAGATGTATCAATTTTTTTTATTTTAGTATGTAATATTATTATATATAACTATATACATGTAAAATATTAACAAATGTGAACATTATCTCAAACGGCATAAGTGTATATAAAGAAATTATTGATACGGGTTCGAATCTCACAAGTAACACTTTTACACTTCTAAAATCTAATTTGTTACGGGGCGGGTCCGGGACGGGTCCGGGCGGGGCGAGTCTATACGGGTCTATACGGGCGGGTCTAAACGGGGCGGGGCGGGTCCGCGGCTGGAACCGGAACTGCCCCGGACCCGGTACGGGTCGGGTCCGGAACCGCCCCACACTCCTACGGGGCGGGTATTACCCGCCTCATTACGTGCGGGTCCAGGTCGGATCCGACGGGTCCGGGTCCTTTTGCCATCCCTAGGCGTAGCGTGAAGGTGGGTGGCTCGGAAACGAAAGATTATGGATTTAAATTTTACTGGAACCGCTATGTGTGTCTGTTACCTATGATTAACATAGGGTAGTTTAACTCGTCTGTCACCTATATTAGCCTAGAGTGGTTTAACTCTCATGTGTGGTTTGCAGACTATTGCACAGGAGCGAGGTTTATCCAGTGCGCACTTTGGTAGTGGCTATGGTTTACCCTCATCATAAAAAGAAAAACATGATTCGAGTTACGGATTTTTATCATTATATAAATATTAATATGGGAGCAATTAAAGCCGGGTAGCTTTATTCCCTTAATTACAAGAGCTAATTAGTATAGTGAGCATTTAATTACAAGAGTTAATTAGTATAGTGAGCATTTAAGGCATTTAATTTGAACTTATATTTATACGGATAGATTTTGGTATCACACAATTATACTCCACTATATGTCATCTTCACAAATCATTTGACATGTGGAATATATTTTAATTAAATAATCAAATTAAAATCAATTATGGTGGGCCACATATATCACATGTCAACATCTTATAAAGTGTGACATATAAGAAAGTATATTGTGTGACACATACTTGATATTTATATCTATATCTAGAAGATCTCAGTTGCTACCAAATTAATTAATCAATTATTGCTATGATTGCATTGGATAATTAAATTATGTTGATATGCCATGATCCACGCCGCCCAAAAGTTTGGTATTAAAATCTAAACGCGTTTGCTATGCTTTGATGTATGAAAAACAAGGAAAAACGTTAATTGTCCATTAATTAATTAATCAAATCTAATACACACATAACTCTAGACCATGCGACTCAGCTCATTTTTTGCAATAGTCCCATAAAATATCACAAATTCGAATTTTATGTACCATCTCTAAAAATTAAATTGTTGGCACAATATTAGTCTAGCATGATTTACTTTTTTTTTACGAGACTTGCTTATGTCCTGCTTTATTTGTTCCGTTTCTTAAATAAAAAATAAATATTCCACAAACTCTTAATTTTTTTTATTAGACTTATTCATATACAATCAACTAATTATCTTTTTTTATCCGAAAAGAAACGAGACAAGTTAACGGGATGGAGGGATTATATTGTTGAACCAATCTCAATTGGCTTCTCCACCAACCACCTTCCAATACAAAAAGATTCAAGCCCATGTTCCTAACTGCACCAACGTACGCAAATATAGACCGTCCGATCAACTCAGAATCAACGGCTGAGATCAATCCTCAACTAACTCCTCAAAAGACGACTGGTCTCCGGCCACCATCCTCCACTCCACACACCTACCAAAAATCTATACGTACAAATCTTTTATATCTATCACCACACCTATTTAATCCCCTTCTCTCACCTCCACCTCTTCAAGAAACTCTCTCTCACCAAACCTTCAATTCTCTCTCTTCTCCGCTACTTCTTCTCATCACCTCCACAATTTATACTCCGATCATGGTGGCGGCGGGGGAGAACGTTCACCAATCGACCGGGCTATGCGAGAAGCAGCGGGACCCACTGAACTGGGCTGCGGCGGCGGAGGGGCTGAGCGGGAGCCACCTCGATGAGGTGAAGAAGATGGTGGAGGAGTTTCGGAAGCCGGCGGTGAAGCTCGGCGGAGAGACTCTGACTATAGCCCAGGTGGCGGCGATTGCGGCTAGAGATAATGCGGTGGCGGTGGAGCTGTCGGAGGCGGCGAGGGCCGGCGTTAAGGCGAGTAGTGATTGGGTTATGGAGAGCATGAATAAGGGAACCGATAGCTACGGCGTTACCACCGGCTTCGGCGCCACCTCTCACCGGCGAACTAAGCAGGGTGGCGCTCTGCAGAAGGAGCTCATTAGGTAAATTCTAATTATGATTCTAGATTTTCATTTTGAAATAAATGTGTTAAAGTTGATGGCTCAAATCTAATTTGATCTAAAAATAATTTTTAACTAGGTCGAAAAATTAATTAATGATTATCACACTTCAAATTAATCACTAAATAAATATATTCTTTTTAAATATATTTTATAAGCATCATAGTCAAATGTTATGGAATTAGTTATTTGGACTATCGTTATTAGTTAGTGGATTGCTCGGGATAAAAATGAAATCGGACTCAAAATTCCTATAAATTTTAATTGAAATTTGCATGGAAGCGATCGAACCTCGTTAAATTCTTTGCATCTTCATTAATAATATGCTAGAAATCGTTGTGAATCTTTGTAATGGTGAATAATGGAATCTTTGATTTGTACTAGGTTTCTAAACGCCGGAATCTTCGGACAAGGGACGGAATCTTGCCACACGCTGCCGCACTCCGCCACAAGGGCGGCGATGCTAGTGAGAATCAACACCCTCCTACAAGGATATTCCGGCATAAGATTCGAAATCTTGGAAGCCCTAACGAAATTCCTCAACCACAACGTCACCCCCTGCCTCCCCCTCCGCGGCACCATCACCGCCTCCGGCGACCTCGTCCCCCTCTCCTACATCGCTGGCCTCCTCACCGGCCGCCCCAACTCCAAAGCCGTCGCCCCCGACGGCGCATCTCTCACCGCGGAGGAGGCGTTCAAGCTCGCCGGGGTCGAAGGCGGCTTCTTCGAACTCCAGCCGAAGGAAGGCCTCGCCCTAGTCAACGGCACCGCTGTCGGCTCCGGGATGGCTTCAATCGCTCTCTACGAAGCCAACATTCTCTCTCTACTCTCCGTCATGATCTCCGCCGTCTTCGCGGAGGTGATGAACGGGAAGCCGGAGTTCACCGACCACTTGACTCACAAGCTGAAGCACCACCCCGGTCAGATCGAGGCGGCGGCGATAATGGAACATGTCCTCGACGGCAGCGCGTACGTCCACGCGGCGCAGAAATTGCACGAGATGGACCCGTTGCAGAAGCCGAAGCAGGACCGCTACGCGCTCCGTACATCGCCCCAGTGGCTGGGCCCACAGATCGAAGTCATCCGCACCGCGACGAAGATGATCGAGAGGGAGATTAACTCCGTCAACGACAATCCGTTAATCGATGTTTCTAGAAACAAAGCCTTACACGGCGGAAACTTCCAAGGAACTCCGATCGGAGTTTCCATGGATAATTCACGGCTCGCGATTGCGTCGATCGGGAAATTGTTATTCGCTCAATTCTCGGAATTAGTCAACGATTTCTACAACAACGGATTGCCGTCGAATCTCTCCGGCGGCCGGAACCCTAGCTTGGACTATGGATTAAAAGGCGCGGAGATCGCCATGGCTTCCTACTGCTCCGAGCTCCAATTTCTAGCCAACCCGGTCACGAATCACGTCCAGAGCGCCGAGCAACACAATCAAGACGTCAATTCGTTAGGATTGATCTCATCGAGGAAGACAACCGAAGCTCTCGACATTTTGAAGCTCATGTCTTCGACCTTCCTGATCGCGCTCTGCCAGGCCGTCGATCTCCGCCATCTCGAGGAGAATCTACGGCTGGCGGTGAAGAACACGGTCAGCCAAGTCGCGAAACGAACCCTAACTACCGGCGCCAACGGCGAGCTCCACCCTTCCCGCTTCTGCGAGAAGGACCTCCTCCGAGTCGTCGATCGCGAGTACGTCTTCGCCTACATCGACGACCCCTGCCTTGCCACGTATCCCCTGATGCAGAGCCTCCGCCAAGTCCTAGTCGACCACGCCTTGACCAACGGCGAGATGGAGAAGAACGTCAGCACCTCCATCTTCCAGAAGATTCTAGCGTTCGAGGAAGAGCTTAAATCCGTCCTGCCCAAGGAGGTCGAGAGCGCGAGGATCGCGGTCGAGGCCGGAAATCCAGCCGTTCCGAACAAGATCAAGGAGTGCAGATCCTACCCACTGTACAAGTTCGTTAGGGAGCTTGGGGCGGAGTTTCTGACCGGAGAGAAGACGACTTCGCCGGGGGAAGAGGCGGAGAAGGTTTTCGCGGCGTTGTGCAATGGCGCCATTGTTGATCCGTTGTTGAAGTGCGTTGAGGCTTGGAATGGCGAACCTCTCCCGATCTGCTAGATTTTTGTGGTGTTGTAATTCTTCTTTGTTTCTTGGATTAATTTTAACTTCTTTTGGTTCATCATTGTATTGGAAGGCGATCTGGGAATTCTGGGTTGCCTTGATGTATTTTGTATGTATGTGTTATCAGTTGAACTGTGTTGTTGGAATCAGTTAAATAACTAACTTTGTCATCAGTGTATGTCACTGTCTCCATTAATTTTCATGTTATAGTGATGTGCCGTTAGTGACCACATATTGGTTACGGTCTATTCGTAAAATGAGTAGTACTAATGGACAACATTGGGGTATGAAAATTGAGATAGAGGATCTTCTCCCGTCTCCTGACTATGCGATATTTCATTCCTAAAATGAAGACAATTGAGTAGACCGCAATTAAATTAACCTATTGTTCGGTAGCAGAGAAAATGAGAGGAAATAAATACAGAGTTTAAGATAAAGAGAAATATAAATCTTATATATTGTTTGGTTTGAGAGAAAAAGAGAAGAAATAACCTGTTTGATTGTGGAGAATTAGAGATGAAAGAAATAATATTTATTTTAAAAAGACATAAGTATCTTTAATTAAAAAAAATTAATGCTAAATTGCTATAAGAAGGCATTATTGTCAGTTTGTAGACAAATTTTATTTTCTCTTATTTTTCTTATCATGTTTGGAGAGAAAAAAAAAATCAAGTGGGATCCACTATTTTTTTCCTGCTCTCTGTTCTTTCTCCCTTCAAACCAATAGAGAGAAAATTATCATTTTTTCTCCAAATTCTTTCATCTTTATTTATTTTCTTTCTAAATCCCTATGAGAAAATGTCTTAAACCTTTTTAATTCCCTACAACCAAACATAATGAGAAGTTAAAAGGGTTTCTTACATTGTATATGGATAATATGAGAAAATGTTTGGTATCTTAATTAAGAAGTTCATTCTAAGTAGCAATTCAGATGCTTTTGATACTTAAAGCATCATAAATTCCGAAATTATCAAATATATATATTTTTTTAATTATTAACTTTAAAAAGTCATTGCTTTTGGTTATAAATAATTATTTTTACCTTTAAACAAAAAAAAATATTTATAATAAATATTTGCAAACACCCCATCTACCAAACACATATACAACTTGGACCAATTATGTTAAGGTGGGTAGCCTCATTGGCGGAACTAGAGGGGGGTCGGGAGGGTCGACCAACCCCTACGGCCGACTTTCGATTAAATCGGGTATAAGATTCGTATTGCTTATAGATAATTTTAGTGAAAAATATAGTTAATTATTTACTTGTAGTGCAGTTGATTAATGATTTTATTTCTTTTAAGAGAGGTCTCATGTTCGAACCCTAATGCACTCATTTGATTTCTATTTTTAGATTTTTAAATTATTTCTTTTCTAGTTTTCTTTAATTTTATTACAAGTATTATTAATTCAATATATATGTATAACTCTCTCACATGTTATAAATATTTCTCTCTTTTTTCTACTAGTTATATGAGTATATTTCTCAGCGTAACAAATACAAGAAATAATATATATTATATCTTTCATATCGTGTTTGTGTTCGAACCATTTAAAACTATATTTAGCAAATCTGTATTTTTTTATCAGCCTTCGGCCATCGTTGTTCCTCTATTTCGACCCTCCAACTTCATAGCTCTAGTTCCGCCACTGGATAGCCTATGGTCGAAAGGTCATGGATTCAAAATCCACCAAGACTGCTATGTGTGAGTCTGTCACTTATGGTTCGGTAGCGCCTGCCTTGGACCGATTATTTTTATTTTACTTTTTCGAGGTAGAATCATGTATTTTGAGTCTAGATTTTGTTCCATATACATTCTTATCCTTTACTGTTGATATTTTTTATAAATGAAGTTGAAATGAAGAAATATTTTTAGTTGATATAGAAAATGACTTTATTTACGGTAATGTAAAATAAATTAACTTAATTTATCCTCTATTCTTAAAGGAATTACGCTATAATTTATTTTTATAATTAAAATGAAAAGACCTGAGTCAAAGAAAAAATAGTAAACATGTATCGGCTTTACAGCCGCTGACTTCAACCTGTCAATTGCTAAAAAGGACGCCTCTTTTCAAACTCCCGATTTCTTCATATAAATTCGATTATACGCCCTAATTAACCAAAATTTGTTGATCCGAGATTTAAAAATTAGAGTTGATAACCAGAATCCGTAGCAATCAATGGCGTCGCAGATCGTGAGGCGACTTGCTCGGAGCCGAGCGTCTGGATTGTTCTCCTCCGCGAAACCTAGTTTTTGGATCGAAGTTTTTCGTCGTCGGCGGCTCCCGAATCCAATTTGATCCGCGCCACTCTGTTTCCCGGAGACGGAATCGGACCGGAGATAGCCGGTGCGGTGAAACGGGTAAGAGAACACCTCCGGTCGATATTTATCTGCATTTGTTTGTTGATGGGGAATGCGAATTTTCGGTGCTCGTGTCGTGTTCGTGAGATTTTAACAACTTATGCATGATTATTCTTCTGTAATTGTCATTTAGTTTGGATGCAGGAGAGAGAGAGGAATGAGCTAGTAGTTGATTGTTTTGCTTTATGTATAGCTGGAATCTGCAGCCTCTTTAGGATGACAAAAAGGTCAATGGTACTGAATTTCGTGGAATGTTATGGCGTCGCTTGGGTTATGAATTGGAAGTGAATTTTTTGGTATTACTGTGTTTTTTATGCTGTTAATATTTGACAAGATGTAGGCAAAACAGAGAACAAAGCAATGCACTAAGAACATAGGAAATTTTAGAGAGCATGTGAGAACTACTAAACTTTGGAATGATAGTTCATCCTCGTGTAGTCACTATTAGCATTGATAATCTAGTAATAAGACTTTTTATGACCATGGCATGATGTTTATAGTCTTTCAAACTGTCTTTGTGTGATAAAGATTTCGTAGACAAATGAAAATTCTCCATTGTAAAATATCTCATGTGAATTGTATGTAAATATTTGGCGAAACACCAGGTATTCACAGTTGCCAATTGTCCAATTGAGTGGGAAGAACACTTTGTGGGAACGGAGGTAGATCCCAGAACTCAGAGTTTCCTAACATGGGAAAGTCTCGAATCTGTGAGGCAGAACAAAGTTGGTCTTAAAGGGCCTATGGCCACACCAATTGGAAAAGGTCATCGGTCTCTTAACCTTACCTTGAGGAAAGAGCTCAATCTCTATGCCAATGTGAGACCTTGCTATAGCTTACCGGGGTACAAGACCAAGTATGATGATGTTGATCTCATTACCATTCGTGAAAACACAGAAGGAGAGTACAGTGGGCTTGAACACCAGGTAAGTATTTACTATTTACCTATTATATGGCTAACATATTTCTTTCAAATTGGTTTAAGCCATTTTTATTTCTACCTAGGTGGTGAGGGGTGTTGTTGAAAGTCTCAAGATCATTACACGGCAAGCAAGTCTGAGAGTTGCTGAGTATGCTTTCTACTATGCCAAGGCCCATGGACGACAAAGAGTGTCTGCTATACATAAGGCCAACATCATGCAGAAAACTGATGGTCTTTTCCTTAAGGTATTCCTTAATGCATACATATCCTTGCGAATTAATGTTTATTTTAGCTGCTTCAGCTGTTCAGTTTCTTCTTCGTGCTGCAGTGTTGTCGAGAGGTAGCGGAAAAGTACCCAGAAATTACGTATGAAGAAGTTGTCATTGACAATTGCTGCATGATGGTATGAGATTTTGCCTTTTTTATGGATACTATATTATGCTCGTGCAAGCTGCTATGTTGCTCAGACTCGGATATGGGTATCTGTGGCATATTTTGTATAGTGTAAACAAAATAACCAATTTTTTTCCATTTCTCCTTTTTCTTAACTTCTAAAAGTAGCTGCTTTACTCGCATAGAAAGGAATATGCTAAAAGAAACCCAATTTCTCTTCTTGCCTCTTCAATGTTTATAAACATAGTTCACATACCATGGCATTATGGAAGTAGTGTATAAATCTGATAAACCATGCTTACTAGATGTATCCGGATTTCCAGCAGAGTATTCTCTACCCTCACCCTTCTCCCTATCTAAAGCACATGGGAATTGGGAGGGTACATCATTTTTAAGTGAAGCATTATATGGAAGCTGATATCTGTTGAAAAATCTTGCTGAGGCTTGTTTCTATCAATGTCCTTCTCTATTGCAATTGGATCAAAATTTTCCCTAAAATTCTCTCTTGAAGAAAAGATGAGTTAATAAGTGATGCAAATAAAAATGATCCTCGTTTCGCCATGTGCAGCTTGTGAAGAATCCAGCGCTTTTTGATGTTCTAGTTATGCCTAATCTTTATGGTGATATAATCAGTGACCTTTGTGCTGGTCTAATCGGAGGCTTAGGCTTAACTCCAAGGTACAGCCTCTTTGACTCGTTTCTTAAACAAGGTAAATTAATTGATACACTGAATGTGCTCCCTTCCACAGCTGCAATATTGGTGAGGGAGGCATCGCTCTTGCTGAAGCTGTACATGGTTCTGCACCTGATATTGCTGGAAAGGTACGAAACAAACGTGTTCAGTTTACTTCTGCGTTATCTTTTATTATGTTTTGAAAAACTACTTGTTGGTGTGTGTTGAATTTCTGTTCTGAATCTTCCTCGCTGCTGAAGCAGTTCGACATATATGTCTTCCATTTTAGTTGAAGTTGTTCTCTGATTAATAAAATTGGTGCTATAGTGTAGTGGTGGAAATCCTTCCATTAGCTTGATGCTTCTGCATCTACCTCATAGTTGTCTGATCATACTCGTGTTATAATTCATTAGTTAGAGATTAGTCTGCTACGAGCGCAGTCACAATATCGGGATGTAGGATAATCGGTTTAACTGTCACAGATTATTTTTATTCGGTTGAACTGTCGTAGATTACGTTTATTCTCCTATTATAAGCCATCTAACATCCTTCTAGATAAGCTAATCCTTCTTGCGATCATGCAGAATTTGGCAAACCCCACGGCGTTGCTCCTGAGCGCAGTCACAATGCTGCGCCATTTGAACCTCCACGACAAAGCCGATAGAATTCAGGACGCTGTGCTGAAGACGATAGCAGAAGGTAAGTACAGAACAGGTGATCTTGGAGGTAAATCCACGACAACCGAATTCACCAATGCAATCTGTGATCATCTCTAAGCCATCCTCTGTTCGCTTGTACATTTCGATTCTTTCGGCAATTCTGTTCAACATGAGCTTGTTGACATGTTTATTTCGTTAGTTTCTGAAGCATAACACGTCTCTGGACTTGCTAGGATTTCCTTCAGTTTTTCTCCTAAGAAGCAAATAAGCCATGCCCCTTTTTTATTTGATTTCTGGGGCTTTTATATTCTGTGGTATTTCGAGTTGGAATCTTGTCTTTTGCACAGAATTGTATGTGCAGTCACACACATATACATATACATATATATATATATATATATATATGAGGAACCCACAGCTGCTACCTTAAATCTTGTTCAGTCACATATTTTGTTCCTCTTAAATCCACTGCATTATGTATTACGCTCCACCATTTTATGATGGTTACTAGCTAGAAAAGTACGGACATTTCGAAAATTTGAATGTAGCAGCGTGTTGGATATTTTTATCCGATATTCAGACACGACATTCCAATCGTAGTAGTGCCGAATCCGACAATTGAATATGTCACGGCTCTACCATTTATATGTTCAGTTTATGTTTTTTGATTTCTATATATTTTTTGAAATAATGTTCGATTTTTTTAAATGTATAATATATTACTTCCACGTGTTGTCGTAGTGGGATTTTATTGTTTTTTTTATGTATTTTAATTTGTTATTTTATTTTAAATTTAATTATATTACCGACTTATTGTGTTCTAGATTTTTAATTACCGTACTGTATTTTATAGCGTATTTCGTATCGGTGTAATCTATTTGTATAATTTCCGTGCAATCTAATATTCTCTCGGTCCCACAAATAATGTTCCTCTTTTATTTTTGTAATGTTTCACAAATAATGTCCCATTTTCGAAAATAGTACTCCTTCCGTCCCATAGAAAGTATCATTTTTTTATGGGGCATGGAGATTAAGAAACTTGTATTGTGTGGTGTGTATTGTTTGTCTTATGGTTGTTAATTTTGGTTCACACATTGTTTGCTTTTTTAAAAACATGACATTTTATATGGGATAATCCAAAAAAGAAAATAAGACTTTCTATGGAATTGAGGGAGTAAATTATAACACTCTTTATTTACTTTATTTAAGGGGTTCTATCATCTCTATTCATATCCAACAACTCTTCTAAATTATGTGCCTAAAAGAAAAATGAGATTATTAACTTTCTACTCATATTCAACAATTCTAAATTCTCGTGCTTAAAAAAAAAAGGACATTATTAACTTTCCTAAATTTCGGTGCCTAAAAGAAGAAAATGGACATTATTTATGAGACGAGCACAAAGACTTATGTGTCACACAATATATTCTTTTATATGTTACACTTTATAAGGTGTTGACATATGACATATGTGGTCCACTATAATTGATTTTGATTTGATTATTTAATTAAAATGTATTCCACATATCAAATGATTTGTGGAGGTGATATATAGTGGAGTATAATTGTGTGACACTAAAGTCTATCCGTAAGATTATACCTGGCGTATTAAAACTCCTCCTTTTCTGTTGGGTCCAATTAAATGTTAAAATAGTGTCGGTGAAGTACGAGTGCTACCAGGAAACTAAACAAGAACATCGTGGCGGGGTTGGTGGGTCATTTAGGTATTTACTTCAACCCTACTACGCATAATGACGAAGCAGTCCTCTAAGCTTACCAAACTCGCTTGCAATTTCATTTTTCACCAACAATAGTGTGGGATTTAATTAAAATAAAAAATAAACCAAATTAATACTCCTACACTGTAAATTCACCAGAACTGGAAAGATAACTAACTTGCCTTAATTATAATATCTATTTGCTACTAATTCCGTCCATTAGTCCAATTTTATTTTTGGGTTATCTTAATTCATTAGTTCAGTTTTTTAGCTTAAAATAATACTCTAATTCTCCCTCCGTCCCGCCTGACTTGTTTTATATTCTTTTCCAGGCTTCTTCACCCGACTTATCTTGTTTCCTAAAAAGGAAAATAAGTACTACACGAACTTCCACTTTCTACACACAATCACCTACTCATTTACACACAACAACTCACTCACCAAAATATCCGTATCGAAATCAAACAAGACAAGTTTGCTGGGACGAAAGGAGTAGTATATTTTAGTGAATCTTGCTATTTTCCGTCTCAATAAACATGGCTTGTTTGATTCGGCATACAAATTAAGAATATTATTTGTTGTGCATAAAGTAGAGTAGAGTTAGTGGACCAACTAGATTATATTAAAGTGAGTACTTCCTCCATTCCGTCCGACTTGTTTTGTATTCATTTTCGTACTGTCTCACTCGACTTGTCTTGTTTCCTAAAAAAGGAAAATAACTACACAAATTCTCTTTTTTTCTTTGTGTGATCTACCTTTTTACATACAATCACTCACTCATCTACACACAACCATCCACTCATCTTAATCGCCATTCCGAAAAGAGACAAGACAAATCGGGCAGGACGGAGTACTATTTTACACAACTTTCTCAAATTTTTTAGAGAAAATAATCTGGACTAAGAGCATCTCCAAGGCTCCTTCATTGTGGAGTTAAACTGTGTTTTAGCGTGAGCTTCCTCCCCAAGCGGCGACGGCAAGTAACGGCAGTGGAGCGTTGGCGGAAATCAACCCGGGAAGACTGGCGTGTCTCTATTCACACAAGGTAAGAGTTATACTGTGTTTTACCTTTTTTTTTCTTTTTTTTATTATTTTCTTTCTATAAATTAATAATATATTTAATTAATATCATTTGTTTAAGGAATACTAATCTTTATTGCATTAAAAAAATATATAATAATATAAAAAATATAAAATTTAACACAATTGTTACATAAATTACAATTAACATAAAATGACAAGAATCGTGTAGGAAAGACGTGAAACGGGCATTTGGAGTTCTTCAAAGCCGATTTGCAATTGTTGCAAATCCAGCCCGATATTGAAAGACGAAACATTTGGATTATATAATGAAAAACACATGCATTATAATGCACAATATGATTATTGAGAATGAATGAGATTTGTCTGCACCAATTGAAGATGCAAGAGAAGTGCCAACTCCGAATATTGAAATGATATCAACTGAAACATGTCGTTATAAATCTTATTTTGCACGTTATAAGAAAATTAAAGGCAAAACGACACATCTTACTCTTCGTGATGCATTGATTAATCATATGTGGGAGGAATATTCAAATTCAGAAAATTCTGATATGTAATATTAGTTTTTCTATTATATCATGTAATTTTTGGAGTTGTGCTTTTAAAAGTGTTGTGTATTCTTAGTTTTATTATTGTGGAAATAAATTAATTGTTTTACATTTATTTAAATATATTTTTAATAATTTAATTTTTTAAAATATATTTTTAGTTGATTAAGTACAAAAATAAATATGTTTAAATATATATAATATTAGATAATTAATAAAATATTAATAAACATATTTGATTAATAAAAAAAATTATCAAAATAGAATATTTCATTGTAGAGTTAAATGTAAAATTGACGGTTGGAGATAAATTCAAAAAAACTCTATATTCAACTCTATAATAGTGTGGAGAACTCTAGAGTGAGATTCTCTAATTGAACGGAGGCAAAGAGTATTTATCGTTGTGTATTTCCCATTTTGGCCTCTGGTACAACACCCTACTGCACGCTAGATCTTAGGTATAGCAAAATCTTAGCCGCATAAAATCTTCCACCAACAACATCGCGCCCCACCCTCCCCCAACTTCAGTTAGTTTATTTTAAGAAGGTAAACCGCACTTAAGACTTTTTGACGACTATATATTATCTGCTTCACCCTACGCACCAACTCTGCTGCATCCTCATTCAATCCGCTCTCCCCTAATCTGCTCTACTTCGAACGTGAGTCGAGATGGAGTACGATGGAGTTCTTCTCGGAATGGGGAACCCGCTGCTGGATATTTCGGCGGTCGTCGATCAGGAGTTCCTGGACAAGTAATTTCTCGAGATTTCTCTACTTGTTGATATCGCATTGCTTCGATTTTATTTTTATTTTTCGTTTTCGCTTGTTTCTGAGCTCGAGATCTGGCGTTTTGGTGTAGTTTGTTTTTGATTATGGTTTCTGTTCCGCGGATCTGACTTGTGTGTGCGAGTGAGTAGCTTTAGCAATGTATGATAGTGTGTTTTCAGCTCGATTTTGGTAGATCTAGGGTTTGGAATCTGTAGATATGTGAATCGTTGTTGTAGTGGTCCTGAAGGATTGTTGGCTAATCTGCTTTCTTTGCGCGGCAGATACGATGTTAAGTTGAACAATGCGATTCTGGCAGAGGACAAGCACTTGCCGATGTGAGTAGTTCGTTTTTCTTTTTCTTTTTCTTTTTGTGTGCTATGGAATATGTTGTTCCGATTTCCAAATATGTAGTTGAGTAATTGAGTTTGTTGAATTTGTTTGATCTGATATCTTTAGTTGATTAAGTAATACTTGAGCTATTTCAGAACTTGCTACCTGATTTCAGTATTTGATTTAGCATCAAGGATCTTTAAGACTGTTATCAGTAATGATTTGCTTTTGAAGTTACGAATCCGTCTACTTCATTGTGTCGTATGCTTGCCGGAACTAGCTAGATATTAAGTTCCTAAAATCATGCTTCGTGAATTCCATGTTGATTCTTGATTACTCCGTTCACTTATTTTAGCTCATTAACACTACTGAATAATGTGAATCAAGTTAGGTAAAATTGGTATGATAATACTGTGAGAGGTTCACTAAGGGAAATAATCATTAATCTAATCATTGATATGGTTTCCTTATTTATGTATTTTCAGGTATGAAGACATGTTGTCCAAGTACAAAGTAGATTATATTGCCGGAGGTAACGTATCCCCAGCAAGACCTCTATTCTTGAAATTGGTTTTCTTGGTACATTTCTCTCGGGTTATTACCACTTCTTACGAGTGACTAATGGTTTTTGCGATGCAGGTGCTACCCAAAACTCAATTAGAGTTGCCCAGGTAGATTCGTGTTTATCAGCTCATTATGTTTTTTTTTTAACTCTATTAGTTACCAATCATCTAAGCTTTTAAGTTTCCATCTACAGTGGATGCTTCAAATTCCTGGTGCAACCAGTTACATGGGATCCATCGGAAAGGACAAATTTGCAGAGGAAATGAAGAAAAATGCCAAGGATGCTGGCGTTAATGTAAGTATTCCTATTACTTCAATCCTTCTTACTGCTATTATTATCCTCTTCATGATTTGTTTTACTTATGGTTTCTACTTATGAAGTTGAATTTCATCTTTTAATTCACCTTTCTATATGTTTAATGTGGAAATCTTTCCATTCGGCGCACTTAATGCAATATTTTCTTTTTGGAGTTTCCAAAGCAGTAAACAGCAAAAATAATCATAATTTTGAACAGGTTCATTACTACGAAGACGAATCCCCAACTGGTACTTGTGCTGTATGTGTGGTTGGTGGTGAAAGGTTAGTGTTCCGTTAGAAATATTTTGTTTGCCTTGCGTAAATAAGTCATTTAATTAATACGTTGCAGGTCACTTATCGCCAATTTGTCAGCTGCGAATTGCTACAAACCCGACCATTTGAAGAAACCAGAAAACTGGGCCTTAGGTACTCTCTCATGATAGTACTACTCCTTGATCAATATCACATAATTATACAAAAGCTCACTGTCTTTTAATCATATGGCAGTGGAGAAGGCCAAATACTACTATATGGCTGGTTTTTTCCTCACTGTTTCCCCAGAATCGATCTTGCTAGTCGCTGAGCATGCAGTTGCTAATAACAAGGTCAGAAATTAAAAAACCAGTCTGTTGTCTTCTTTGATGATGTGCTTGTTCCTAAATCTTTACGAACATGTAGATTTTCGCAACAAACCTTTCTGCTCCATTCATCTGTGAGTTCTTCAAGGATGCACAAGAGAAAGTACTACCGTAAGGATGACTTCACCAGTCCTCTAGCTACCTTGACTGTTAAAATGAATACATTAAGATTAAAAGGCATACATTATTTGGATTTCAGGTACACGGACTTCGTTTTTGGAAATGAAACCGAAGCTTTAACTTTTGCCAGAGTTCATGGCTGGGAGGTAATGATATCCTTAACATCAGATGAATAATCTCCGTTCGTTATGAGTGGCTGAAAATATGTCTACTTTCTTCGCACAGACTGAAAGCATTCCGGAAATAGCTGTGAAGATCTCCCAATGGCCAAAGGCTTCTGGAACACACAAAAGAATCACTGTCATCACACAGGGTGCTGATCCCGTCGTGGTTGCTGAGGACGGAAAGGTGAAGCTGATTCCAGTCATCCCCTTGCCTAAGGAGAAACTTATCGACACCAACGGTGCAGGTGCGTTTTCTTCTTCGTTGTTTCTCGACAGCCGAAAAAATGGTTTTCAGATCAATCTTGCTTACATTGAGCCTCATAATTTGAAAATTGAAATTCCTCCATCTCCATGTTGTGTTACTTGTAGGAGATGCATTTGTTGGAGGATTTCTGTCTCAGTTGGTTCTTGAGAAGCCAATTGAGGAGTGTGTGAGAGCAGGTTGCTATGGAGCTAATGTCATCATCCAGAGGTCCGGTTGCACCTACCCAGATAAGCCAGGTTTCAAATGAGCCTTTTATTTAATTTCTCATCTCCATTTTCTAATATTACTTGAATTTTGATTGTCATCAAACTTATATTGCTAATATTTTACTATTTTCGTATTTGGAGACGAACACTATTGATCCTCGTATTTGAGACAATGAGAATGTTGTACCTTTTGTTACACTCATGCGTTCACTTATGTGTCATAATTATAATGGTTTTTCAGATGCTACTACGAGATCGTTTTGAATGCCTTGATGTTGATCGTGTAATATGATTTGTTTTAATTTTGTGTTGTGGTTTCTTCTGTTTTTTATCATGTAGCTTGAAATATTTTTCGTGTTTTATCTTCCGATAAAGAGAATTAACAATGATTTATTATGTTATTACTTTACACACAACAAGCAACTTTCGTAATCTCTGTGCCGAAAAGAAAGTGGACTAATGGAGTGGGACGGAGGGAGTATTATGTTAACTTTCGTAATCTCCTTGTTGAAAAGAAAGTGGACTAATGGAGTGGGACGGAGGGAGTATTATGTTTAAGAAAGGCTTAAAGTGTTTATTGGGATTCGAGTCCAGGTCTCTTGAGCCACAATTTGGAATTCTTATTAATAAACTACAACTACTTTTGCTGGCATTTAGTGAAGGGTTTCAAACAATCTTCTAAATTAGTAGACCCTATGGTTCAAAACATTTTCCCATGCGAACCGTCGGTTCAATCGACCTGTTAATTTGGGACATTGGATCTCAATTGTCAAAATTTAACAAAAGTACGGAGCCGCCGGGTCCACGATTCAATCTCTTGATGGAGCTTTGGCACATGATTGGTAGGAAATAATTAAATTCTCTGCTAGAAAAAAGCCATAATTTTTTTAAGAAATTAGTCAGATGGGCCTTAGAAATAATGATAAATTTGGGCCTGTAAAAAGAAATTAATGGCCCATAAGGGGTTAAGGCTGGGCCTGGACAGAGAGTTGGCTGCTTCCCTATTATTTTATTTTGATACCCAAAATACCCCGTGTCTTACAAAGTTCATTGCAAAATCTGTGGACTAACCCCTTTTAAGATTATGAAGAAATCTGTGGACTAACCCCTTTTAAGATTATGAAGAAATCAGTCATCTAAAACACCACCACAGGGGTAGAATAGTCATAGCCCCAAAACTTTGATATTTCCTTATAACAACTCTGCGGGTCAAGCCCACAACTCTGAACCTATTCAACTCAAGCCCGGCCCATTCTCGGCCCATTGAATATCTTGAAAGCCCAAGCCCAAAGCCACTAATCTAACGTGTGTACAAAATACAAAGTCTAATGGGCATGAATACTACGTAGTATTCTTCTAAAGTCGCTCAACGTTATATCCGTACTCGTGTTCGTAGAACGACGTCGTATTATACGCGCAACCTTCCTTTTCTGCCCTTTTGGATACGGATACACCGCCGCCAGTTCACACACACGGCGTAGGATGGACTCCGGCAGC
Organism: Lavandula angustifolia; assembly: GCA_028984105.1. NCBI lineage: Eukaryota > Viridiplantae > Streptophyta > Magnoliopsida > Lamiales > Lamiaceae > Lavandula > Lavandula angustifolia. The sequence continues at coordinate 39,154,760 of CM054803.1, read as the reverse complement.
GGCCGCCACGCCATACTCCGCTTCTTCTCTCCCTGCATTGGAAGCTAAAAACTCTTAAATAAATAAATGGATAAATACTAATTTATGATATTTTAAGATAACAAACAGAATTTGGACATAACCTGCAGATGACTCCCATTTTCTTGCATACCACTTGCTTTCAAAAGATTTCTCCATTTGTCCTGCATGTATTTGATGATATAGCACAACATATTAGAGGTGGACTAGAATGCACAAACACGATACGACACGGACACGTGACGAGGCATTTCATGAAAAACTTAGGATACGACACGGGCGCTAATATATACTCCCTCCGTCCAGGGCCGGTCCTGAGAAAAAATGAGTCCGGGGCAAGAGTTAAAAAATGGGCCCCCTCTCAATAAAGTAATATCTATAAATTATATTTTCATCGTCTTCTCTTTCAGAATGTATCTTAAAAAACAGCTGACCTCCATTTTTGGTGACTTAATCGTGTTGATAACAGTTTGGTATACAAAGAAATTGGAAAGAAAAGAGGAATAGAGATAAAAATTGGGAGTAGAATTTCTCTTTTTATTACCTATTCAATTATTTTAATTATTTTGAATTCTATATTACTATATTAGACTAGGTATAATATTTTTTGTAATAGAATTTTGGACCAAATTTATTATATTAACTAAGAAAATTTATTGGGTCTTTCTTTAACTAAAAAGAATGAATAAATATGCCAACTTTTAAGTAGAAAATTTATTTATTACTACAAAGAAAATTTAAAAAAAAAAAAAATGGGCCCCCAAAAATTTGGGGCCCTGGGCGGCCGCCCCTGTTACTCCTACGTGAGGGCTGGCCCTGCCTCCGTCTCAATATTTGTGACTCACTTCTAAAAAATATAATGATTGTGTGGACCAAAATTAACTATTAAATAGTCAAATAATCTACACCACATAACACCACTTCCTAAATTCACGTGCCGAAACCAATATTGACCACAAATATTGGGACGGAGGATAAAACGTGTAATCTAGAGTAAAATAACTAATTTTGTATAGTTTTATTAGAAGTAGATGTGTTTACCAGACACGTCAATTGAAGTGTCGTGTCGTATCGGAGTGTGCGACACGATATGTTAAAGTTTTTCGAAATGTCCGTGCAATGTAAGAGGTGGGTGGGTGAAGGGAGTTATTGGGTCGAGATGGGAGAAGAGGATTGACCTTAAGATCGACAGAGGTGCGATGGGCGGATGCAGCAAAGAAAAGCTTCTTTATTCGACTCCATCTTCCGACTCCGTATTGAGAAACACCATCGATTAGTTTCCTGACCTCGGAGATACTCCATACCCTGTGATGCTTCCTCCGGCCACTAATTTCTTCACCACTCTCACCTGTCAAACTGTCGTCTCGTTTCTTTCGATGCGCTGGGATCATAGGCGGATCTACAGGTTAGCTGGGCTGGACTCCAGCCCAGTGCAAAGTTTTATACAAATCTATTTATTGATAACAATAGTCAAAATTCGGGTATTTAGCCCAGCGGTAGTGTATGCTGTTTTTTTTCAATTGACCCGGGTTCGATTCTTGATCCTAGCATCTTCTTTATCTATTATATTTTATTTCTATTATTATTTTTCTTTGATTTCTTTTATTATTTTGTACTTTATTTTTAATACTCTTTTATTTATTTCTTTGTTTCCCTTGTTCTACTATTGTTTTTAATACTCTTTCATTTATTTCTTTTGTTTCCCTTATCCTAGTATTATTTTCCTGATTTCTTTTATTACTTTGTACTTAATTTTTAATACTCTTTATTTATTTCTTTTGTTTCTCTTATTTATTCCTCTTATTTATTTCACACTTTTAAATATTCGTATTAATTTTCTTTTATTCTTTTTTCCAGCCGTATTTTTGTGTTTTCTCCTAAATTCTTATTTAATTTATTTCCTTTTTTTTTAATTTCTCAATCTCTTTTTCTAATTCCTTTTGTAGTTTCACATTCTTTTCTAACTCCTATTTTTGTCTCTTCCTCTCTCTTTCCCCCCCCCCTCTTTTTTAGCAAGTTCATTTCCTTTTTATTATTATTTTATTTCTATTATTATTTTTCTTTGATTTCTTTTATTATTTTATACTTTATTTTTAATACTCTTTTATTTATTTTTAATACTCTTTTTTAGTACTTTATTTTTTGTTTTTTTAGTTTATTTGTATTTTCAAATTTTCATACTTTATTTTCTAATTATATAGAATTTTGGTCCTTTAGAAAATAGTATATATATATATATATATATATATATATATATATATAATATGATAGAAGTACTTATTTTTCAGCCCACCCCACCGTAAGATCCTGGCTCCGCCCCTGGCTGGGATACGGTCTGATCTTCTCTTTGGAATCACAGCAATGGTGCTGTCATTTCTTTTCTTCATTCGAGCTTCTGCACTGCAATCATCTATCCTTTTCTGATCTGTTCTGCAATCACCGCGTTTCTTTAGGTGGTCGACCGATGTAGCACATTTGTCCGTTTTACTTTGATTGTGTAGAGAAACACAATCCACACGCTGCACCTGCTCACATAAAATTTATGCAAAACTTATGGAAACAATAAATGATCAATCAAGTATATTATCTCACTAATCTTCTCTCTCTTACTTTATCATCTACTCTTTCATTATCTCATTCTTCTTCTCTCTCCTACTTTATCAACTACTCTTTCATTCTCTCACTCATCTTCTCTCTCCAACTTTATCATTTACTTCCCTCTCATACTTTATCATCTACTCTCTTAATTACTGTACCAAAATGAAATGAGTCGCTAATAGCGGGACGGAGGGAATAATAGCTTTAAAAACTTACCATATCACATGCATATTATTGGATTTTAGATTATTAAATTAGTTAATTGTTGCATGAAACATTGCATAGCATGCATGAAGAGACACCAACGTTAGTTAACATGCATGATTGGTGTATGAAAAGACATGACACTTGCATGCAAGAGGTGTTTCATGTTAACGAAAAGTTGGCAACCATTGGGAAGAAACTTTTCGTGGTCTATAAATAGATGATGTCACCGTGAGTTATATTATGAATTAATTCTTCCATTCGTATGTTATGTCACTTCATTACATACATCTATATGTTCATATTTCCTTAGTCCCGAGATATCAAGTAGTTCGCCGGAATTACGAGAAGTAGTGCAACTACTCGTAATGAAAAACCGTTGTATCTTGGAGACGAGTGCTATAGACCGCTTGCACCGAGTAGCGGAGCATTATCGTCTTGCGGAGAGAGAGTCTAACTCTTGCCTCGGTTTGCATTTCGTTATTTTCGCTATTCAATTTTTCATATGTTGTTTGTTATGTTGTTATAGTATTTATACTAACATTTGATTTTATTGTCGTTATTTCTTAACACCTAATTTTTTAATAACAATCGCAAGACGATAATTCGTGTTGAAGAAATGATGACAAGTAGTAGTAACGTGCTGCGTAACTTTACAACAGCAACGAACAACCAAATTCACGCGGAAAGGATCCCTGTTCATGCGGAAAGGATCCGACCGTCGGTCTTTGACGAAAATTCACGTTTAGGTTCTGCCCCAGGAGGGCTTCAAGTTCGTAGAAGTAAGCTTTCTGATCGGGCGTCGTTACGATAATTAAAATGGCCTCCAAACTTGAGTCAGCGATTTTGTGGCAGTTCTGCCAGCTGTACTTCGCGGGCTTGTATCTTCTTCGTCTGAACTCCATTTTATGCGTCGAGCATAGTTTTGGAAAGCCAACGAACTCAGCTTTCTATCGGTATAAGAATCAGTGAGTTTCGAGAAAGGACGAAGCTCCTAGAGTATTCTAAAGTTGGGGGTTCGGCACATCCCAGGGAGGATGGCGTTTCGGTAGTGCCTTTTCGTAGATCCGTAACTTCTTGATACGATCTCCCAATGGCAAACGGAAAAGTTCTGGAGATCCTTTGAATGACAAGGTTCGATACGGTATAGGACTTGGGGTTTCCAGATTTGAGGTCTGTTCACAAAATATCTCTCAAAATGGGTGGAGCTAAGCCTCATTTCAATACTAAGAATTTTCTGGGTGTGGCATTTAATCAAACAGCTTCTGGGCGACATTCGAGCAGACGTATCTCAGCGGTCGGGACTCTGTTTTACGATCAAAGATATGCTCTGGAATCCTTGTTTATCAAGGTTTGTGTGGATGTCAGTTTTCTAGAATTATGAGTTCGATTGGGTCATGAAAATCGGGTCGAAACTTCGCTGCTCGCGCTTCTCGCCGGTTGGTGTTTTGAGTAGGCTTTTTCCGAGGGGTATAACATTCTGGTCCGAACTCCAAATAACGAGAGGCAAGTTGCGTTGGAAAGCCTGTAGTCGTGGCTTTACAACGGTATGGGTTTCAAGGGGTTTTCAAACAAACAAATAGTGTGTTGGAAATGCTCGGAACATGCTGCTCCGCAGCTTGAAAATCAATAGGTAGTGCAGCGAGCCTTCTTCGACGGCGAATAATTCCTTGGTCCGATCTCCGTTTCACGAACCGATAGGTGTGTTGAAAAGCTAAAAGTACAAGGTTTGCAATGGTATAGACTTTGGGCATTGTTTTTCATTACTCCGGTCGGAAATTGCGACGCAAGTTCGCAAGATGAACAGTTTTTCTTTCGCAAGAAAAATCTGGGTTTAGTGATGATTTTGGGCAGTTTAACGGGGTGTAACTCCTAAATCGAGAGTCCGTTTATCGAACTGCGAGATGCGTTGGAAAGCCTATACAAGTGGCTTTCCAGAGGTATGAGTTTCGATAGGTGTTATTTGGTTTTGAGTGATCGGGAGTTGTTTGAACATAGCCGGTTCACTGTCTGTGGCACCGAGGCAGTTCGGAGTGCCATCTTCGGCAGCGGATAACTTCGGGGTTCGAGGTCCGATTTACGAACAGTTTGCGGCGTTGTAAAGTTCGTATTATAAGGGATTATCTGAGGAAAGACCCGATATCCAAAGTTGAAAAGGGTACTCTGAGTAACGGCTCGAGACCCTAGATGAAATTGGATCCGACGAGGATACGTTCCGGGATCGCAATAAAAGTGGATCCAACGAGGATGTGTTCCGGGATCGCAAGAGTAACTAAAAGAACGCGCTAGGATTGACAATCTAAAATGTTATTTTATTTAACTACTTTGAATCTGTCTCGATTCTTGAAAGAGACACCTCCAATTGTGGGGGAAGATGAAAAAGATGAGCAAAAACGCATAGCGTATGATGCATGACATCATAACGATTACATACGAAGAAGCCGAATGACTACGGAACTTCTTAGAGGATATTCCTTGTTGGGAAAAATCCGTGTCTCCCGTCTTAATACATTGTGACAGTATGTCTGCAATAGGGAAAGCACAAAGTAGTATGTATAATGGTAAGTCACGACATATTCGTCAAAGACATAATACCATTAGACAATTGATCACTAGTGGAATAATATGTATTGACTATGTGAAGTCAAAAGACAATATTGCGGATCCGTTTACTAAAGGTATTAATCGTGATCAATTGTACAATGCAGTTAGGGGAATGAGATTAAAATCCACACTAAAAGAACGCTCTTAATGGTAACTCTACCATGATGATTGGAGATCCCATGAGCATGGTTCAAAGAGACAACTAAGTTAAGAAAGTTCAAGTTGTGCACTTGAAAACACAACTAAAAATCCATTCTCGAAGCTGCCCCAAGTGCAAACCTGTAGCTTGTGGTAAAAGGGTAAGCTATAAGCTTTTAATGATTCCTATAGCCTTATTGGTGGAGTATGACATGATACTCTTTATAGGAGATCACCTATATAAGTGAGAAGTGTGGCCGCTTCAAATAAGAAAAACACTTATGAATCCAAGATATGGTCCAAGGCCAAAATGGACACAACGGAGAACGAACGATATTGTATCTATTATTGTGTATATGTTATTGTCTTGGTTTACACAAAAAGCTGACCGGTTCAAGACATCGCGTTCACCGAGCAGCGAGTAAATCCGATAACATTATACTAAGGAAGGTTCAAAGCAAAAAACTACCTATCCTGATGCAATAATAGGTCACTTGGGACTTTGGTTTGCATAACATTTTGCATTTGCATTTAATAATCTAATGTGGGGGATTATTGGATTTTAGATTATTAAATTAGTTAATTGTTGCATGAAACATTGCATAGCATGCATGAAGAGACACCAACGTTAGTTAACATGCATGATTGGTGTATGAAAAGACATGACACTTGCATGCAAGAGGTGTTTCATGTTAACGAAAAGTTGGCAACCATTGGGAAGAAACTTTTCGTGGTCTATAAATAGATGATGCCACCGTGAGTTATATTATGAATTAATTCTTCCATTCGTATGTTATGTCACTTCATTACATACATCTATATGTTCATATTTTCTTAGTCCCGAGATATCAAGTAGTTCGCCGGAATTACGAGAAGTAGTGCAACTACTCGTAATGAAAAACCGTTGTATCTTGGAGACGAGTGCTATAGACCGCTTGCACCGAGTAGCGGAGCATTATCGTCTTGCGGAGAGAGAGTCTAACTCTTGCCTCGGTTTGCATTTCGTTATTTTCGCTATTCAATTTTTCATATGTTGTTTGTTATGTTGTTATAGTATTTATACTAACATTTGATTTTATTGTCGTTATTTCTTAACACCTAATTTTTTAATAACACATATCTCTGTGAGCATTCTTTATTAGCTAAAGAACCAAAGGACACTTGAATTGCTATGACGGAGAACTCCTCAGGAGGTTCTTTGATTGCTTTAGGTCCCACATGACACTTCTTATGGCATTTAACTCTAGGAGATTTATCCTTAATGGTAGAAGAAATCTCCCGTCTCTTTTTAGGATACGTTGAAACGGGTTGAACTGATTCTATGTACCTCTGTGTGGGCTTGCGCGATCTCTTTTGGGTAGGAAGAACATTAGTGCTACTTGCTTGAACCAACGCTGTTATCTCATCGGACCAAACATCTTGGAAAGAGGAGCTCGAGCTGTTCTGTGACTTGAAAGAAGTTTGAGGAGTACATGATCTAGGTGAAATTGTGGGATTCTCCCCGGACAAGGTTTCAAATTCGTGACGAAAAGGAGTATCACTTAATTCGGAGCTCCCGACGTTAAAGGGGTCGATATGGTACTCCTGCAAATTATCCGATCTGCATGCAGTGTCGGAACCAGAAGTAGAGACTTGAACTTGATTATCCGAGACTGAAGCTTGCACGCCTTCACTTGAACCGTAATCTAAATTCGTAATACTTTCAGCGAATTCAACACCTGAAAACAGTAATACAATGTTAATTATTTCTATCATCAATCCAGAATAGCAACTAGAAACAAGAGAGCCCACCTAGACGGTACTCTTCGCCCATGCTACAGAAATCATTCTCCAATCTTAAGTATCCAACTTCACTAGGAATTTCTTCATGTACCTAAATGCGAAACCATATGTTGTAATAAATAAATTAGTATAAAACCAAAAAAACTCGAAAACAAACAGTTTCATGACTCAATTATTTGTAGAGGACGGATAACCATTTATGACATACTTCTCTACGGAGAATATCTTTCCCTTCTTGAGCAATACCAGGTATCTGACTCACCTGCATAAAGCCGCAAAGTTACATGCAATGGCATGTGAATCCAAGCAAATACTCAAGCGGTGAGGAGATTTGAGGATCGGATCATATTGTATTCAACACGAAAATAGTGGTGGCATGCTCCAATAAAATATCTAAAAGAGGACAAAAGAAGTAGCTTTCGCACTTAAAGAAGGAAACTGAGAGGGCTCCTAATACAAGATACATCATCAAGGGATCTTCTAAGAGCAAATTAATACTCCTTCCGTTCCATTATAAGCGTTCTCATTTCCTAATTAGGCTGTCACATTAAAAGTGTCATCTTTGTAAAAATAAGCAAAGAATGTGCGGACACAAATCAATTACCCAAAAGTCGAACAATATACACCACACAACACTACTTTCTTGATCTCCGTGCTGAAAAGAAAAAGAAAGGAGACGCTTTTAATGGGACGGAGGGAGTATATTCTAGCGATGAGAAAACTAGCAGTCTCGTAACTTGACCATCCAGTAATCCTGTACCCGTTGTTGTACCCTAAGGACATAGACATCCTTCAAAGACGAAGATTTTGTTCAACCGTGGGGCCTCTCAAGAAGAAACTTTTAACTACTAAACATCCTTCAATTGAATGATGCTAAAAAAAATAATTAAAAAAATAAAATAAAAATCCGAGAATGCATCTTTCTGCTGGATCATAAATGCGCAATGCATGTTGAAGAAAAAATATAATTTATCAATTCTCAACACGATGAACAAAATTTATTAATAAGATGATTCACCATCGGCATCCAAATAGATTAACCACAACAAACCATCAAATCATTCACCGCAACTCAGAAAAACAGAAAAGGAAAAGAGGCAACACGAACGCACAATTATCAGAAGAAGAAAAACAACAAAATGCGCAAATTCAAGCATACGTAGAATTACATTACATTACATGTTAATCCTAAAAGCGGAGAAGAAAAAGAAATTCGATTGCATGAGCATAATAAGGGACAGGATTCAGACGCACCTCAATTACCCGAGTCGATCAGCGTGCCGCGTGGGATGCGGATGAGAGAGAGAGAGAGAGAGAGAGAGAGAGGGGGATTGGGAAAAGTGAGTGCAGAGCGGGGGAGTTGAGGTGGAGTGACGTAATATATTCGACGGAACCGAAAGTGGGTGTAGAAAGCTGTAATTGAATATAGAGATTGGGGTCCGCCTTGCCGATGGGCAGTTATCGAATTTGTAGGTGGAGAGAGAGAGAGAGAGAGAGAGAGAGAGACTCCAACACCATGTCCCTTTTCAGTTCTGCCTTTTTCGTTCTTGTCGTTAGTCATATTTTGTGATTAATTAATGAAATTAAAGTCATGATTAGTTTCTAATCTTAGCTATGCCCTAGTTGACACGTGTCCCTAATAACATTAACTCCAAATCCAAATAAAAATTGAAAGAAATAAATGATAGGGAAGTATGAATCACTCTAGTGGTTGAGCCATAGCCCATCCTATGTATAGATACGGGATACAAGACCATACGTGCATATTTTGTAAAAGCTTATGACATAATATAATGATTGAACAACAGTTGAAGTCTAAAATCTATTAATTTTATATTCCTCATCTAATCTTAAGTGTCGTATCATTTGAAGCATAGGACATGATACGATAATTGACACGACATGAACGATGATTGAAACACGACAATTGAAATGTCGTATCGTATCCAGACGTCCGACGTTGATGTTTTCTAAAGTATCCTTGCAACAGAAGCTATAGCCGATAACAAATTCTAATCTAATCAATATCACTAATAATTCTCTATCACTTCATTAACCTAATGTAGCTTACATTGCTATGAGGATTCTTAGTCTCACCTTCACAATGGGAGAAATCTAAAGGAGAAAGAACACACAAATGTTAGAATGAAGAGGAAATTTGCATATAAAAGTTACATCTAACAAATAAATAAACTCAAGTTAGATCCTTTCACTTCAAAATCTCGTGCTAAAGAGTGTGGAGGTTCAAGTCCTCTTCAAAGCATAATATTGAGAATGCTCATTGAATAAGCAATTCAATAAGAGAGCTTGGATCGAATCGGTATTGACATACCGACCTACACCCACCCAGAGTACATGCTTCAACACGAATCACACAATGGTAGATTTGAAACCTCTGGTAAAATGCCCGCGTGTCACCCAGCGGATAAAGTACATTACATAGTCCAGGGATTGGTGACTTACCCATTCAGTGACTTTGACGTAGAAACGCTAACAACAAAAAAGGACTGAATTCAGTGGACCACATTTAAATACTAAAAAGTCAAACAATCTACGTTGTATAACGTCACTTTCTTAATTCTCATGTCCAAAAGAAATGTGTCATTTCTAATTAGAGGAGTGAGTATTTTATTACGAAGTAAAACGAAATGTACATTAAGTAAATCCGATTCTAACATAATTGTCCGCAAGGCTTGATTAATAAATTTGTCGGACAAATTCAAAACTATGATATTTGATAGTTAACACGTGTGTAATAATATGTTTAGAGTTTTTTTAATGCACTTATAAATAAAAGCACGATAGTATTCATAATTCAAAAAAATGTACTTCTATATCGATAGCGGTTGCGGGTTACACTCGTTATTAAAAAATAAACAAAAATTTAGTATTCAATTTTAGCATTTACTTTTCAGTTTAACCTAATTCCAAAGTTTTTGCTGCTGCAGTAAAACTGTAAAAAGACGTAAATCTTCGTTCACATAGTGGTTTCTCATTTAAAATTTCGATTTTGATCATATAATATAGTCTTTTTTTATATTAAAATATGATCGACAATTTATTGTATATTATTGATAATACAATATTTAGGCACACCTATTGGGAATTTGTCGTGAATAAAAATGGCAAACGAACTTTATATGATTGAAAATATATATAACTAAATTATATGATGAAAAACGAAATTTTCTCTAAATTCCAATTGGCGAATACAGTTAAACCTCGATAAAGTAATAATCTCGGGACTGAGAAAAAATATTCATTTAACGAAGTTATTACTTTATCGAATATTATTTTAGTGCATTGACCTATACCGGAATCGAAAAAAAATATTATCTTAATGAAATTATTACTTAATCGAATATTACTTTATCGAGATTTAATTATATTAACATTTTTTCTCTCTCATAGTTCTCTACCCAAATCCAAATGATCAAAATAAACTGATGAGTTATGACAGATTTACTTTTTTCAATCTATTTTTTATTAAAAAAAACATAATTAATCATAGGACTAGTTAATTAATCCTATTAGGTGGATAAAAATAATGTTAAAACCTAGTGGTTGTCTCCGGCCAAGCCGCGGTAACTGCCGACGTCATCCTCCCCGTTAGCCGGTTGCAGCAGCAGCGCCATGAACGGCATGTGTCGGTACCCGTTCATAGGGAACTCCAACGCCATCGGCGCAGCCTGTGACGTCTGCGGCTGAAAGAGGTCGAGCCGGCAGCTCGCCTCCGGAGGCGGCGGCAGCGTCGGCTGCGCAGCCGCAGTCGCCACGCTCACCGGAGACTGAACGGTCGGGGACAAGCACGACGGCGGAAGCGCGCGGGAGGAGCTGGAGACGGCTTCCGCCGGCACGGTGCCGGTCCCGGTGGCGGCGATGATCGACGGCTCCGCGTGGCGTAGGAGCCACTCGATCGTCTCGCCGTCGGAGCGGTGGCCGAGCTCGCGCGTCAGCTGGAAGATGCGCGCCGCGCTCAGCGACGGTATCCTCACGCGGCGGCCGCGGCCGTTGACCTTCGTGTGGCGGTCCTTGAGGGAAGCTCGGCCGGCGGATTTCCTCTCAACGGTCATCGAATTCTCCGCGGCGGCGGTACTAACGGGGTAAGGCTCCGAGGCGGAGGCGGTAACAACGAGGTTGCAGCCGTCGTCCCTGTCGGAGAACTTGCTGAGAGCCATTTCGGAAAAGGACATCTCTTAGGGTTACGACGGCGGCGAGGACGGCGGCGTCTGCAATACTGTCGCGGCGGAGACTGAACAAACTGACCCCACGCGCTATAGTTTTATAGTGGAAAAATAGGGCCGGGCCCTGCTCAGCGGGCTCTCAGGGCCCACACTACATCAGTTTGGGCTTAACCTGGCATTAAGTGGGCGAGAGAGGATCTTTGTCTGCATCCAGTCACGCCACGCTGGGTCCCACTTAAACGAATATTTTTATTTCTTAATTATTATTATGGTTTTTTAATAAATTCTTATTCAGTCAACGTCGATTCAATCTGAAAATGCAGAATAAATTTTCTCAAAACATATTACTGCTAAAAATGCAGTATTTACCACCAGCTCCTTTGTCTTATCCATTATTGTGCTTTCAATTAGGAAAATTGACAAAAACTCAGAAATCAGTGAGAAATGCAGTTCAAATTCTCATTTTTCAAGAAATCAAACATTTTAGTCTGACCTCAGCGTCCCAAACACCCCCCCCCTACTCCCTCCCATCTCATTTGTTCATTTTCTTTTAATTCAATTATTTAAACCGGTTAGTTTATACTTCTTTCATTTCAATTATAATGTCCAAGTTTGCTTTTTGTACGGTTTTTAAAAATATTTATTAGTTGTGAGTAGAAATGTATAAAGATATGGTGGATCTTATTAAAAAATTGTGTATAATAATTGGATAAAAAGGAAAACTGAATATTATATTTGGAACAACTCAAAATGAAAAACTGAACATTATAATTGGAACATAGGGAGTATGTAATAAAAGTGTGAAATTCATGCAAGTGTGGAATTCATGATAATTGATTTATGTAGTAAAGATATGAGGCTCGTGTAATTATTTAATTGTTTAGAATTGATAAAGGTGAAGAACCCATTTCTTTATTTAGAAACTGAACAAGTAAATAAAACAGTGCGAAAAAAATATTAGACTAGTATAATAAAATAAAGAAAGTAGAAACTTTTTTCTTTATTAAGAATTAATTTATTTAAGTGTACATTGAATAAATTTCAATTATATCAATAGTATTATCCTCTTCTTTCAATTTCCCTCTTGGTAAATAATTGATGTAGACGTTTCACAAGTAAAGTAAGTTAAATTTAAACTAATGATGGAAAATAGAGTGCTGTTGTAACTAATTTTTCGCAGCAACGGAAGGATTGTTTACATTTATTATTTATCAGATGGCTGGTAATGCTAATCATGTGATTTAATTAATGTTAGTGAACGCCAACCCCATCGCAATTATATTCAAGAGAGAGAGGAATGTAGTTAAAAACATCACTATTCATGAAAAAAAAAGAGAAAAAGAAGAAAGAGCATTTTGAAATGTGTGTGTGTGTGAGAGAGAGAGAGAGAAATGTAGTTAAAAACATCACTATTCATGGAAAAAAAGGAAGAAAGAGCATTTTGAAGTGTATGTGTGTGTGTGTGTGAGAGAGAGAGAGAGAGGGGAAGGGAGGGAGGGAGGGGAATGTAGTTAAAAACATCACTCTATTCATGGGAAAAAAAAATGAAGAAAGAGCATTTTAAAGTGTTTGTGTGTGAGAGAGAGGAATGTAGTTAAAAACATCACTATTCATGGAAAAAAAGGAAGAAAGAGCATTTTCAAGTGTGTGTATGTGTGTGTGTGTGTGTGAGAGAGAGAGAGAGAGGGGAATGTAGTTAAAAACATCACTATTCATGGAAAAAAGAAAGAGCATTTTGAATTGTTTCCCCAAACATGCAAGAAAAAATCAAATCCCAATGTAATATAACTTAAACTCCGGCTCTTAAGATAGACACATATCTCTACAATTACTGAGTACATACAAATGTTTGGGATAAAAGTTGGGTACCTACTATGGTGCACAAAGTACTAGCAAACGATGCACGGACCGAATCCACCCTACCACATATTTGCCTAGTTAAGAAGCAACGCTTGAACACGCAGCATTTCAAGGGCATTTCCTTTGAACATAGGAAGCTCCATGCTCTTCAAACCTACGGTTCGTCGAAAAATAAATACGAGCACATTGTAGTGAAGCAAGAGGGAGGGATGGTTCAAGACAAGAACAACAGCTTACTCAGATTTGGAGAACCACATCTGCTGAAAGGAACCAAGTGATGCTAATATACTGCCTCCTATCCAAACACTGTTACAGCTATTGTTAGTAACCGGAGGAGTCGAGTAGAACACGTTTCGATTATTTCATGGTAATTCAATGGTCCGGTAACAGAGGATCAGGTGAAGTCTATATTTTAACAATCTAAGCCAAGTCAAGCTGGACAGAATCTCAAGACTCGAGCTTCGTTTGAATCCAAGTTCATGCATAGAAGAACCTTACTACTCCCTCCGTCCCATCCATCACGTCCTCTTCCAAAAATAGCAATATATTTACACACAAATAGTCAATACCCACTTTTCTTTTGTGGGACCCACTCATTTACACATAACATTCAACTCTCCTTAATAATCGTATCGAAAAGAAAGGAGACAAGCTCAATGGGACGGAGGGCGTAGATAGGCGTTTTTCAAATCAAGTGCTTCCTGTGTTTCTTAGTTTATAATCAGTTAATAGAAAGTCTTCGAATTGAGTCGAGTTTTTATTCTAGATTTTCTCATGAAATTTGGTCCGTAAGATGTACTCCGGAAGAACAACTCTTCATCTTGCATAAATTAAATAAATATGGGAAGCTACACAATATTGAAAACAATTAGAAAGAGAAGTAAGCAAATTGAATCCAACCTGAATCTCCTTTCTGTAGCATTTCCACTTGCCAATACTTTCACTCTAGCTGCATGAGGAGATTCCTAGGAACAATGACATTCATTGTTAGGATATGGTTCCATCAATAAATAAAATCTCATGCTAAGCAAGTGGACGGATCCAGGATTACGAGGGAGGGGGGCGAAACTAAAAAATTCGATAGAGAAGAGGGTAAAGTGTATATTCGAGGGGGCGAAATACGAAATTTCTTAAAATTACATATATAAAATCGCGTTTCGACACGAGTTCGGGGAGGCCGCCGCCGCGGAGCCCCCCTGGATCTGCCACTGCTGGTGTATAACTAAAAGTATGGATACGCGACGAACAGAAGCAAATTCGCTCTCATTGCCATCATTATGATCTTATTAGTAAGAAAAATGGAAGGCCAATTAAAGCATATCTGAATTTGGCAAATTCAACAAATATCTATTTGAATAATAGAACTGGTTCGAGAGAGCCAAGGTATATACGCAAGCATAAAGGCGGATAGGGTAAAGAGGAGATAAGCTAAAATATAGAAGGAAAAAAAATGAAAGGTGAAAAAGAGAAGGTCAAAATATAAGATACTTAAAACTGATGGGCAAAAAATTGTAATCGCAGCCGGATGGGATGGGAAACTTCAGAGAACTTCTGGCATTAACAAGACGAGATGAACAGAAAGTGATATTTTCAATCAAACAAGCCTATAGAATAGCAAACAAACCTCCAGCAAGTCTTTCTCGAGACGTTCTTTCAGCTGTTGCATTGATGCTGTTCCACCAGAAAGCTGCAAAATAGACGAGCTACACGGTATCATTACTGCACGACTTTAAGTACATTGAACTCTTATTGTTTTGATGCGGAACAATGGTATGGTTGTTATCTAATAATGATTTGAAAGCAAATGATAAAGAACGTTTAGAAGATGTATTCACTGGGATGGATGAACTTTTAGAAGTATGGAGACTAAATAAAGATACTCCCTCTGTCCCGCTCCAAGTGACCCGTTTCTTTTCGGTGCGGGAATTAAGAAAGTGAATGATAAAGTATGAGAGAGATGTAGATAATAAAGTAAGAGAGAGAAGATGAGTGAGATTGTGAGAGAGTAAATGATTAAGTATGAGAGAATTTGTGAAATTTTTTTTAAGTTATTTCTTTTTTTAGAAACGGGTCACTTGAAGCGGGATGTCCGAAATGGCAAAACGGGTCACTTGAAGCGGGACGGAGGGAGTATTATATTTCTAAGACAAACAAGTCTAAGAGGTGAAATTGTAAAAGCTCAATCAAACAAGTTTAAGAGGTGAAATTATAAAAGCTTGGATAATCTGGTTAACCTACACAGATTCTCAGAATCGGCAAACCACATTATTTTTTCCGGATTTCCACATTTGAATTGTAGGAAAAATTGATAATTTAACAGTTGTATATGTTTATGCATAGGCCGGGACAATTTACTGAGAACCCCCAAATAGTTAGTAACATAATGTGGTATTCACCCTAAATAAAAAGTGCAGAAAAGATTCAGTCCACAACTTCGACATAATTACAGGAGCACTCAAACATTAAACTAAAATATTAAAATCTTGAAAATAGAGGAAAAACAAATAACCAATTTATTCACCTAATGAAAGGAATGCAACAAGACAGACATGTTTATTTGGTAAAGTGATGTTATAAAATGGAGCAATTATCTTACCAATATGCTGCTAAAAAGTTCTCTCCGAATGTCAACATCGCACTTGTTTATGCTTTCAATAACCTGGAATGAACCCAAAGGTTAATTGAAAGGGGAACCATCGATTCCAAACATATATGAAGGAAATTTATTCACCATTTGTGGAAGACCACGAGCAGATGCAGCTGTCTCGGCAGAACTTTCCATACCAGGTATAGTCTGCGATGGCCATCAAATTGTGGATAAATTAGGTTATGATCTAGAACAAACTGAAACATCATGTTGAGCAATGGCAGATCAGTAAATTGGTCAAGAGGATGTCACCCCCAAGCCACCAAAAATAATTTTAACTAACATAAATCCATAAAAAATATCAAGCCCAAATAAGTTACGGCAGACAACGAACAAACAGTTCTCTTGCACTTTGATATGGAAAATGAGAATAACCAAAAAGGTTTTAAATCGTGAGATGAAATATTAGGATGAAATTTTACGACAGAAGTTGCAGGCAAGAATAATCGGCATTATGAAATAACACATGGTGTATCAAAGCATAATATTACTGGAATGTACAAGAAACGATATACAGACGCACCATAGATAAAGATGGATTGAACAGTATATCAGGAATCTTGAATCTGTCAGCACCAATCTCAATCGTCCTACACCATTACATTAAAAAGAGATCAAATTAGAAACTCTCGCTTGACCCAAAAGTCGTGCAAGGAAAAATATTATCAAGTTATCCCAGAATAGAATAAATATGCATTAATTTAACCTATGTTCATCTATGTATAATACATGTACATTATTAGAAAGTTCATAAAGGTTTGGTTCATGAAGGACAGATAGATGGGGGCTATGCAAGTTGAACGCACTTTGGATTTTTCAAAGCTCATTTTTACAAACATTGATAAAAAAACGAATAAAGTTAACTTGGCAACAAACTTACTGTCCATCAGGAAGCTCATATGGTGTCATCGGGATATTGGAATATGATGTATCTGAGAGAAGGAAACATTGTCAGCATAAATAGGCCGTTGCATTAGCCTAAGTAAGAAACTAAAAGACTTGAATTACTGAAATTAACTCAAGCAAATCAATTAAAATATGTCGAACAGTGTGTAGTGAAATTAGTACAAAAGTTTCAAATGCATGGTGCCAAGTGAAAATATCACACAGAACAAATCCCCACCAAATATTTCTCTTCCTCTAGGCTGGGAAACAATAAAAGAAAACTTTGAATAAAACAACTAAATCTGAAGGGGAATTACCACAAAATCCTCAAGAATTTAGTGAATCTAGACAATTTAACAAATGGTAGACAAATGGTGACTAGCACATGGTCTACAATTAGACTGAGAACATTGTGAGTCAAAATCATATAACAAAGTCAAATAACCGCGAAGGAAACTAAAAAGAGTACAAACCATCATATGAGGTATCTGGTGCTCTACAAACACATTCTTTAATGTCACTAACAATCACCCGCTGCAATAAAGAATTAAGTCTTAGTAACAGAATAAGAGGCAGCAACTATGAGAGTGATAAATGAATGACCTGGGAATAAAGTTTGTAACTTTCTGTAGTATTGGGGAAGTCAAGGTCCACAATCTGTGGGAACAAAAACTAAAAGATATAAGATGCTTATAAAAAAGAAACAAAATTAACAGCAAGTAGAAACCAATTCTATTAACACATGTATCATCAAGTTTAAATTAATTCCATGTACTGTCATGAGAAGAGTTGCAACATGTCGAGTGAAGCAATAAAGCTTTTGATTTTCATAGTTGGGAGTAAGAGCTAATATTTTTCAGAGCAACAAGTAAACATTTTAAAACACTCACCATCCTTGAAGAGCAACATGATCATGGTATAGACTGTATGTTTTACTAATTCATATAACTTCTCCCACAATTCATAAGAAAGTACCACTAGTTAAGCATACAGTAATACCCAAGTGGCATGCAAAAAGTTTCAGGAATATTAAAGGAAATACTTGATTACTTTAAATCCGAAGAGGAAAAATGACCTGAAATTCTCCAGGACGAACTTCCTTCCTTTTGAATGCATAACGAGGTTTTATCTGCAATTGTAGTTATAAAAGGGTGGGCGGGGGTATGAAAGAACATATTATAAGATCAAACTTTGCTGAAAAACAATTTCTAGGATGGAAGAATTTGTAAAACTTACAGAAAGCCCTTTGTTTTCCAGGCTCTTTAACAAGCAATCACTGAGAAAGTCTCCTCCAATAGGAGATGTTGACACTGCCTATAACAACCAAAGAGAAAAATAAGCAGAAGGGGCAGGAAGACACCACAAGAACAAGCTGAACTACAAGTAAAATAGAGCATCGGATACTTCTAAAGAACAAAAAAGTTAGTACTATAAGAAATTGACATGAGATAT
Organism: Lavandula angustifolia; assembly: GCA_028984105.1. Lineage (NCBI taxonomy): Eukaryota > Viridiplantae > Streptophyta > Magnoliopsida > Lamiales > Lamiaceae > Lavandula > Lavandula angustifolia. Next base: position 39,136,388 of record CM054803.1, on the reverse strand, counting down.
TGCACAGGACAAAAAGTGCAAGCATAAAAATTGCAAAAAGACAGTAATTAAATATCCTAAAACCAAATTCCGTAGTAAACATTGAGTACCTTCTGAAGGACATAACCGTCATGTACTGGAGCCACAGTAGTAGATCCTCCACCACTGAACCAAGGAGCCAAGTACAAATTTAGCTTGTTCGAAGACATTTTTAACAATCAGACAAACAAGAAAAAGCACAAATGAACCTAGGAAAATGAAAAAAAAAAAAAACAGGCTCAAAAGGAAGGGTATTATGTGGTGCTAAAGCTGCTCATTATGTGGTGATAAAGCTGCTAATTGTCTTAGCTTTACTCAGAAGTCCCACAAATAAAAAAGCATAAGGTTTAACACCCACTATAATCCAAACCTTGCTCAAATTTGCTATTTTTGCCAACTCTTTTAAGATTATCACTTTAGTCTTATTTTTCGTAATTGGCCGAGTTGTTAATTTGAGGTAAGACAGGTTTTTTTGTAAAGGTATGATCGGATGAAATGAGTATATAATATATTTGATCATATTGAGACTTGACCCACTCACTTATTTGTGACTGACGAATAATTGGCGAAATAACTAACAGTTTGTAAAGAATTAAATAAAAGAATAAACTTGAGGAAAGGTTTAGATAAGTTTCAGCTATTGGATTTGGACCATGGAAAAAAGTTTTAGATTCTGTTATTCAGTAAGAGAAAAAACTTGCAATCTTTTATTTCTAAAAGTTCAGCAATAGTTGACAATCTGATAGGCTCGTACTAACTTAGGTGTCAATGCCAAAGCTCTGTATAAACTACAAGACCATATTGATAACACAGTATATAAGCCCCTACCAGTCGACAACTAAAGAGGTGGCACGTCCCGATGCAAAAGAAGTAAGAACCTGGAATAAGAATATTCTACAATTAGAAAATAGCAATTTGAGATATAGTTGTCTAAAGAATAAACAGGCCACTGTTCCAATCATTAGTCATATTAGAAATAGGAGCTCACAGCATTTCTGGCCAAAAATAATGCAGGAACTTGATATTTTTCAAACATAATCTCAGCAGTCCTGTTTGACAAGTAAAATTTCTCAATCAGCTTAAAACCAAATATAAATATAAACACGCATAAGGTCATATTACAACAATCTCAATCTTGATAGAGCAAGGAAGATGTAGTATGTCAAAACCTACTGGTTAACAATGTCTCACTGCTTACTGTGGAACTACAATTGACAGCAATTGCATCAATTTCCACACTACGTGTTAGAATAACAAGAATAAATGAAGAAATGCTAGGAAATTTCATACGAATAAAAGAGTAGCAAATGTACAAGAACGTAATTTAAGAAACTATCAACACTATTATGCTCCACATGATATGTAACTTCTAATTTTATAGAGTTGAGGTATAAAATTCCTGCACAGTTTCCAATAAAATGTAGATGCATCAGGTACGTAACATAGAAATTCAACTCACTTTTCCCTCTGCTGTTGAGAGTTAGAACATGGCTCAGCAAAGAGCATTGGATGTTCCTTTGGATCAATCAACAGGCATTTCCTACAATCAAGATCATACAACTGGTGAAATCACGGGTGCCGCACTGAAAGAAAAAGAATGCATGAAAGAAAAAGAATGCATGATACAATAAACAATCTTTCACTTGTCCACATAATATTAATAAGAACTTTGAGGTGGAAAGTAAGAAATTAAAAAGTCAGCTACCTCAGAGCATGGTCCCATATGTTTTCAACCATATCCCAGTCAACGACTATTCCATCCTTCATAGGTGATAACACCTGAAAATATTTGCCCAGTTTGGTCAACTAAATTATTTAGTGACCAAGAGTTAGAAGAACACATGGAGATTTCTCACCTCCATGTGATCCCTGCGAAACCCCAAGTTTTGTGATCCTACAAAAAATTTGCTCTTGCCCTTTGGTTTAGAATCAGGCGCAGATCCTGAGGTGTTTGAGTTATCAGCATCATCTATTTCCATTTCATCAATTGACCCAATAACCTGATTGTAGAAATATCAAATTGAAAGAGGGAGTGGGGAAGGAGGAGGAAATTACTGTTAATTATGTAAACAAACAAAAAGCAACATTACACTGATTAATTCAGTCGCTCAAGCAAAGACTCCGACATTGTAAGTGAAAAAGGGATATTTCTTCCTATTGTGGATTTATAATCGAAAACAGAGTTTACATAATTTCCAAGCATATTTTCTTCCTATCATCAGTCTCATAAAAAAATTATTGGTTTGGCTGCCATGTAAGAAGGAATATAGTCATCAATGCCTTGTCAGTAGGCTGAAACAAATAAGACCATTTGATCCAAAATAAATAAAAGTTAACAAAAAGATATCAAGAGATAATGGTATCCAATTGAACAGAAATTTATGCATGGTGCTGTATGTCCATACTGCTATAGTATGACACTGAGGTAGGTCCATGAGCACAGTAATGGCTAAATCTACTATAAAGGGAAATATCTTTGTGAACCAAATGCTTAAGAAGATGCCTGAAATAGTTTTACACTATAAGGATCAATCGACCATCAAGGTAAAACATTAACAGTAGTGTACTACTCCAGATTAGAACAAACAAACATCAATTTAACCTTTTTTGTTTCGACCGACATAATGCAACTAATTAAACTATAAGCATTACTACACGAAGCCCATCTGCATTGAAAAACTGCAAATGCATAATAATTTTCTAATCTTTGAAACAAAAGAAGGAACAGACAGTTAAGGTGGTTTTCAGTTCTCACAGATGGGAATACAGCTTTAGGCGCATCTTCACCAGCATAACCAGCTTTGCAGGTGTGGGAACCCAAGTCAACGACTATTGCAGATACTTCGTCTGAAAAAGGAGCAAATATCCCAATTATCAGAGTAAAACAAAAACAGCATACAAAATTCAATTCACTAAAGTAATGTGAGAATAATCAACCCTGATATACGCACCTCCTCCATACATGATGGCTGCAAAACTTCCACTCCTTCCTCAGTTCAACAGGTTGTGCTTATTTTGTAGAGAACTAGGTATATATATTATTCTGGTTTTGGGGGGAAAATCAATAAATTTGAACAGGTATTGGTTTAGGGCAGCATTCTAACTGATAAATCCTTTCCGTTTCGGCAATTCCATTACATATTCAAGGAACTGAGTTAAATTCAGCAAAAGTAAATTGGAGCGAGAAACTGCGGTTTACCTTATAGTTTTGAAATTTGAAACCAATCCAGACAATGTCGGTTCAGTTTTCCGTAGGAAGATGAAACCTAGCTCATGCGGTGGCCCTCCTTTCAACCTAATCAAATTCACGGCGAAAGGGAAGATGATCGAACTCCGCAAATTGAAACTTTTCAAGGCTTCACCGCGCGCGGGGAGAGTGTGGTTGGGGATTAAGGGTTTACGCCACACGGGGTTAGAGGCGCGCGGGACTAGGTGGTAATTATGGACAAGTTTATTATGTATATTTATTAATTATTACTACCTCCATTCCATATTTCTGTATCACTTCTTTTCATCACAGAAATAAAAAAGTAGATAATAAAGTACGAGTGATTAATTTTTGAATGTGTTATATTCACGATAATCGCATTTTTTTCGATTGAGAGAAGGCCTTATATTTTATGTTCTTATATTTTAAATTTTAAATGATAAAGTATGAGAGAGAAGGAGAGTAGATGATAAAGTAAGATAGAGAAGATGGTAAAGTGTCCCCTTGGGATGGTATAGCGGTGAAGGTGGGTGATCCGGGACCGATAGGTCATGGGTTCAATTCCTACTGGACACGCTATGTGTGAGCATGTCACCCTGTCACATTAAGGGTGATTTAACTCTTCTGTGTGGTTTGCAGGCTACTCTTCTGTGTGGTTTGCAGGCTATTGCACATGAGCGAGGTTTACCCTGTGCGCACCAAAGGTAGCGGCTGCGGGTTCCTCGTCAACAAAAAAAAAAGAGAAGATGGTAAAGTAAAAGAAAATAGGAGATAGAAGATATAAAGTAGGAGAGAGGATTATAATTATTTTTCAAATTATGAAGTGAGACATAAATAATGAGACGTTCATTTTGAAAAAGTGAGATAATAATAAGGGGACGGAGGTAGTATCTTTTCTTTTTTCATTTAGTGATAATTGAATTTTATCTTAAAAATTGCAAAACAAATTCTCCCACAGTCTCAATAGAAACGTTTTGTTTCTTTTGGACACTTAAATTTGTCATTTTTAGAAATAATATGATGTTTCCAATGAAACACTCGAATAATGAAATATACGACCCTTTGAAAGAGACAGAAGGAGTATTATCAATTTGAACAGAATAAATTAAAATGTTAAATCTTTGAGTTCTTAATAAATACATATAAGAATTGAAATTAGGCATGTTTTAAAAAATAGCTTAAATAAGTGCTTATAACATAAGTTCTTATGGTATAAGTGATTATGCTATAAGCATCTAAATTTAATAAGCTGTGTTTCGATACATTTATATATAAACACTTAATTAGAAAGAAAAATATATAATTTAAAAAATTATTGTCATAAGCTGTTTTTAATAATATGATACTACCAGCTGTTTTTAATAAGCTTTTTTGGCTTATTTTCATAAGCTATTACTACCAGCTTATGAAAATAATTAAAAAACAACTTATTTTTTGTTTTTGGCTTATTTTCATAAACTATGCCTATTCCTACCAGTTTATGAAAATAAGTAAAAAATAATTTATTTTTTTACAATAAGTTGTTTTCATAAGCTCTCTAAAACACGTGTGTAAGTGCTTATTTTTTAGAATAAGCTTCTAATAAGCTCTTCCACCATGGATGGATAAAGGGATGGACTCCCTAAATTATGTGCAATTCCGATTTTGTCTCAAATTTCTCAGAATCTTTTGAAAATTTTATAATTTCGTTCCTTAAAATTGTTCGATCGAAAATTTTTAATATGCATTTACATTATGCTATAGTGTTATTTTGTAATTATATTGCAAGAATGTGCTATGTTTTTTGTAAAGAGATATCAAAGAAAATAATCTTACAACAAGATGTTGGCTAGAAACCATTTTTAACCATTACTATAAACTCGTAGCGAACCAATTACGAGAGAAACGGAAGTTTTTGTATCGGCGAAAATGATACTTTATTCACTTCTTTTCTATTGTCTATTTTATCGATGATTCATGATGCCCGTAAACTATATCCATTACATTAAGGACCAAAAATGAATACTAAGTGTCCCCTTGGGATGGCAAAGTTGGTAAAGGTGGTTGGCCCGGGACCGATAGGTCCTGGGTTCGAATCTCACTGGAAGCAACTTTGTGGAGCCTGTCACCTATGGTTAGCCTAGGGTGGTTGAACTCTCCTGTGTGGTTTGCAGGCTACTGCACAAGGAGCGGGGTTTACCCAGTGCGCACCAAAGGTAGCGGCTGCGGGTTCCACGTATCAAAAAAAAAAAAAAAAAAAAATGAATACTAAGTGTGATGGATTCAAAACCACCAAAATCGCTATGTGTGAGCTTGTCATCTATGGTTAGCTCAGGGTGATTGAACCCTCCTTTATTGTTCGCAGGCTAGAGCACAGGAGCGAAGTTTATCCAGTGCATACTTCGGTAGACTCGAAAGTCCCTTCTTCGTTTTCAGAAGGAAGAATAGATTCCAAAAAAGGAATAAAATCTTTATTAACTCAAATTTTAATTGATGATAATGGTCAAAAAATTAGAATAAAAGAAATCAGTAAAGAAATATCTCGACGGTCATACAAAATAATTACCGAATTAGAACAACGCTCAGGAAGATATCAAGAAAACATGCCAGTAGATCATCAAATTCGTTCAAGAAAGGGCAAACACATAATGATTTTTACTGCTAACAGGGAAAATGGTTACCCTCGTCATAAAATAATAATAATAATAATAAAACTAAGTCAATACGAATAAAGGTTGAGGAGCCTAGTTTAATGTTTCATTGTACTAGGTTGTCTGCCACTGGCTGGCCCTCCTCGATTTCTGCTAAATTTCAAGATCTTTAAATGCTAGATATGCATGAACATAACATGTTTAATTAGTTAGCCAATATTCAAAATATCGAAATTAATTATCAATAATCGATTAAAACCAACCAATTTCCAATCAATACAAACTTTACCTCCGAGGAAAGCAATATTTCACCTGCAATTCCCAAATCCATCTTGAGAGAGAAATCCAGAGAGAGAGAGAGAGTCGGTAATTGCTAATGCAGCATCATCAGGATTCACACACACACATTAGTAGCGATGCACAGTGAGAATCCTAATGGCGCTGCATTTGCAATAAACGGCTGTTTATACGAATTAAAAGCTTCAAGAACCCTAATTTCAACAGTTGAATTAAAAAAGCAATAGCTACAGAAAAAGCAATCTATATTTGATCAGAAAATCAAGACCAGGATCAAATTAACGACAGTGTTTTCTCAATTCAAATCATATGTAGCATTTGGAATGTAAGCTAGAAGTCTCTCTCTCTCTCTCTCTAAACATCCGTTAAATTACACACAAGATCTTAATAAAAAACTAGGTTTTCATCGATCAATAAACACAATAAAATCAAAGCGTATATGAATCTAATAAATAAACAATTCAATTAGAATTGAAGATAGAAGAGGCTAATCGAATTCTGTGGGTTGAAGAGAGAGAGAGAGAGAGAGAGAGAGAGAGAGAGAGAGAGAGTGCCCACGATTGGTTTCGAACGTCCTAGGTTTAGACTAGGTTTTCGGCTTATATTGGGTGGTTTTGGAATGGCCTTGATAAAAATAAATAAATAAATAATTAAAAAAAATCTCAATTTTAATCAAATCCAGTTAACTTTTTTGAGTGGATTACACATGTGATAGTCCTTGTAAACTTAATTTTGAATATAGTGTCGATTCGGAATGAACCATTTTAAAATCTATCTTTGACTATCTGTCTATCGATGAGTGAATATTATTATAGTATTTTCTTGATCATATAATAAAAGTATACGATCCTAGGTTCCTACCAATTAGCCTAGCTATGGTCAGATCCAAAATGTTAAATTAAATCTAGAGATTCGGAATATAGTGAAAACCTAGTACTAGATTAATGGTTAGAAAGTAGAGTTTTTGGTCAAAATAACACCATGAAAAAAAGTATTTGTCTATATAATATTGTTGAAAAATTATTTGTCAAACTAACACATTATTGCCAATTAGGATACCACATGGCAATTTTGTTTACCATTATCTCTTATTTTTTGTCACATTTTTATAATTTGAATAATTAATAAATTATTATATTTTCAAAATAATAATTCAAATTAATGAGAAATAATTGGGATGAAATTAGGAACCATCAACTGATGCAAGTTTATTATAAAAATTAAAAATTTATATGTGCGAAATAATTGGGAGGAAAACCATTATACTGTATAATTAATTATATTATATTTTAAAAACAGTAGTTTATATCGATACTTTAACTGTGATGGAAATCCATTGTATAGAACAGCTAATTGTGTTATATTTTTAAAGTAAATTTATCAATAAGAAATAATTATTCCTGCTATTTTAAAAATAAAACTTCAATTTATATCAAAAGATAAATAAACTGAAAATATTTTAAAAATAGATTTATATCAATGAAAAATAACTCGGATGAAAATCATTATATTGAAATATTAATTATGTTATATTTTAAAAATAATAATCTATATTAACAAGAGATAATTGGGATGAGAATTATTATTTTGAAGTTGCTAATTGCTTTTGATGGAGAATTTGTTTCCAACTTAATTCAGATTTTTATGCGTTTATTAAAATATAATGATTTTTAATATATATCCAAATTATTTATCAATAATATGAATTATTATCTTTAAAATATTATTATTTATTAATTATTCAAATTATAAAAAATGCAGACCAAAAGAGAAGAGAGAAGGTGAACAAATGTTACCACGTGGCATTTTAGTTGGCAATATTATGTTAGTATGACAAATAATTTTCTAACAATGTTATATTGACAATTACTTTTTTCTATAGTGTTATTTTGACCAAAAACTCGAGAAAGTATATCTTTAGTTAACTAAAAATCCTTATAACGAAATTATTTTAATTGTTAAAAAGAAAAAGATTTATAAAGGAACTCAATACATTATTTTGTTTTATTGGAAGTGTTGGAAATATTATTTAATGATGAGCGTTTTGTATTTCTTTTTGGTGAAACTAAAAGTCTAATTCACTTGATTTAATGCATTTTCTTACATTAACTTCATAGGAAGAATAAAATTTTAAATAAAATTGATACAACATGGGAAATTGAGAAGATAATCATGCCATGTGCATGGATTATTGAAATTTGTTGTGCTTAAAGACAATAAAAATATAATACCATGAAATGATCATTCGATCCCACATGATTTTGTTTCATTAGTTGGAGGCATAATCACATGCACTAAACCATATTCTACAACTTTTTAAAACTATATTTTTGATCCTCTGAATTGTGAATTCAGACAAAATCTTTGCCTTCACACCTTCGATGTTGTAACTTGTAATTTATTTTATCTCAAATTATATTTGATGTTTCTCAATGCGAATGCAGGCAACCATTCTTGGATCTGTTAAATTTTTATACTGGATTTTATAATCATATTAAAATCAATGTTACATTATATAATACTCCCTTCCCCTCATTGAAATTGTTCACTTTTTCTCGATGCGGTTTTTAATGAGTATTATTAGTTGTGTATAAAATTATGGGTCCTTCAAATGAAATGTATGTAATAATTTGCCAAAAAATGAAATTGGACAACTTCAATTAGAGGACTAAAAAAGTATATTGGACAACTTCAATTGGACTGAGGGAATATCATATGATCAATTTTCATGTAGCGTACAATTTAGCAACTCAAATTCTTATAATTATTAGAGTTGTAAATGTCCGGTTCAGTTCAGTTCGTTTTTTCATGCATTTTAGAAACTGAAGCAAATAAATAGAAGTAGTTCAGTTTGATTCGATTCGAAGTGTATTTACATGTGGTAACCGACCGAACCGAACCGGTTATAAACGGTTTGGTTCGTTCGATTCACCTTTTTATTTTTATTTTATTTTTAAATCTTAAATAAAATAACTCATAGTTATGGGGGTTACTCGTTCCGAACTCATAAATATTAAGCAGCTACTCGCTTATCTTCCCTTGTGTAGATTATAATTAATCTTGACTTAAATTTGATAGTTAAATCCCCAATATTCTCATAAGAAAGAAAAATATTGTCCCCTTGGGATGACATAGCGGTTAAGGTGGGTAGTCTGTGGCCGAAAGATCATGGGTTCAAAACCCACCAAGATTGCTATTTGTGAGTCTGTCACCTATGGTTAGCCTAGGGTGGTTGAACCCTCCTGTATTATTTACAGGCTAGAGCACAAGAGCGGGGTTTACCCAGTACGTACTTCGGTAGCTGTTATGGGTTACCTCGTCATCCAAAAAATAATATTGTATAAAAAATAAAGCAAATATGATATTGACTCGGTTTGGTTTCGAACAACTCAAAACCTCTTAGAACCCAATCAAACCAATTGTAAAAATTTCTAAAAAAATAAACCGAGTCAAACCACAAAATCGAACCGAATCACATTTTTCAGCTTGTCGATTTCGCAGTTCAAAATGAAATCACTTGCATTCCTAACAATTATGATCACAAGATGAATATGGGGTTCGAGGTTTTAGCGAGAAGGGAGAGAGATTATCTCGTATTTCATTATCATCAATATATATATAGATAGAGTTAAACCCTTTTAAAGTAATATACTTGAGATTGGAAAAAAATATTCACTTAGCAAAGTTATTCATTTATCGATAAATGAATATTTATTACTTTAAAAAAATTACGATAAAAGACAAGTTAAATATGTGTATTAAACTTAAGTTTTTTAATAATTTAGTTCGTATGATATTAAAATAAAAAAAATTAAAAATTACTATTTGCTTTAATAAAATCATGTTAAAAATGTACATTGAATATGCACTAATTATAAAAAAAGTCAAATAATTCAATTTTATAAAAACTCAATAGCTTTATAAAATAACAAAGCTCCTATACAAAAAATGGAAAGTTTATTTTTACTTATATTAAAATTATTCGAGAAGTATGTTTTTGGCATTGCTAGATTCGTTCAACATAAAATGATCTATCGAAACCGAAGTCCTTGAAGTAGATAAAGATCTCAAATATGATGTGGTGTCATCTTCAATTTACGTTACAGAAATGCTATGAATGTTCAAGATTTTTTAGCTATCGAAAATAATGCAACAATGAAATTACCGATGAATGAAGAAATTATTGAAACACTTATGAACGATAATGATGATGAAGATGATGATTCTAAAAGAGATGATAATACATTTATACCAATTGCGTCACTAAAAGGTTTATTCAAACAATAATTATTTTAAATAATTACTTGCTACAATACAAGAAAATTATTCAGAAGTTGTCTATACTTTGCAGAAAGTTATATGATAATTTTGGTTTAGGTAGAAAGAAAAAACATTAACTATGAAAGCCTATATTCATAAAAAATTATTATTGTACTATTATAGTATTATAATTATCAATATATATTTCTAAAATCAATAATTATTACTTTATATTTTCATTAAAACCTTTGGAATTTAATTTTTTTTTATTACTTAATACATTTAACGAAATTATTACTTTGGTATGCCGACACAAGTCAAGACCGAAAAAAATTATCTAAATAAAGTTATTATTTTATCGAATATTAATTCATCGACGTTTAACTGTATCACCATATCATATGAACAGATATAAAATAAAACAAGACGACACGTCATTTCATATTAATATTGTATATTTTCCAAATAAGAGTCTTTGGAATAGGATGAAAATAAAAACAGTTGTGCAGTTTTAACTTAAAAAGGCGACGACGGAAATAAACAACTAAGCAACCTAATTGTAGAGGTCATCGTCATCAGCAGCGCCGGCGGAGGCGGCAAAAGGATCGGCGGCAGTGGCAGCGGCACCGCCGCTTTGATCGGGAAACCGGAACTCCGTACCAAATCCTCTCGACTGCTGCAGCGTCTGCGCAAACGCCTGATACTTCCGTATGTCGGCGTCGCTCACACTCCGCCGCGCATACTTCATCGATTCCTCGAATTGCGCCGGCGTGATCACCGCCACGTCATCAACATCTTCCTCCATCGCCTCGGGATTCTCGCTCCTCCTCCTCTCCCTCTCAATATCCTGATCGAATCACACGCGATCAAAATCAAAACGAAGTACACACGATGAAACTCAAGGATTGGATTTCGGATTTCGAACGAAACTTACCTTCTCGATGTTCTCTCTGATGGCGTACTTGACGGCGCGTTGGCAGATCTCCGTAATGTCCGCGCCGCTGAAGCCTTGAGTGTACTTAGCTAGGGCTCGGAGATCGACGTCTTTCGAGACGGGCGATTTCCGGAGGCACGATTTGAAGATCTGATAGCGCGATTCCTCGTCCGGTAGAGGTATGTAGATCAGCTGATCGAGACGGCCGGGACGGAGGAGGGCGGGATCGATGATATCCGGCCGGTTGGTAGCGCCGATGATGAAGACGGTCTTCTTCGCATTCATTCCGTCCATCTCCGTAAGGAGTTGATTCAAGACACGGTCGGCCGCACCACCTGCATCTCCCACACTGCTTCCTCTCTGCAAAAAATCGACGAAAAAAAAGCAATGGATTTAAGCGAAGCTCGATTTTTCACTATATGTTTGTACGGACTCATAATCCTACTGAATCAATGAACCATCTAGGCGAATAGCGCGGAAAAACGCACCTGAGTAGCGATAGAGTCCAATTCGTCGAAGAAGAGGACACAAGGAGCAGATTGGCGAGCCTTGTCGAAGATCTCTCTGACATTCGCCTCGCTCTCTCCGAACCACATAGTGAGGAGTTCGGGGCCCTTGACGCTGATGAAGTTTGCTTGGCATTCGTTAGCGATAGCCTTGGCTAGCAGAGTTTTCCCACATCCGGGAGGACCGTAGAAAAGGACTCCCTTGGAGGGCGACATTCCGAATTTCTCGAACTTCTCCGGATGCTCCACCGGGTATTGAACCGTCTAAATAACAAGACATTAGTTTAGGAGACAAGAATCAAGAAATAAGTATACTAAGAATGATCAGAATCAGATTAGTGTTTTATGAAATAGAAAAAGTACCTCTTGGAGCTCGCGCTTGACATTCTCGAGGCCTCCGATGTCTTCCCAGCTTACATTCGGCACTTCAACAACCTTATAACATAATACAAGATATACATTATTAGTATTGAAGACTTCAAGATTATGAAACTGTGCGACGGGAAAAGGAAAATGAAGCTCTTACTGTTTCTCGCAGAGCAGAGGGATTGCTGGTTCCGAGAGCAGTTTGGAAGTGCTCGTTCGTGACAGCCATGGAGTTCAATATCTCTGCATCGATTGATTCGTCTTCCAAGTCAATCACATCCATCTTCTCCCTAATGCATTGAAGAGCAGCCTCAGTGCACAAAGCAGCTAAATCAGCACCAACATAGCCATGAGTATTCTTGGAAACCTTTTCCAAATCAACCTGCAGAATTTAGAAGCGTTAGGACGTTTATTCAAAGTCGACAAAAGTAGGAGCGCATCTGAGAATTGAAATGAAAGCTTAAGTTGTTTGAACTCACATCTTCAGCAAGTTTCATGTTCTTCGTGTGGATACGGAGAACCTCAAGACGGCCTATCTCATCAGGAACGCCAATGTCGATTTCCCTATCGAACCTCCCAAACCTTCTCAGAGCAGGGTCGATGCTGTTGGGACGGTTAGTAGCACCCATTACAATAACATGGGCCCTAGCTTTGAGTCCGTCCATCAATGTCAAGAGCTGGGACACAATTCTCCTTTCAACTTCTCCATGGGTTTTCTCTCTCTTGGGTGCAATGGAGTCAAGTTCGTCGATAAATATAATAGAAGGGGCATTCTTCTCTGCTTCCTCAAAGGCCTTCCTCAGATTGCTTTCACTTTCTCCAGCCATTTTCGACATGATTTCGGGTCCATTAATGCAGAAGAAGAAAGCACCAGTCTCGTTGGCCACAGCTCGGGCAATTAAGGTTTTCCCAGATCCGGGAGGGCCATAAAGAAGAATTCCTTTTGGGGGCTTAACACCAATCGACTTGAAAAGCTGTGGGTGCCTCAGTGGCAGCTCCACCAACTCACGAATCTGAGCCATCTGTTTGCGGACACCACCAACATCATCATAACCCACTTCGTCCAGCCTATCCTCATCCTCCCTTCTTACAGGCTCTCCCTCGCAGAAAATTTCTGTATCAGGGGCAACGACACAGTACTCCGAAGGATCAGTCTCAATGACTTTGAACTCCACACTTCTCATTCCTCCCCTCACCAAAAACATATCACCTTTCCTCACGGGCCTATACGACTCCAGGAAATACGCTGCAGATCGGAGACGCATTAGAAACAGAACTTACATCCAAGAAAAATCAGCATGCTTTAACTATCCGATTTATTATAATGAATAAGGAGCACATGCAAAATTAACATGAATGAAATGCTGTCTTGATTGTTGTATGACTGTATCTTCGAGTTTTCTATTTGAACATGCTACGTAATAACTAGACATCTTAGATACTGCAGGGTTGTATCAAAAGTGAAGCATTGGCTGAAATCATAGAGACTAAACCAATTAAACCAAGTCCTATTTTTAAGCATATTAAGAACAAAACTGTTTTACTGGACAGGATTAGGGGAACAAACCAAGCAAGAGCAAAATAAGACTCAATGCAGTGAAGTCAATAACTTACAAGATAATAACACTTCAGAATTTAAATAACACGAAGACAAACAAGTTTAAACCGTAATTGAACTCACGTTTGAGGTATGCATCAAAAATGTTTCCAGTAACCCCTTCGATGGTGTTATCCACGGGGAGAATGTGGACTCGCTTCCCATACTTCACATCAGGGCAGAGATGGACAGAAATCACATCTCCTAGTCGAACCCTGAGATTGTTCCGAACAACCTTATTCATCCGAACCTTTGGTTGATCACAAGTATCATCAGCAAGGGCAATGCAAATAGTATCTCTTCGTTTCTTACCCTGTAATCCAGATTACAACAACCAATAAGTTAAGCTTCACAATCAAAAGAATCTACCCATTCCACAACATCCATAAGTAACAATCATAAGTAATTCCAAACTCAAGAGAATAACTCGCAGAAGATTATTGAACAAAATGAGTCACAGTAGCATAAGCCAAAACTAGCAATTAATTCAAGGGTTATCCATATATCCACGTGTCATCACGGTAGCAACATCAAATGTTATAAAGCAATTTGTCATACCATAAGGTTATGTTTAACTTCAAATTCTTAATTATTCTTCTTTTGTTGTCTTTGCCAACACAGATAAACCCAAATAATCAGGCATATAATCTTTTTGCTAAGAAAACCCTAAATTAAGTAATGAAAAAAAGTTAATTGGAATTCGTAGCACCCTCACAATCATCGTTAAATTCTCAACTCGAAAAAAGAGTTTTATAATTATAGATCTACAGAGAAAACCCACTAACTATTGAATCAACAAGAAACACCAAAATCCCCAAATCAATCAGGCATACAAAACTCGAATTTCTGAATTATCCGGAGAAATAGACATCGAAGAAGTCAAACCTTGATCAATATGGTATCACCGCGGAATATCTGGAGCTTCTCCATGGTATCAGGGTGAAGAGAAACCACAGAATTATCATCGTTGATGGCCTCATCCACCACCAATCGATTCGCCGCCTTCTTCCTCTCCAAGATTGCAGTACTGAAATCCTTCCCCTTACTACACCATCACAAGAAAAAACGAAACGAATTTTAAGAAAAACCTAGAAGAATTTCGAAAACATCTACTACCAACGATAAATCAATACTTACGAACTAGACGATTCTGCTTGATTGCTCATGGCTACCGATTACTGACTGAGAAGACGCGATTACTGAGAAGATTGCGGAATTTGTTGGTGAATTGATGAGTCGGTCGATGAAGAGTAGTAGATGAAGAGAGTTGAGACTTGGGATAATATAGAGAGATGCGCTTCCTTTCTTGTTACCAAAGAAAAGGTTAATTAATTTTGGACTTTTTTCGACTTGGATTCCTTTTTTACCCCTCAACTCCCAACCCTACCCCACCATAGTTAAGGAAAGGTAAAGCACATTCAATCTCCGATTTTAATTTTTAGGGTAAATTGGATAGTTTAGTTTCCAAAACTATTTGATCAATTTAGTCTTTTTATACTCCTTTCGTTCTACTCAGCTTGTCCATTTTCTTTTCAGTTCGTTAATTTAAGAAAGTTTAAATTGATA
Source organism: Lavandula angustifolia (assembly GCA_028984105.1). Taxonomy (NCBI): domain Eukaryota; kingdom Viridiplantae; phylum Streptophyta; class Magnoliopsida; order Lamiales; family Lamiaceae; genus Lavandula; species Lavandula angustifolia. The sequence goes on along the minus strand of CM054803.1, from coordinate 39,121,006 downwards.
AGGGTAGATAAGAGTATGGGACCCATACATAATTGTTTACACTAAAAAAATTAAAAACAATTTATATACACTAAAAAATTGTTTATCCATTTTCTTTTATATACACTAAGGGTGTGGGATGCATTTTCTTTTCAGCGCGTTAATTTAAAAAGAATTTATATACACTAAAAAATTGTTTATCCACGCAATCAAAATACACATAGGTGCAAACACATCCTAATTTCTCTGTTGATTTGTATAAATTAATACTAATCAAATTACTATATGGTATAAAATATAAATAGAGTAATACAAGTATTGTCTATTGGAGGCCCATACACGGGCCGGGTCCACCATACCGGAGCCCGTTTACTTTATACATAAACCCATCGAAGGCCCGAAGCACCAGCAAACTATTCGCTAGATTTGCCGTTACTTCTCCGCCGTATCGGAAAGGGATGGGTTTAGGATACGCCGTCGGCGTCGTCGGAGTTCTGATCCTCGCACACGCCGCCTACTCCACTATACAGTGTAAGTTTACCTCATCGATTGCGTATTCAAATATCTGAAAATCTGTATTGAAAATTCGAACAAATCATGAATGCTAGTTTTGAAATTTCCGATTTGATCCTTCTTCTTCAGATAGATCTTTGCTCAAGATTACCGAGGAGCAGTTCTCGGGGCCGCCGATCCAGGTAATTTCGTCAATTATGGATCGGAATATGCGCGCGTAGTTAGTTTTTAGGGCTAATTAGGTTTTGTGGTTTTTGATTAATTTTCAGGTAGTTATGGAGTTGATTGCTGGAATGATTTTTAGTTTATGGGCTGCTTTAACTGTGCCGGGGAAATTCTTGTCTATTCTTCCTCAGTCAGATGAGAACAGGTTATTAACTGTCCTTTTGTTGTGTGCATTTGCTGCTGATGCTACTTATATGGTTGAAGGATTGCTTATCGTGTGAAAATATGTGAATATTGAGAATAATTTGTTTATGATTTGTGTTTATAGCACTCTGTAGAACTCCAGTTGGTTTTTTTATTCTTGGTTAGGCTGAGAACAAGTAGGTATAGAAGATTACTCAGCGATAATTTGGTAGAACAGATCAAAAGTTAATTTATGACTTGGTTTGAGATTTGTAGGATGCATCTACTAAACAATGTTTAGGATTTGTTCACGATTCGTATCATGTCAGTCATGATTTGTGTTCATAGGACTCGGTAGGACTCCAGTTGGTTTTTCGATTCTTGGTTAGGCTGAGAACAAGTAGGTATAGAAGATTACTCAGCGATAATTTGGTAGAACAGATCATCGGTTAATTTATGACTTGGTTTGAGATTTGTAGGATGCATCTACTAAACAATGTTTAGGATTTGTTCACGATTCATATCATGTCAGTTATGATTTGTGTTCATAGGACTCGGTAGGACTCCAGTTGGTTTTTCGATTCTTGGTTAGGCTGAGAACAAGTAGGTATAGAAGATTAGTCAGCGATAATTTGGTAGAACAGAGCATAGGTGAATTTACGACTTCGTTTGAGATTTGTAGGATGCATCTACCAAACAATGTTTAGGATTTGTTCACGAAACGTATCATGTCCGTTGTGATTTGTGAATCAACACGAAAATAGATAACTGTGTCAAGTCTCAAAGACTCTCCACTAAGCTATTTGTTACACCACACAAGAAGAGGTCATTTAGTAAACGATTCCGACCCGTTGGCTTGGTTAAATCAATTTGTTATTGATGTGTGGATCCGAAGATGTGTTGCAAGTGCATCGTGCACCCTAGAATGATGGAAAACTTAATCTTTGTCCCAATAAATAGCTCCATGCCACTTTTATCTTACCCTATGGAGGTATAAAGTGATAGATTTGAAACCAATGTGTTATATCAAGGAGACTATCCTGCAGCTTTGCTCGTATTTGTCTTTATAATGAAATCCTGTCCAAGTCCAACTTAGATGGGAAGTAGCTGTGTCTTTGTCCGATATAGACTACACTGTTTATGTTCAACTGGTAATTTCATCGAACATTAATGAATTGTCACATCATAAATGCGAGATTTTTTGCAAGAGTATGACCCAAATAACGGAGACTAGATCAAGGGAGAAGTCGTTTGATAGGTTTATATCTTTCCCCTTATTTTGTTTTGCTTTCATTTGATCTAAATACGAAAGATTACATATAGTCCTTGCAGGTCTGGTTTTAAGAGGAAACTTCATATTCTGTTCTTCATCTTTTAACACGAAACGTGCTTCAGGCAGCTAACACCCTTCTTTCTTTGTCGAAGCAGGGTAGTCGCCTTACCTTCCAATCTGGATTTCATGATCTTCAATCATCGCGGAAAAGCTTTTCCTTTGGATGCGGAAATGAAGCTTAAGTGATGCATCGGTACCGATTCGTTTGTTTAATTCGCGTAATCTAGGACCAGAAGTAACTGAAAATACTTGTTAATTTAACTGAAACACCAGAACATTTGTTCTTGTCTTTGAGATACTACGAGAAAATACAATTTGTCTGCCTCTCATGTTTGTTTGTATAACTACTTTGCATTCAAATCTTCCTTATTTAGTCATCTGAAACTAGTCTATGTTGTTCAAAGGAAGGAATGAACCGTTATGTATGAGCATGTCACTTATGGTTAATCTAGGGTGGTTGAACCCTCTTGAGTTGTTTGCAGGCTAAAGCACTGGAGCGGGGTTTACCCAATGCGCACTTCGGTAACGGCTGCGGGTTACCTTCGTCATAAAAAAAAGAAGGAAGGAATGGAAAACTATGATTATTTGTTTGGAAGATTCAAACTAATACCTAACATGCGTTGACAAATTAAAGTTGTGATGATTATTGAAGTGTTTCCAATGATTCTTTTATGCAAGACTTTTTTTACCAATCTTGAAAATATTAGATGCACTCGTGACTTTTGACTAGTGGAGATATAAATGTTTGTTCATATATAAACACACATCTAAAAGTTAGTTTCATGTATGAAATTAACTAATATACTCCGTTTGTCCCGTTAAACTTGTCCAACATTCATTTTCGGTTATCCTATTTCAATTGTCCAATTCCAAAATAATGAAATGACATTTTCTAAGCGGTCATTTAGAAGCCTTGTTAGCGACCCATCATTCTTCCCTAAGCTGTCAGATTCCGATCGAAGCGAGCAAGAGATAGAAGAATCATCACTAGTTTCATGTCTGAAATTAACTAATATACTCCATTTGTCCCATTAAACTTGTCCAGCATTCATTTTCGGTTATCACATCTCAAATGTCCAATTTCTAAATAAGGAAATGAGTCCCATAATTTTACCAATTAAAATCAACGATAAATAATTAAATAATTATATGAGTCACACACTTTTACCACATAAATCAATTCTAAATAATTAATCAATTGTACGAGTCTCATAATTTTATTGAATAAAATTAACCATCTAAATAATCGTGCTGGAAAAAAAGGACAAGAAATGGGAGAGAGAGTATTAATAAACAAAATAATTAATTTTCCAAGAATTAGAATAAATTTGGATACTCGGAATAGTGTTTATAATAAGCAGTTGAAACCGCACGCAATCTCTTATTAACTTGAGATACTTTTTACTTTTAAAACAACAAATATTTTTCCTAAAAGTTGCTTGTTGTTTAATGTGAAAAGAGAGAAGAAGAAATTAATTTTCTATATTTAATCCTTCTTTACATGACTTATGTTTTTTCAAAGTTGAGTTCTTGGCCTACTTCTAGTAAGCAATAATTTCCAGAAACCAAATCTAGAAGAAGAAGATAAAAAATGAATTCCATTTCCTTGTAACCACAAAACTTTGCTCCCAGATACACATTAAAAAACTCACTCCCAATATAATAAAATCGAATTTAAATCGATCTTTATTACAATATAACTCACTATCACGAAATAATCCTGAAGTCATGACTTCCACCCTTTCTTGTTTCAGTAAATGTAACATACTTGTATCCTTTCCTTGATCATATTCATTACTTCCTCCGTTCCGCTATAAGTTGCTCAAAAATTTTCAGCACGGTTATTAAGAAAATAGATGATAAAGTAGGAGAACGAAGATAAGTGAGATAGTGAGAGTGTGAATGGTAAAGTAGGATATAGAAAATGAGTTATATAATGAGAGTAAATAATAAAGTAGGAGAAATAATTGATAAAGTAGGAGATAATATAGTAATCTTTTGCCAAATTGAGTCTGATCCACTTTTAATGGGACGTCCCAATCGAGAAAGTGAACCACAAATAACGGGACGGAGGAAGTACAACAGATCAGACATTCCCGGACCACAATTCTCCACAAAAAAAGTTTGAAAATTTATAATTAAACCCAATAAATTAAAATAAAGAAAAAAAATGTAACAACTGTTATCAAGACATATGATTATTATTATTGTTTTTTTTATAATTAGAAATGAGATCAGACAAGCAGACAAACCGTGAAGAGGTCACTGGGCTAATTTGTTTTTAAAGTTTGCTTAATTTTCTTAATCATCAATCTCAATACTAAATTATTGTTTTTTTGTCCTAACATTGCATAGAGCACTTTTATATTTATTTTCTTTTTGTGGAGGCTTTTGGACTTGTTCTTGCTGCTGTAAGAATCTCTAAAATTTTAATTTTCTTTTATCCTACAAGTGGGAATTAATATTTTTGACTTCTCCTATTTCCAGTCAAGCTTGTTCCCACTTTGCATAAATGTAGTAAACTCACCAATGGCTCATTTCGGACAATTCAGAATCGAGTAGATCGTTTCACGGGTCAAAATTTATATTAAATTAAAATTAATTCAATAATGAGGTCACTAAACTTGAAGCCCATGTTTCATTGAATATGGCCGGTCTAGATAATAAATTTATTTAATTGAAGATCGTAATCAAATGCAGCCAGCTCTGCCGGACCTGAGAAATTATCTTGCGTGTTATTATTATTATTATTATTTTATTTTTTATTTTTTTAAGGAAGAAAATCTGCATTGATCTTCGGACAAGGACGCTATATCAATTATAGACTCAATCCATCTCAATCATGTAACAATAGTGGTGTCATTTTTTAGCAAAAAACGTTTAGAACAAAAACAATAGCAAGAGAGAGAATAAATAATAGCAAGAGAGAGAGAGAGGCCCCTATTAATGTACTCTTTTTCAACATGTATTAATAATTAATATTAACCCGAAAATTTCGATTTTTTATCTTATGGTTTGTGTCCGTTTTTATCCGTGTAATTTATAATTGCGTCGCTTCACCTACTCATTTCCCTCGCCTAATTTACTGGTGATTTATTATATTGTGTTAACTTAAAATCGTTAGTGTAACAAAATGTTAAGACACATTATACTATCAATGGTCGGAATATATGGGAGCATGCTATGTATCGAATGATTTTTTACATAACATGACCAAAATCGAACCTCTTATACGGTATAGGGGCGCCTGAGTGCCACTGCCCCCAAAAATTGTGACTTTCCTTATTTTTCGTGAATATTTTTACAAATATTGCTATATCGCCTTCTGAGATTGCATATTCAACTCTGAAATTGCTAGATTTTGTAGATTTGCACTCCTAAACTAAAAAAAATCCGCCCCTAATTACGAGATGAGATCATCTGTCCAATAAATTCATGTCCAATTGGTATCTTATTTAAAACGACGTAGTTTTGTATTAAAAAAATGTACTCTTTAATGATTTATTAAATTATTTTTTCAATCTTATCCTTTTAATTTGTTGTTTTTCAATACAAAACTACGTCATTTTGAATCAGATACCAATTAAACATAGATTTTTTAGACAGGTGATCTCATCCCCCTAATTACGAACTTTGTATCCACCTTAGAGCAACTACAATACAGAAAAAAACAAACACGAGTAATATTATAAGACCAATATCGATTTTTTCTGAGATATATAGTATTTTGTACGAGCTCAAGAACATCCAAAAACGACATATTTTTTAACCAAAGCATACGAAATAATTAATAATTAAAATTAATATTTCACCATTAATGAGTCCTGCATTCTTGATTTTCAGAGAGAAGATGCTTCTCCAGTTTCCATGAAAATATACATCAGAAAAATGCAGTTAAAGACAGTACAACTTCAAAGCACATCAATTTCCCACAAATAATTGCAGACATTTTTTTTTTTTTTTTTCTTTTCTCTTAAATTCAAAATTAAGATGACTAATTACAATCCTACGTCTGATGAAATTCTTACAAATTTAATCCAAACCCTAATTAAAAATCTTCTGATCATTACACCAAACCTTCTCCTCCTCCTTGATTTCATCCACAAGAAAACTCAAATTACTGCTGCTGTTGTTGGAATCGATATATATATATATATTTATATATATATATATAAATAAATTATTTAGTTATTATGGAAATTCAATTAGCATTAAATGCTAATTTGGCTTGGGCAAAATTCAGCCCTTTTCGATCGCATTTTCGAGCCTCGATATTTATCCGATTAATGTTTTGAGATATATGACGTCGATCTACGTTTCGAGTAGATAATTATATTGTTCTTAATTTCTCGATTCCGATTTTCGGTGAGTGAGAAATAGTGGCTCGAAGTTTGGGGGGACAAAACTAATATGTTACCTAAAGTGGAGAAACTTACCTTATTCGGGTTTTGGAGAGAATTACATTAATCATGTCCCACATCGATTAATGAATAATGTTTTGTGTGGTATTTAAGTCTCTACAATATTGTAGGAGATAACTAAGTGACATGTGGTGGGCTTGGGCCACACATGCTCATGCGCGCGAGCCTTTTCGCCGACCGCCTCACACGCGGCGCGGCGCGCGCGCGCCGCACCGCGCCCGCGCCCACGCCCCGCGCCCGTGCCCGTGCCCGGCTCCGGCTCCGGCTCCGGTTCCGATTCCGATTCCGATTCCGATCCGTGTCCGTGTCCGTGTCCGTGGACTTGGCAATTGGTCCTTTGGGTGGTCCGTCGGGTCGTTCGCCGGGTCGGGTGCTGGGTTGGGTGCCGGGTTGGGTGCCGGGTTGGGTGCCGGGTCGGGCGGTGCAGTGGACCGGCTGCACTGGATTCCTCTCCGTGGTGCTGTGCACCTGCCACACCCAAGCAGTACTTTTGGAAGGATCTGGAGTGTAGCTGCTGAACTCCCAACCTTCCATCTCTCCACCACTCCACTTACCATCCACGATCTCCAGCATTAATGGCTCCTGCAATCAACACCTGAGCTGGGACTGCCTATAAATAGGACCAGTCTGCATGTCATTCGAACACCTGAAAAACAACAACATTCCATAGTTAGCTCTGCATCTCATCCTAGCTGCTTCTTAGCTCAAGTCTCCAGCAGCTTCTGTCCTCGCCGGAAAGTCCTGTTCGCCGGAGCTCGAAGATCCTGCGGTGCTGCAATCCTCGAGACGTCGTCGTTTCATCTTTGGGGACGATACGCCTACAACCGAGAGCACTACCGGGGCGTATTTCGTCTTGCGGAGAGAGGCTTCCTCGACTCGACGGTCTTTTATTTTTGTTTTATTTTTCGGCTTATGGTATTGTTTTGTAATAGCAGCTTTTGTAACCAACAATCGCAAGACGAAATATCCTACCTACTCAAGCTGCTGTAAACATGTCTTCTTCAAGTGCTCCCCTCTCCGATGCTACCGCCGCGCCTTCGCCGCCGCCACCAACCCCGTCAGATTCGACGTCATTGCTCCTCCGGCAACACCGTTCCCACCGACGTCCGTCCCTACACACTGCTCCGGCCTTTGCTAATCCAACCCTAGCTGCCATTTCCGCCGCTACCGACGCCAGGATAGCACTTAACCGTGCTAATGCCGCTAACACGACATTCAACTTCAACGCTATGTCCTCCGCCCTTGCGAGCAACGTCCCATTTGGGAGTGTGAACCACCATGGTGTGGTGGGGGGTTCAAACCCGACCCTGACGGCACCTCTGCACTCGTCTAGAGTGATGCCCGCTGCTGAGAAGCCGTCCAAGTTTGGTGGAGCCGACTTCAAGAGGTGGCAACAGAAGATGTTGTTCTATCTGACAACATTAGGGTTTACAACCGTGCCGATGGAGAATGCTCCCCGCCCCTCCAAGTGACAACGAAGAGAACTTGGAAGTCCGCATAGCCTTATGATAATTGGCTAACTTCGACTACTTCTGTAAAAACTTCTTGCTTAGTGGACTAGATGATAGTCTGTACAGTGTATATGCAAATGTAAAGACCTCCAAGGCAATTTGGGAGGCACTTGAAAGAAAATACTGTACTGACGATGCAGGTACCAAGAAGTTTGTAGTCGCCAAGTTCTTGGACTACAAAATGGTGGACTCTCGACCCGTCATGGACCAAGTGCAAGAGTTCCAACTCATTGTTCATGATGTCCACGCCGAAGGTATGCTTTTGCCGATGCTTTTATCGTGGCAACCGTAATTGAGAAGCTTCCCCGAGCCGGAAGGACTTCAAGAGCTACTTGAAGCACAAGCGAAAGGAAATGACGCTTGAGGACCTTGTGGTTAAGCTCCGCATCGAGACCGACATGAGGACTCGAGATGGAAAGGGCAAAGCACCCGTGGAGCCAAGAGTCAACCTTGCTGAGAAAGGTGGCAACTCCAACAATGCTAAGAGAGGGCGTCCAAACAAAGAACCCCAAAGGGAAGGGCAAGGTGCAATCCCGCAAGTTTGAAGGGGATCGCTACAATCGTGGCAAATCCGGCCACATGTCCAAGGACTGCCGAAAGCCGAAGAAGAAGAGGGCTCGTCAAGCCAATATGTTGGAGATCGACCTCACTGAAGCCGACCTTGCGGCCGTGGTCACTGAAGAAGCTAACGTCGTGGAGAATGAGGGGAAGTGGTATATTGATACCGCTGCCACGGCACATGTTTGTGGTGACCGAAGCCGCTTCACCAAGTACAAGAGCTGCCAAGGGAGGAAGCTCAATATGGGTAATCAAGCCTCGTCTGAGGTGGTTGGTTATGGTACTGTGGTGCTAAGGTTGAGCTCCGGCAAGAACCTTACTCTTGGAGAGGTGCTGCATGTCCCTGATATCCGGAAGAATTTAGTGTCCGGCTCTGTACTAGTCAAGAGAGGGTTTAGACTAGTTTTTGAGTCTGACAAGTTTATTTTGACAAAATTTGGAATGTTTTTAGGAAAAGGTTACCTCTCTGAGGGCCTTTTCAAACTGTCTGTAATGGCGATACGCCAAGAGGCCATTGAGGCCAAAGATAATGAAAACGCAACTACTTCCTCTTACTTGATTGAGTGTTCCGATTTATGGCATTCTAGATTAGGACATGTTAATCTAAATGCTATAAAAAGATTAGTTAATCTCGATTTACTTAAAGTAAATGAGTTTAACAAAACTAAGTGTGAAGTTTGTGTTGAAGCAAAATTGGCTAAGCAGCCATTTCATTCTGTAGAAAGGAACACTAAACCTCTAGAACTCATTCACACTGATGTATGTGACTTAAAGTTTGTACAAACTAGAGGTGGGAAAAAGTATTTTATTACTTTTATTGATGACTACACTAAGTATTGTACTCTTTATCTTTTAAGGAGTAAAGATGAGGCTATTGAAGCTTTTACTAACTTCAAAGCAGAAGCCGAAAACCAACTTGATTGTAAAATCAAAATGGTACGAAGTGATAGAGGTGGAGAGTATGTAGCTCCTTTTGAAGAGTTGTGTAAGACAAGTGGTATTATTCATCAAACCACTGCCCCCTATTCGCCTCAATCAAATGGTGTAGCTGAAAGGAAGAACCGAACTCTAAAGGAGATGATGAATGCTTTGTTAATAAGTTCTGGACTGCCCCGAACATGTGGGGGAAGCCGTTTTGACGGCTAACTACTTATTAAACAAAATACCTCTGAAAGGTAGAGATGTAACTCCTTATGAGTTGTGGAAAGGAAGGAAACCTTCCTATAAATACCTCAAAGTGTGGGGGTGTTTGGCTAAGGTAGAAGTGCCTTTGCCTAAGCAAGTTACTATCGGACCTAAGACTGTCGATTGTATCTTTATAGGATATGCACTGAATAGTAGTGCATATCGGTTTGTCATTCATAAGTCGGCCGTGCCCGATATGAATGTTGGGACTACTATTGAGTCAATGAATGCTATATTCTTTGAGCATATCTATCCTTGTAAAAAGGATGATAAAGTTGGGTCAAGCTCTAGTGGTGAAGCAAGAGAAGTTGCTAGTAGTTCTAGAAATGTGGGGGTAGAACCCGCTACGCGTAAAAGGCAAGCTCCTGATCTTGAAACTTTAGAACCAAGACGTAGCTCTAGAGCAAGAGTTGCTAAGGACTTTGGTCCTGATTATGTTGTTTTTCTTTTGGATGAAGAGCCGCGATCTATAAAAGAAGCTCTTTCTAGACCCGATGGTCCACTTTGGCAAGAAGTCAGTCCAAAGTGAAATTGATTCCATTATGCGTGAATCACACTTGGGTTTTAGCGAGACTTACCCGAAGGTTGCAAGCCCTTAGGATGTAAATGGATCCTAAAAAGAAAGTATAAGGCGAGATGGGTCAATTGATAAATATAAAGCTCGTTTAGTGGTTAAAGGCTTTAAGCAAATTGAAGGATATGATTTCTTCGATACTTATTCGCCCGTAACGAGAATTACGTCTATCCGTGTGCTTCTCGCGATTGCCGCTTTGCACAATCTTGAGATTCATCAAATGGATGTGAAAACCGCTTTTCTAAATGGAGATTTAGAAGAGGAAATTTATATGGAACAACTTTGAAGGGTTTGTAGTACTCGGCCAAGAGCGAAAGGTATGTAAGTTGGTGAAATCCCTATATGGTTTGAAACAAGCACCTTTGCAATGGCACTTGAAATTCGACGAGGCTATGTTGTCGAATGGTTTTAAGATTAATGAATGTGACAAGTGTGTTTACATAAAGAATACAAAGAATGGTTTTGTAATTGTTTGTCTTTATGTAGACGACATGTTAATTATGGGACAAAACCTTCAAGTCATAAATGACACCAAGCGAATGCTTAAAAGGAATTTCGATATGAAAGATATGGGAGTTGCTGATGTTATTCTTGGAGTAAAGATACAAAGAACTCCCAAAGGGATTGTTTTGTCTCAATCTCATTATATTGAGAAAGTGCTTAAGAGGTTTAATGCCTTTGATAGTGTGCCGGCAAAGACTCCTCTAGAAGTTAATGTTCACTTGAGCAAGAATAGGGGTGATCCTGTTGCTCAAGAGGATTATGCTAGAGTCATTGGTTGTCTTATGTACATCACGAATTGTACGAGGCCTGATCTAGCTTGTCCGGTGAACAAACTGAGTCGCTATACTAGTAATCCTAGTAGAGAACATTGGAAATCTCTTGTAAGAGTTCTGAGGTATTTGAAATACACTCTTAACTTTGGGCTGCACTACTCGCGACATCCCCCGAGACTTGAAGGGTACCGTGATGCAAATTGGATATCCGACACTAAAGACTCGTTGTCAACTAGTGGTTATGTGTTCACTATAGGGGGAGGAGCTGTGTCGTGGAGATCCACGAAACAGACATGCATAGCCCGATCCACCATGGAATCTGAATTTATTGCTTTAGATAAAGCCGGTGAGGAAGCCGAATGGCTCCGTAATTTTCTTGAAGATATTCCATGTTGGACGAAACCCGTGCCACCTGTGATGATTCACTGTGATAGCCAAGCAGCTATTGGTAGGGCCAAGAGTGGGTTGTATAATGGTAAGTCGAGACATATTCGTCGTCGACATAATACCGTAAGACATTTGATCACGAGTGGGGTTATCTCTGTAGACTATGTCAAGTCTATAGATAACTTAGCGGATCCGCTTACTAAGAGTTTGAATCGAGATCAAATGTATAAGCTCGTAGAGGGAATGGGAGTTAAATCCACACGTTAAAGACGATTATAGTGGATACCCAACCTTGTAGATTGGAGATCCCATGAACTTGGTTCAATGGGAAAACTAAGCTATATGAGTCTGTTGATACCACACTCAAATAGTCTATTCCCTAAAAGAGTTCGAGAGTGTTGGTGACTCGTCAAGTGGTGAGGTTAAGTCTTTGACTTTTAATGATTCTTGGATGCCTTGAGAAGGTGGAGTATGATAGGATACTCGAGTAAGAATCACCTATGTAAGTGAGAAGTGAGGGCCGCTTCTACGTAACACTTATGAATCCAAAGAGGTTGTCCATGGCCGCAAAGGACACAAACGTGAGAACGGACGCGGTTGAGACTTTATAGTGTTTGTGCTATTGTCTAAGTATACACCATGGAGGAATAGTTCAAGGCCACGTGTCCACTAATCCGCCGGTATGCTCGATAGCACTGACTAAGGAAGGTTCAAGGTCACAAGCCACCTATCCCGATGCTTTATTGTCTCTTGAGGACGTAGCCGTGTGTCCGCATGCATGCATTTGGCTATTTCCACTCATGTGGGGGATTGTTGGAATCGATATATATATATATATTTATATATATATATATAAATAAATTATTTAGTTATTATGGAAATTCAATTAGCATTAAATGCTAATTTGGCTTGGGCAAAATTCAGCCCCTTTTCGATCGCATTTTCGAGCCTCGATATTTATCCGATTAATGTTTTGAGATATATGACGTCGATCTACGTTTCGAGTAGATAATTATATTGTTCTTAATTTCTCGATTCCGATTTTCGGTGAGTGAGAAATAGTGGCTCGAAGTTTGGGGGGACAAAACTAATATGTTACCTAAAGTGGAGAAACTTACCTTATTCGGGTTTTGGAGAGAATTACATTAATCATGTCCCACATCGATTAATGAATAATGTTTTGTGTGGTATTTAAGTCTCTACAATATTGTAGGAGATAACTAAGTGACATGTGGTGGGCTTGGGCCACACATGCTCATGCGCGCGAGCCTTTTCGCCCGACCGCCTCACACGCGGCGCGCGCGCGCGCGCCGCCCGCGCCGCGCCCGCGCCCACGCCCGCGCCCGTGCCCGGCTCCGGCCCGGCCTCCGGTTCCGGTTCCGATTCCGATCCGTGTCCGTGTCCGTGGACTTGGACTTGGACTTGGTCTTGGATCTTGGCAATTGGTCCTTTGGGTGGTCCGTCGGGTCGTTCGCCGGGTCGGGTGCTGGGTTGGGTGCCGGGTTGGGTGCCGGGTCGGGCGGTGCGGTGACCGGGCCGCACCGGGATTCCTCTCCGTGGTGCTGTGCACCCGCCACACCCAAGCAGTACTTTTGGAAGGATCTGGAGTGTAGCTGCTGAACTCCCAACCTTCCATCTCTCCACCACTCCACTTACCATCCACGATCTCCAGCATTAATGGCTCCTGCAATCAACACCTGAGCTGGGACTGCCTATAAATAGGACCAGTCTGCATGTCATTCGAACACCTGAAAAACAACAACATTCCATAGTTAGCTCTGCATCTCATCCTAGCTGCTTCTTAGCTCAAGTCTCCAAGCGGCTTCCGTCCTCGCCGGAAAGTCCTCGTTCGCCGGAGCTCGAAGATCCTGCGGTGCTGCAATCCTCGAGACGTCGTCGTTTCATCTTTGGGGACGATACGCCTACAACCGAGAGCACTACCGGGGCGTATTTCGTCTTGCGGAGAGAGGCTTCCTCGACTCGACGGTCTTTTATTTTTGTTTTATTTTTCGGCTTATGGTATTGTTTTGTAATAGCAGCTTTTGTAACCAACAGCTGTTACTACCGCAGATTAGCTCCTTAATCTCCTCGAGATTAGTGTAATAATTATAATCATGCGGATTATAATCACCACAAAACCCCAATTTATGATTCTCATCCACTCCATTGGCATTGCTGTAATAATACCCCTCAAAACTCAGGCTCCGATCGCCGCCGTCGGATGAGCTGCAGCTCGCTTGATCTCCGCCGTACGTAAAGATTCGATCTTTTTCAACTGGGCTTGCGAGATTTCGAGTTTCACTCAGTGGGGGTGAGAATGGAGACGCCGCCATTAGTGATGGGCTTTGGAGGAAGGGAGAAGAGTAGGTTGATGGCGATGGGTAGAGATTTGCTGGTCTGCTCTGCGGTGCAGGTAGACCACCCATCGTGAGCTTCTTCTTCAGCTTCGTGTTCCAGTAATTCTTGATGTCGTTGTCTGTTCTTCCCGGTAGTTGTGTTGCTATCACCGACCACCTTAAAAAAAATCAAAAAATTAATTAATTTCTCTTTAATTTGTTACATGAAAATCTTCAAGAATTGATGTATATACGTAGCTGAAAATCTCAATTTCTTACATGAAAAATTCAAGAATTGCTATATTCTACCTCAAAATATAATTTTTAACATGAAAAATTCAAGAATTGATATATATACCTAAAATCTTTAATTTCTCTGAATTTGTTACATGAAAAATTCTAGATTTTCTCTTAATTTGTTACATGAAAAACTTAAGATTTTCTCTTAATATGTTACATGAAAAATTTCAAAATCTTAAAAAATTAACAATTGCTCTCTCTCTCTCTCTCTCTAATATACTTACCTGCTGCCAATGGTGGCATAGAGGCTGCAAATGACTCTATCTTCATCATGAGAAAATTCACCATGTTTGATGTTTGGTCTGAGGTAGTTGAGCCATCTAAGTCTGCAGCTTTTCCCACATCTTCTAAGGCCTTTAATATTTAGGAGAGATTATGCAAGAGTGTAGAAAGGTAAAATGGAGAGAGAGAGAAAAATAAGAAAACAAAATTTTTTGTTTTTAATATTAAGAAATGGAGTTTTAATTGAATTGGAGATGCATACCAGCTTTTGGTGGGAAGGCAATCCAGTTGCCACCAGTGCCATTCTTCTCTATGTAATCTTTAAGCTTTGCATCTTCTTCTGGAGACCATGGCCCTTTCTTCACATTTGCCTTGTCACAGCATGGAGCTCTTCCCATCTCTCTCTCTCTCTAGGATTGTTTGTGTGGAAGATTTGTCTTTGTGTTTGTCTTCCAAAGTGTGACATGTTAATATATATATATATATATATATATTGGATAACGAGGTTAACCCACAGCCGTTACCGAAGTGCGCACTGAGTAAACCCCGCTCATGTGCAATAGCCTGCAAATCAAACAGGAGAGTTCAACCATCCTAGGCTGACCATATGTGACAGACAACACATAGCGGTTCCAGTGGAATTTAAATCCAGGACCTATCGGTCCCGGGCCACCCACCTTTATCGTTACGCCATCCCAAGGGACGATATATATACATATATTGTTATATATTGAGGAAAACACACAAGTCAAAGATAGAAGCACTCAAGATTTCAATTATAAGGGAAGGTTAAATTAGTCTTTTAATTTAATAATTTCCCATCAATAACAGTGATTTTGGGCCTCAAGAATCCAAAGAAAGAGAATCATAGTCCACAAATTGCCAATCTTGTTAATTATCTCTCTCCTTCCAAATGAAAATTTCGGAATTTGGTGTTACATTAACAATTGTCAATTTATCTCGTTATTTACTATCGAATTTTAATGTTGGATTACATTAATTGCATTATGGGCGCTTTGCATGGTAATGAATAAGACAGGATCAAAATCTGACTACCGCACAATTTTAACCTAATTATGACTTATGAGACCCCATTCTTACGTATTCAATTATCTTAAAAATATTTAAATTCTGAAATAATCTTCTGAATTAAATATATGTGATGGAGCATCATAATAAATAGTTTTTTTTTTCAGAAAAACAAAAAATAGACTATTATTCCTTTAGACAACCTTAATTACAGATGCGTCAAACTACGTTAATTTATTGCAAATTGTGGATTGTAACGTGTAGTATAATTTATTGGACAATAATGGATTACGTATCATAATGATTATATAAATTATTTACTTCTGAAAAAAGAAAAGAAAAACGTGACGGGGTCAAACTAATTTACAGGCAGCCAGCAGTAGTCCGTACAATAGGAACGTCAGCAAAATTGATGAAGAAGAAACTCATGCATTTGACCGGGCCAGTTAATTCTGACATGCTTCGTTATTATTATTAGTGTTAATATACATTGATAGTCAAAAATTATAAAGTAAATATAACTTTGAACTTCTACTATATTAAAATATAACTATAGATATTGTAGCCGACTTTTTTATCTTACAACCAATTTCCTTGTCCGCTTTCCTTATCTGCTCAGACAAGATCCAATTATTGCAATACCGATAGTCATCAGCCCCCTTAGGCCCACCCATCGGCCCTTCTGACATGCTAACTTTTGTAACGAACCCCTTTCTTTCGGCCAAGAGAGAACACGTCCAATTATTGAATGGCAGATGGCCATCGACCCTCCTCAGACCCACCCATCGGCCCTGGTAATTGATTGTTCTCTTGCAAGTGGCTCGGCCGATGGAGGGCTCCCTTCGGCCCCCCTTTCGGCTCTCTGCATTTCAAACGAAAAAAATAATATTGGCACAAATTTCTACAACACAAATCATTCAATGATTGGAGAGATATGATGGAGAACAAAAAAAATATCTAAATGGCTAAAATTGTGTTTTATTTTAGTATTAGGCTATATTTGCTTTTCACATAGTATATCGAGCTAGTAGTGCAAATGCTTCTTCTTATTATATATATAATTCATAATTATATATTGAATGTGCAAAAATGCATGAAGGATGAAAAGATCAAATCTTATAATTAATTTGAATGTGGTAATTATAATGTAGCACGATGGACTATGTCCAAAAAGTAAAAGTAAACAAAATCATTGATGATGCACGCAAAATCGTCTATTTGATTCAACACACACATGTTGCATGCATATGTGGGGCGTCTTGATCTTGTACTCCCTCCGTCCCAAAATTCTTGTCCAATTTGCTTTTTGCACGATTTTTAAGGAGAGTTGTTAGTTGTGTGTAGATTGGTATAAAGTTGTGGGCCCCACAAAAAAGTTGTGTGTAATAATTTACTAAAAAATGAAAGTGGACAAGAATTTTGGGACAACCCAAAATGAAATAGCGGGCAAGAATTTTGGGACGGAGGGAGTACTACTTATTCCTAGATACTCCCTCCGTCCCAATAATAATATCCATTTTGCTTTTTACATGGATTTTAAGGAGGGTTGTTATTTGTGAGTAGAGATATGTAAAGATATGGGTCATACAAAAAGTTGTTTGTAATAATTTGTTAAAAAAGAAAACCGGACATTATATATTTGGGACAACCCAAAATGAAAAATTGGACATTATAATTGGAACGAAGGGAGTATTACATATATATATTATTGTAATATTCAACCACACGATAATTCACTATTCATTACGAACGGACGTACAAGGGTTCAAAATTTTGCCTTTTTCATGGGTTTGAAAGTTCTTGTCTCGCCTTTTTCGACCCTCCGATCAACCCGATTTCTTTCTTGTTTCTATTTCGACCCTCCAACTAAAAAGTTCTAGTTCCATCACTGCTCTTCATGATGCAATGCAAAAGTCCTGAAGTGAAACTTTACTATGTGTTGGAAATATTCAAAAATATGTTTTTGGTTCTCATTTTCAAATTGGGTATAAGTTCGAAATCATTCACATAGGATCTGAAATGAGTTTTGATTATGATAGAATTAATCAAAACCCCTTATATATCATTTCGAGTTTAAATTAATCTTTTTAATCCTGAAATCCTCTTACCAAATGCGCCTCGCCTCTTAGTGTAATACAAATAGCATGTGAACTTATAGCTTATCTTCTTCTCAAATTGGATATATAAGAAACTAGTTGACCGTGTTGGGTGGTCTTTAAACTATAATTATACCTTATTTAAGTCATTTTATTACCACTTAATTTAAGGTTTTTGGGAGGGAGGTTTATTACAAATAAACTACAAGTAGAGATGTAGTTGATAATTAATTAAATTATTTTATATGCATATGATGACTTTTACTTGGTAAACGATAGAAAGATATTTCAATTTCGATGATAAAGTTCTTACGTAGTAAAACGATTTTTAATTTATTTAATGACCAATACAATGCAATGATTAATATAAATATCACCAATGTGGACAATAAAATAATAATTGACATATGAATAAAACTTCAATACTTTGACTTTGGATTTATGCTCATGCAATAATTATATTCTCGTCTTATTTATAATACAATAATCTCTTATCCAAACTTGATATAAAATGAGAAATTAGCCTTTTTTTCAAACGACCATTCACCTAAAAGCTTGAAAATAATTAACTGACAATTGTCTTTGTGTTGCATTGACTTGCATGGGCGGTTCCAAGGTGGCAAAAAATTATCACCAATGCATAAACATGTCAAAATAACGAGTCAAAATTTGTATATTATTTATATTTACATTGTACTCTCTCCGTCCCGTTAGAATTAGAATCGAGTCTTTTATTTTCTTTATGGGCGTCCTATTTGAAATGAACCCTTTCCAAAAAAGGAAAAAAAATTACTCACTCCGTCCCCGCGGACTTGTCTTGTTTGGTTTGAGCACGAATATTTTGGTGAGTGAATGGTTGCGTGTAGAGGAGTAGGTGATTGTGTATAGAAAGTGGTAATTTGTGTAGTAATTATTTTTCTTTTTAGGAAACAAGACAAGTCGGGTGAAACGATCCGGAAAGGAATACAAGACAAGTCGGACGGGACAAAGGGAGTATTACATTCTTTCCTATTTTATCGTTTTTCTCTCCTACTTTATCATTCACTCTCTCACTATATCTCATTCATCTTCTGTCTCTTACTTTATCATCTACTCTACTATCTTAATTCCCGTGATGAAAAACAATGACTCAAGTTTAATGGGAGGGAGGGAGTGTTTCTTAAAAAAAATCTTGCGCTTTAATAATTTGAACTACATTTAATAGGTACATTATCTTTTGCGTAGAAAAGTAAATTAGTAGGCGGACCAAAACAATGCAAAAACACCTATCAAACTTTTCAGCGTAAAATCGTATAATGATATCAGATTTTTTTTAACATTTAAAATCTAAACTCAGTATAGTCCTAACTACGAATGGGTCGGACCGTGACCAATTTGAAGCTCTAGATGAAGGCTCAATTATAATACAAAACCTTAAAAAAAATTAAATAAAAATCTCTCGGCCTTTGCACTCATTGGGCCAAGACAACATATCGAAATAATCTCTTTATGGGCTAACCGGCAAATTTGAGCTGCTATCAAGCTTCAAGCACTGAGACCAATTTACTATTCCTCGGTCCTATTATAATGTTTAATTTTTCATTTCGAACTGTCCCAAATATAATGTAATTTTTTTTTTAGCTAATTACTAAACACAATATTTTTATAGGACCTACACCTTTATACATCTCTACTCACAACCTACAACTCTCATTAAAAACCGTACAAAAAGCAAAATGGACATTATAATGGAGACCGAGGGAGTATATTTTAATTAACAATTGCAATATAATATAGTACTCCCTCCGTCCCATTGATAATGACCCCTTGCCTTTCTGGTACGAGAATTAAGAAAATAGAGTAAATGATAAAGTAGGTGAGGGAAATAATAAAATATAAGAAATTATAGTATTTTTTTCTTTTTTTTTTGGGAAATAAATCATTTCAAATGTGACCAATCGAAAAGGAAAAAGAGTCATTATCATTATCATTGGGACTGAGGGAATATTAATTTTCAAATTTCATAATTTATTTTCACGCAAATAAATGCATAGATATTTTTAACGGTAGATCTAAATAGTGTTAGAACATGTGCCACGACGTTAATGCCGACAATGCCAATTTAATTTTATTTTTGACAAAATGCTCAATCATGGTCGGATATTAAAGCACCGACTCTCCCCCAGCCTGTCCATAAAATCAAAGCTGGACATTCTAACATGCAAATTTGAGATCTAAGATCTAGAAAATTATATAGCTCGAGAGCCGACAAAAAATTGTTGAAACGGTTTTACTCAATGGACTAGTCCGACTTACTCGTAATTCACGGGATCGTAAGTTTGACGGGTTGATTGGGCTTTGAGCCGAAAAGCTCATATTTCCTTCCTATATATAACAGACTCTTATCGTGTGAATATGTGAACACTGCACTTTAAAAACAAATGTACTGCACTTTAAAGGTAAAAATACTGCATTTTAAAGTGCAGTGCATTTGTCTTTAAGTGCAGTACGTAAAGTGCAGTATTAAAGTGCAGTATATTTACTTTGAAAGTGTAATACGTTTGTCTTTAAAGTGCAGTGTTGACACGTTCACACAATAACAGACTGTTATGTATATATATAAGAGGAGGTTCAAATGTGAACAATCTGTTATTATGTGAACGTGTCAACACTGCACTTTAAAGACAAATGTACTGCACTTTAAAGACAAAGATATTGCATTTTAAAATGTAATACTTAAAGTGCAGTACATTTGTCTAAAGTACAGTACGTAAAGTGCAGTATATTTACCTTGAAAGTGCAATACGTTTGTCTTTAAAGTGCAGTGTTCACATGTTCACACGATAAGAGCTGTTCACACGGGAACCACTCCATATATATATATATATATATATATATATATATATTATTTCACGTTTTTAATCTGGTTGTCTGCTTATCTTGTATCATTCCTTATATAGTACTCCATCCATCCCATTTGAAACAACTTGTTTTTCTTTTTGGGAAGTCCCATTTGAAATGACACGTTTCTGAAAAAGGAAATAACTTTTCTCATACTTTATCATTTGTATCACCTACTAATTATATTAAGATTTTTTCTCTCATACTTTATTATCTACTTTTCACTATCTCACTCATCTTCTCTCTCTTACTTTATTATCTACTCAATCAACTTTCTTAATTCCCGTGTCCATTTGAAATGAATTGTTTCAAATGGGACGGAGGGAGTAACTTTTTTCCTTCTTATTTCAAAAACTAAAGCAGACCGACACCTTTACTAATCAGACTCATATCATTTTAATAACCACACTGAAAAGAAGTGAGTCATGCTCAATTGGACGGAAGAACTAAATTTTAAAATAGTTGTTTAACCCATAGTGACAAGTTGTGCTAACTCAAAAGGTTTTGCATTCAACATGATGGACTTTTTTTATTTTTTAAAATTAATTAGAAAAAAGCAAGCTTAAATGACCGAACTTGATGATTCGGTGGATCGATTGGGCTTTGGGCAAAAAAATATAAATTGTGGACCAAAATCGTCCGCTGTCTTATTCTTATATAAATCATGATTTTATAAATTTTAAAATAGTTATGTACCACATGATTGTTCATTGTGTTGTGTTTTTAACAATATAATTAACTTTTGTACCAAGTCGATCGATCACGAATTCTTGAACGGTCCGCTGGATTGAGCCGAATCGACCATAAACAATTATTTTAATAGCTCTAAATTTGTTACATATGTAGATACGTAAAATTATCTACATATGTAAATTCTCTTCTAACTTTTCTTTCTCTTTACGTGTTGAAATTTCACATTTATAGAAAACTCCAAAGAAATTAAATTCCAGATTTTAGCCATTTAGTGGAAAGTTTGATGAATTTTGGTAGGTTTGAGTTTGACCCGGATTGAGTTTGACCCGGACTGAGTTCCAAAGGGACTCTTACCAACTCCGCTTTACCAACTCGGGTACGTTTCTCACTGCACGAAGTACAAGTCCTCATTGCAAGTAGAGTTTCCCCAATATTTCACCAACCTTGCTGAAAACAATGAAAAGTGAAACTCAAGAAAGCCGCGTAATCTCCCACCGTAGATCTGATCTGCGAATCGACAGCTGGCGACACGTAGTTGTCGGGTGCCTACAGGTGGGGCCCGCTGGATAGTCGGTAGGTGGGCCCGCATAGGGTTGGTTTTCAGCAAGCAAACCGGATCCGCCTATATATACGCTTCGCTTCTGCTCCATAATTTCATTCCGCGTTTAAGATTTTTATTTCTCACTTCCTCCTCGACGCAAATCGCCGTGCTCTTCAATTCAGGTAAGCACGCCGTCTTCATCGGCTAGATCTGTTAGTTTTGCGTTGATTTTCGTTAGATCTGCAGCATCGTGTGGATCGCCGATCTACTTTTTCGAATTCGACGTCGGAGTGTTTTGTGTGATGATTTTAGGCAATCGGTAGGAAATGTGGTGGTGTGAGGATGGATTCATTAATTTTAACTGCGATTTCTACATTCATCTCGCTCTTGATTTCTAGATCTTGAACATTTTGGTCCAGAAATTAATATTGTGATTTTTCTGCTGAGATCTGTTTTTTCTACTGGAATTTGTGATTTGATTTATCACTGATTAGGATCAGCTAGCTGTATTGTTAGTGTTATAGTACTGCATCGTAGATCTAGATTTTGTTCTAATCAATGTTTGTTTGGGTGGATTGGTTGGATAATATAGTTCTTACTGAATTACGGTTTTGCAGATTTTGTATGAATAATTCTTCATTTCTTGTTTGATTAGAATCGTGATTTGGGGAATTGGTTGCATGTGTTCTTCAATGCATTTCTAGATGATTTTCTCCACATTTGATTTGTTACAGTATTGATCAAACTTGTTCAACTGGATATTGTTGTTCTGCTTCAGTTCACAATTTGGAATAGTTTATATCTTGTTAAATTTTCTGAAACTAAAATTAGATCTCCATTTCTTTCAGGTAGAAAATGGATACCTTTCTATTCACCTCAGAATCCGTCAACGAAGGGCACCCAGACAAGCTCTGCGACCAAGTCTCCGACGCCATTCTCGACGCTTGCCTCGAGCAGGACCCGGAGAGCAAAGTCGCATGCGAGACCTGCACAAAGACAAACATGGTGATGGTCTTCGGCGAGATCACAACCAAGGCTCAAGTCAACTACGAGAAGATCGTCCGTGACACCTGCAGAGGCATCGGCTTCACCTCGCCCGACGTCGGCCTCGATGCGGACAACTGCAAGGTCCTCGTCAACATCGAGCAGCAGAGCCCCGACATTGCTCAGGGCGTCCACGGCCACCTCACCAAGAAACCCGAGGAGATCGGAGCTGGCGACCAGGGTCACATGTTCGGGTATGCAACCGACGAAACGCCCGAGCTCATGCCGCTCACTCACGTCCTTGCGACCAAGCTCGGAGCCAAGCTCACCGAAGTGAGGAAGAACAAGACGTGCGGTTGGTTGAGACCCGACGGGAAGACGCAAGTCACCGTCGAGTACAAGAACGACAATGGAGCCATGGTCCCGATTAGGGTTCACACCGTCCTCATCTCGACCCAGCACGACGAGACTGTCACCAACGACGAGATCGCGAAGGACTTGAAGGAGCACGTGATCAAGCCGGTCATCCCGGCTCAGTACCTCGACGAAAACACCATCTTCCATCTCAACCCGTCCGGTCGCTTCGTCATCGGCGGCCCACACGGAGACGCGGGTCTGACCGGGAGGAAGATCATCATCGACACCTACGGAGGGTGGGGAGCTCACGGAGGAGGCGCCTTCTCCGGGAAAGACCCAACCAAGGTGGACAGGAGTGGTGCTTACATTGTTCGTCAAGCAGCGAAGAGTATCGTAGCTTCGGGACTCGCCCGTCGCTGCATTGTCCAAGTGTCTTATGCTATTGGTGTGGCCGAGCCGCTCTCGGTTTTCGTCGATACCTATAAAACCGGTACCATCCCGGATAAGGATATCCTCGTGCTGATCAAGGAAAACTTCGATTTCCGACCGGGGATGATGGCGATTAACCTTGACTTGCTGAGGGGAGGCAACTTCAGGTATCAGAAGACTGCTGCGTACGGTCACTTTGGGCGTGATGATCCTGATTTCACTTGGGAGACTGTGAAGGACCTCAAACCTAAGGCTTGATTTGTTTGGAGGAGTAGATGGAATAAAGAGAGGTTGGCTGGATTGCTTTACACTGCTGCCATTCTTTTCCAGACTCATCTGCTGTGGAGTTTTAGTGGTTTTGATTTGAGGGGATGGAGTATTATTACTATTTGTTAAACATGTCTTTTTTATATTTTCTTCTACTGTCTCTTGTACTAAAGCTGGTTGATGAGCAGGGGCGGATACGAGGGGGTTTAGGTTATCGACCCCCTCAAATCGTGTCGAAATTTGATTTCTATGTGTAATTTTTGATTTTTTTTGTCTTTCCAATCGAAATTCTGTACTTTGCCTACGTTTCAAATTTTGCCTCATATCTAGTAATCTTTTATCTGAAAATGGCCAATTTCATTTTGAACGTTACTGTAGTCTTGAGAGCAGCTTCAAATTCCAGAGAGGATGTTGAGTTGACTTCCTCTGAATTCTCAAACTGAGTTACGCTTACTCTGAATCATTGGACTGAGTTATCATTCACTCTCGAACTGAGTTACGAGTTAACTTACTCTGAATCAGGGGACTGAGTTATCTTCTAATTATATTCTTCTGATACAAGGGGTTTAGTGGTTGTCGAAATTTGATTTTGATGTGTCATTTTTATTTTTGCTCCTGAAATATTTTACATTTTTCTTTCTAAATTTTTGATTTTACCTCATCCGTACTTGGTGAATGGGTGATGAACTCTGAATTAGGTCTTATTACATAAAAAAGATCAAACTTGATTTGAAAAAGAAAAAAAAAACTTCATTATATTACAATAAATCCCCCCAAGAAAGGGTAATTCTATTCATTAGTTCAAGTACCAAATGTAGGGGGATTCTGATAATTGCGAAACTCCAAGGACGGGGTTGTAATAAGGCTTAACCTCAGGGGAGGAAAGTGCAATATCCCACAAAACATTTGGTAGTCATTCAGTTTCAGCCAATGCCCCTGGTTCAAACTTGTTGCATAGATTCTGGGTTGTCTGGTTTAGTCTTGCAAATCTTCTTCCCACACTTCAACCAAGAACTCTACCATCTTCTGTGCTTACGAAGAGCGATTGAGACGACGCGAAGATTCGAAAAACTAGCAAGAATCAGAGGGAGTAAACACTTACAGAGAGAGAGGGACTGGTTCTTTGTAAGGTTCAGTAGATGAATGTAACTCCTCCTTCGAGCTACACGAAAACAACTCCCAATGTGACGTAGAATTCGGATGATCAATACAACGAAAACAACAATGGATAAAGCAATAGTAGAGTTTGAGATCTATCAGATCTATCAATTCATCTACAATCCTTATTCCAACAATTTCCCACTATTTGATGATGCCAAAACCTTCAACTGATTGTAAACCCGATCGAAAGAATACAACGAAAAGGATGTACCATTTCCTCATCGGCTCTCTAGGCTTTCTTTGTGGTGCAGCAACTTGATCACCTCTCCAAGCCCTTCTCATCTCATGCCAAGCTATTGTGGCTGCATAAGTAGAAGATGAGATCAACATGAATGGTAGTAGAAGAGAAAAGTAATTGAAATGGAGAAATGGGATTCTTTTAAGCTCAATAAAGATTCTACTTGGAGATGATTCTTGGCTAAACAAAGCACTTCGAATTGCTGATTAACCGCCAGAGATGGCTTAGAACCAGTAGTTCATTATCTAATGGATCTTTCCGTTCTAATACTGTATCCGAGAGTTATCAGTATTTATCAACTCTGTTCCTATCTAACGGAATGCTATTGGATCAAATGACAAAGACATTGTTACGGAAAAGTGTTAAAAACTAACAAGATTCATGGCACTAAAATCATGAGAAAATCAAGCTACCTTCTCTTGAATTCTTCGACGCGATAAACGAAACTAAGCCTTCGTCCTACTGCTTTCGTTCGACTACACGAAATCAAACATCGCCGTCGTGCACCATAGACTGTTATTCACAACCACTAAACCAAACTCACTAGCTCATAATCCTCTGCACTTTCTAGCATTTTTTATGTTAATTGTTCCACACTTCTACAAACTCAATGGAACTCATTGCACTAACAAGATTTGAGTCTGGAAAAATACTAAATCAAAAACCCACAAAAGTATTCCAAAAAGTTCAAATAAATCACTACTAATTCATCCATAGCTAGCATCTTGATCTTAATTGCTCTACACTTCTGCAAACTCAATGAAACTCATTCCACTAACAAGATTTGAATCTGGAAAAATACTAAATCAAAAACCCACAAAAGCATTCCAAAAAGTTCAAATAAATCCCTACTAATTCAAATGCAATTCGTTAGTCAAACAGCTATTCATAGTTCCTAGAGCTCCTTGCAAGGCTTGTTGGAAAACCCGTTGTCGGACTTGATTAATTACCCTTTGCTGTTCAAACTCAATCGTTTCGTTTTTGTAATTTTCTAATTGTTCCAAAGTCTCTTATAAGTTGAATTAATCAAATTCAACTTTTCCCAAAAAGTTTCAAATAAATCCCTACTAATTCATCCATAGATTATAACAGAGCAAGAATTCAAGAAACCAACTTTCTTGAGCAATCCCATGTGAAATACAACACAATTCCATCAAAACACACAATCTCTGACTAAAATCAGACAGCAATCAAACACTAGAAGTGGCAAAAAGATTAGAGCTTTAAGGGTTTGTAAATTCTTGATAGAATTTGATGCTTCTTCAAATAACAAACTCTAGAATCTTCCATACAATCATTCAAGAGTTTGGAAATGAAGAAGAACAGCCTAACCTTCAGAAAAAGATGGAGGTGAGCTTTGGGTTTAACCTTCAAACTGATACAATGCAATTGCCATTGGTATTGCAGATCCTTCAAACCGATCAACTTTTTTAAAAAAAGGAAAAATAAAATGAAATTATTAGCTGAATAAATTCTTGATTGCTTCAAATTCTGACATCGAAAAGCACAGCGGATTGGAGAATGGCGATGGATTGAGAGCTTGATAGTAAAACAAATTTCACATCTCTTCCATCATCACTCCATCAAGATATTTATATTTGAGAAATTACTTCATCTCCGACCTTAGCTCAGTTGGTAGAGCGGAGGACTGTAGTTGTTGGACTGAAATCCTTAGGTCGCTGGTTCGAATCCGGCAGGTCGGAATTTTTGAAATGAAATCGATTTTTAATTTTATTGGATTTAGGCCAATTTATGCATTTTGTATTCAATTTTTGAAATCGAACTTTTCTACTGGATTTATATGATTTCCTTAGTGGACTTGATAGAGAAACTAGATCTTCATTGGGGATTTCAAAAATTTCATAAATCCTAAAGAGTATAGTTTGCCCGCGGATCCCTATATATTTCCCTATACCTACCCTGGATTTCAAAAATGAAGATCTAGTTTCTCTATCAAGTCCACTAAGGAAACTTGAAACCCAATATATTTCCCCAAATTGTCCACATTGGGAGTGAATAAGGAAGGACTTGAGTTGTTCAAACTTCTCCACATACTCTTCATAGTCTCCTTCGTACTTCAATTTGTTAAATTCACCAATAATTTCTGTTTCCTTCAAATCCCCAAACTTAGCAGAGACCATGGAGATAAACTGATTCCAATTTAGCTGCTCCCCCTTTTGTGGTAAATTATCATACCACTCAGCCGCCTTCCCATCAAAGTGTAAGGAGGCATAAGCTACCATTTGATCCTCTGGAATACTGGAGACCATTCCCCAAAATGTTCTACACCGTTGCAGCCAGCCCCTAGGTCTAGTTCCATCAAAACGTGGGAAATCAATCTTAGCCCTTGAAGCTACTACCCCCGCATGATTCTCTCTGTTGCCCCTCTCATACCCCCCAAGTTCTCTATTAGTCACAAAAGAGCCTTCTCTGTTAGGATGGTATGGGAACCTTCCTCCCCGCGATGCACTAGATTGCCCCCGCCCTCCAAACCCTGTTGTAAAACTATTGTTCCATTGGGTATTGCCTCCCCCTACCACGGCCTTCCCTGTACTCTCTCCAAAATAATTTCCCCGGCCCCCTCCCAACTGTCCAGAACTAGCCCCCAGCCCCCATTTCCCTCATCCTACTCCCAACTGGTTCCCCCGGCGTGTCCTCCGCAATTGTGATGTTAGGCTGAGTTGGTGGAGAATTTTGGACCTGATTTGGTGGGTTAGGGAAATTAGAGGCTTGGTGAAGGGTAAGGTCTGGGGAATTTGGGTACGGTTGCGGCGGCATGGCACCGAGATTTGGGTAGAAGAACATGGGGTGTGGGTTGTTAGGATTAGGGTAACCAAGGTGTTGGAAATTAGGGTTTGAGTAGTTAATGGAAGCTTGGGAAAAAGGGGAATAAGGGTAGTTTGGGTAGGCCATATGAGTTGCCATAGAATTAATGGTGGTTAACATATTTTGGTACTGGTTTGTCAAGAGATGAAGTTGTTGCGCAGTAGAGTCTAACTGAAGTGGTGGTTCTGTTACCTCAAAAGTAGGGTGGTCTTGATTCAGTGGGTTTTGTTGTTGCAGGTCTCCTTCATCCGATGGGTTGGAATCGATTTCTCCGTCTTTTGGCTGTAAACTCGCCATGAATGGCTCTGATACCAATGTAACAACTCAGTTGTTAATATGGATTTTTTTTTGTATTTTTTTGTAAGCAACTATCTAATAAATGCAAGGAAGAAGAGAAAATAAGAACACTGATAATAATACTGGCAATTCGATGCCTTCCATTCAGCGGCGCAAACACTATTTAAACAACCCTAGTAATAAGCGCGTTTCATACAACTAGCAACTCTAAATAACTTCAAATAACTAAACAACTCATACGGACACGTGGGCACATCCGGGCCTTCCGCATCCCGTCCGATCGCAACGATCTCGACCCTAGCCACTTTCATCATCCACGGCCAGCAACTCTTCACGTGCATCGCTGAACTCACTGAATCTATCTCATAAGCGAAATCCACCATAGCTAGCAGAAAACCCTCTTCTTTCTCCGCCCCTCCCAACTTCATTCGCCTCTTCACCTGGGTGGTTTGTTACACTATGCACTTCGCGAGCGATGAATTTCTCATTGAAGCTACCAAAGGCAAGGATACTCTGGTTTTCCACTGCGCTCTCAGCCAGGTACTTCGATTTTGTTCATTGAATTTTTGTTGTGTTTCCCTTCGCAGTTTGCCCTAATTTGATTTAGGGGTATCGGCATGAAATTTTCCTGAATTGAATACGATCTAGATTAAAGGTCTGAGACTCTGCAATTAGGGCTTTACGGTGTGTTTGGGGAGTTAAGACTACTTTTTTTTTTTTTTTTTTTACAATTTCATTTCATTTTATTTTTTATTAAATTTGGGGCATGTAGATATTTCATCGGCAAAATAAAGCGTGTTGATCACTTTCTACCGGAAGACTGAAATCGGTCACGTGTGAAAGTTAGATGACCAAAATCAGACGGCGCCACAATAAAGGACCAAAATCGGATAGTGGAAACATTAGAGGACCAATTTCGATTTTTTCTCGAAAGAGAGGTGTATGCATCTTAAAATGGGCTATTAAACTCTACCTTTCAGTTCTTGCTGCAGCTAATTGTACTTAAATATGCTAGAAGGTTTGCTGAATATCTTGCTGATGCAAAAGATTTAGAAGTGAAGAATATCATGCTTCTGGAACACGGTTATAACGGTTGGGAAGCTTCCGGAAGACCTATTCGTCGTTGCACCGGTGTCTTCTGCAAGGGTTAGTGAAATCCGGTGTGCCCGACTCTAGGTCCATAGCCCACAATATCTTCTGTCCTACATTCTCGTGTCTCATTCGTGTCTCACTACCATTTTCAATTATAAACACCTGGCTGTTTTTTATTTGAATTTTAGGGTTGTCGTTATAGTTGAATGTTAATGGGACATCACTAGAACACGAAGTTATGAGACAGAAGATCCGAAATGCATCATAATGGGGTTTTCACAAAAAAAAAACCATTATTTGCACCTATATCAAATATTATGAATTTATGATAAATATAAGGTTTTTTACCTTTTGAGAAGGATTGGAAATTCTTATATTTTATTTTCAGAATTCTGAAAATTATTAAATTCTTTTTTTTTTTATATTTAATGGGCTATTGGGCCGCTTTCAAATTGGGGCCTCTCTCTAGGCCTAAAACTTACCATGTCCGTTGGCCGTTAATATAAATTGTTTTCGCGCGCATATCATTTTTATGTATGTATTCTGACCCATACGGTTCTCTCCGTTCCGCTCCTCCGATCGCCGGACATTCCGGTATCCGGCGATCCATGTTCGCCTCTCCGATCGGCGGCATTTTCTCCCGGCGCGGCACCGCAACAGATACGTTCTGCGCAATTGCTAAATGATTTCTTAATTTTGTCAATCTTGTTGATTCGTCTCCGGCATTAGGTTTTTGATTTTCGAAAACCTAAATGCGTAGAATGTATATGTAATATATATATATATATATATATATATATATATATATATATATATATATATAACATACATTTGAGGCGAGATGTTCAACAAGATAATTAAGCGAAGCTGGCGCAAGGCGGTGAAATCCGATGAGCGGCGGCGTTCATGCCACGCCCCCCCACGGTGCCGCGCCGCCAAATTTACCCCAGCGGCGGAAAACATCTGCCGCCGTGGCTCCGGAGCGGCCATCTCTTGACGCGATTGAAATTCTACCGATGTTTCGGGATGTTGTCATTGCGGAGCACCAGAATTTATTTCTGATGAAGGTGAAGATATGTTGCGTGCGCTTTGACTTCTCCGACGCTCTGAATATGGCGAAGGAGAAACGAATCAAACAGCACACTTTGATCGAGCTCGCGGATTTCATTGGATCAAGTTCCGGTAAAATTACAGAGGCGAATCAGGAGGAAATGGTTAAGATGATTTCGACGAACATTTTTCGGTGTTTGCCTCCTTCAGGTTGTGAGGTAGCCGAGGATCCTTTTCTCGATCCTGAATGGCTGCACTTGCAGCCCGTTTACGAGCTGCTATCGCGTTATGTGGTTGCATCGGACACGAAAGTCGCCAAACGTTACATTGATCCTTCCTTTATTCTAAAGCTGCTTGATCTGTTTGATTCCAAGAATCCTATCGAGAGGGAGTATTTGAAGACTATTCTGCATTGGATATACGGGAAGTTCGTCGTGCACAGGGCGTTTATTAGGAAGACGGTAAGCAATATATTCTTCGGGTTCATATACGAGACAGGGAGGCACAATGGGATTGCAGAGCTGCTGGAGGTAATAGGTAGCATCATAAATGGCTTTGTGTGGCCGATGAAGGAGGAACACAAGTTGTTCCTTGCCCGAGCTTTGATACCGCTCCACAAATCGAAGGGACTAACGACATACCAGAGCCGGTTATCTTATTGTATCACACAGTTCGTGGAGAAGGACTGCAGATTAGCTGATACAGTTGTTACGGGTCTACTGAAGTGTTGGCCGGTCACCAATTCGGAGAAGGAGGTTCTGTTTTTCGGGGAACTTGAGGAAGTGTTGGAGGGGACGGACATTGCGGAGTTCCAGTGCTGCTTGGTTCCTCTGTTCAGACGGATTGCGCGTTCCATCAATAGCACTCAGTTTAAGGTACCAGAAACTGATCATAACTCACTTAAGTATTTGGTTGGACGTCATGCTGTTATTAGCTTCTGAATTGTCGGTAGACTTGCTGATTTATTTGTTTGAAGTTATATGCATTTGCCTCTATCTTGTAGTTATGAATTATGATAGTTATGAATTATGATATGCATTTTTTGCATTCGGCCACTATGATGAAGGATTTCGGATATGCTGCTACATTGTCTTACATTTCTTGGTAGATTTCTTGATCTATATTATGTGCTTGTCTACTGGAACTAAGACTTGATGATGGAATATGATGGTAGGATTAGAATAACTGCTAGGCCTCGTTTGGGAAAACAACTGTAGATAAGTGCTTCTGACACAAGTGCTTATGGTATTTAAGTATTTATGATATAAACACTTAAATTGAAAAAATTATTGCGTTTGGATACATTTATGTATAAACACTTAATTAAAGAAAAAAATAAAATATACTCCCTCTATCCCGGTCCAAGTGACCGGTTTCTTTTCGACGTGGAAATTAAGAAAATTGATGATAAAGTATGAAAGATGAGTAGATGATAAAGTAAAAAAGAGAAGATGTGTGTGATAGTGGGAGAATAAATGATAAAGTAGGAGAAATAAATTATAAAAAAGTTATAAAGTATGAGAGATAAATGATAAAGTAGGAAATAATTAGTGATTTTTTTAAAAGTAATTTCCTTTTTTAAAAACGAGTCACTGGACGTCCGAAAAGGAAAACAAGTCACTTGAAACGGGACGGAGGGAGTAGTTTAAAAGATTGTTGTTAAATGATTTGATATGAGAATCTATTTTTCATAATGTCTTATTTCCATAAGCTATTTCTACCTGCTTATGAAAATAAGTCAAAAACAACTTACTCCCTTTCCAAGACGCGTGCATAAGTACTTATTTTTTAGAATAAGCTGCTGATAAGTTTTTCCAAACGAACGGTTTTCTGCATATCTCTCCTAAAGCAGTGTTACAGATTCATTGCTTATTTACGAGCCGATAGCTTCACGTATCTTATCCAGGCCAAATGACCATTTCAGGTTGCAGAACGAGCTCTATCTTTGTTGAATAATGAGCACATTGTTGATCTAATTGCCCATAATCGAAATATCATCTTGCCAATCTTTTTCGAGGCTTTGGAAAAGAACCTGCAGTCCCATTGGAACCAGTCGGTACAGAGCTCAACTCTTCATGTTCGAAGAACGTTCATGGAAATGGATCCCGAGCTATTTGAGTACTGCCAGAGTCTGCACGAAGAGAGGCAAGTCAGCTCCAGAGAGGCGGAGGAACGACGAGAGCTAATATGGCGAAGATTAGCAGCAGCAGCTGCTGAAGGAGGATGAAGAGGAACATAGTTTTGAAGGTACATCATTTTGTATTCACATTCTTTTTCTGTTGTTACTTTGAACTGCAGTGTAATTATAGATGTGTGTTGAGATTTGAGGCTTGTCCCTTCAATTTTTTTTTTCTTCTATCAATCAAATCTTTGAGAAGAATTTTTTTCATATTCTTCAACTAATGTGTTGCTCTTTATTTTGTTTTGATATGCTTCTCTCTCCAGTTTGTTGTTGATTTCATTTTTCTCTCTCTCATCTTAGTTGTGTACTTAAAATAGTATAGAATTTTCCCTCGGGATGACATAGCGGTTAACGTGCTTAGCTTGTAGCCGAAAGGTTATGAGTTCAAAACCTATCAAGGCTGTTATGTGTGAGTCTGTCACCTATGGTTAGGCTAGGATGGTTATCCCCCGTTGTGTGGTTTGCAGGCTGGTACACATGAACTAAGTTTACCTAGTACGCAGTTCGATAGCGGCTAAAGGTTACCGTCGTCATCCAACAAAAATAAATAGTATAGAAACTGTAGGTCAACCGTAGAGGCCAGTTCAAAGATTGGGTGGATCTGATAAGCTAAGTTAAATGCCTGCATTAATCAAATCCCATGTGGGCTTTTCTTAATTCTGCATCTGAATTTTGCTGCCATCACGATCTGCATTTCTTTACACGTTTTCTCACAAAGTCTAAGGATCCAACTTGATTTTCTCACCTTATAATAATGAGTCATGTTATTACAACCTCCACCAGCATTACTCTATGAAAATCGCCAGCCATTTCTCATTCCCAACTTGGATTTTCTAGAATTATATATTATGATCCCTTTAGTTTATTAAACCCCATTTGTCTGCAGCTTTGGTTGTCTGGTCAGATTCAATTCCTTAAATTAGTAACCTTGAAAGCATTTTGATCGTCTTATATAGTGGTTCCTCAAATTAGCAAAACCTAGAAGACATTTCTCTTGACTCTAATTATGTCTGACCGACTCGATCACCTCCACTTCCTCCTCTTCCCATTCCTCTCGCAAGGCCACATCATTCCGTTAACGGACTTTGCGAAACTCCTCGCCCGCCACGGCGTGTCCGTCTCCATCATCACCACCCCCGGTAACTGCACGCGATACACGCGAACGATCAGTCACGCGGTTGAGTCTGGCCTCAAGCTCCAACTCGTCCCCTTGGAGTTTCCGGCCGGAGTGAATCAAGGGTCCGAAGACATGGACTCACTAACCTCCGTAGACTCGGCCAAGGGGTTCTACGCCGCGTGTGAGACGTTGGAATCGCCACTCGAGAGATTACTGGCTGAGATGCATCCGAAGCCGAGTTGCATAGTTTCGAGCAATGCCCTCCCTTGGACGCAAAGGGTTGCAGACAGGTTCGGCATTCCGAGGTATGTCTTTGAGACGCTCTCGTGCTACACTCTCCTATCTTGCCACATGCATGAGGAAGCGGAGGCGGACGCAGAGCCGTACCACACGATCATGTCGCCGCGGACCAAGGCCAAGTCCTTAGCCGAGAATAGTGAGTCGACCGTCGATCAGATAAAAAGAGCTCGCAGTCGCTCGCGTGCTACGTTGGTGAATAGCTTCGACGAATTGGCGGGCGTCTACGCAGAGGGGTATCGGAGGGTTGCTCGGAAGCTATGGTGCGTCGGCCCGGTGTCGATGTGTAACAAGGATTCTAATGAGAAATCTAATAGAGGGAATAAGGCCTCAATCGATGAGGACTATTGCATATCGTGGCTCGACACCAAGGGCGCGAAATCTGTAATTTATGCGTGTTTCGGTAGCTTAAGCCGTATACCGGTTGCACAAATCAAGGAGATAGGGTTAGGGTTGGAAGCTTCGGGTTTCCCTTTCATTTGGATCATAAGAGGGTTGGACTCTTCATTAGAAGTGGAGGAGTGGTTGGAGGAAGAGAAATTTGAAGAGAGGGTTGGAGGGAGAGGACTAATCATACGGGGGTGGGCCCCACAAGTGTTGATACTCTCCCATCCCTCGGTGGGAGGGTTCATGACGCATTGCGGGTGGAACTCGATTCTCGAGAGCGTGAGCGCGGGCGTGCCGTTGATCACTTGGCCGATGTTCTCCGATCAGTTCTTCAACGAGAAGTTCGTCGTGGAAGTGGTCAAGATCGGCGTTAGGGTCAGGGTGGAGGCCGAAGCTAAGAAGTCGGCGTTAGTGAAGTGGGAGAGAGTGAAGAAGGCGATTGAGGGTTTGATGGAGGAAGATGAGGAAGGAAGAGAGAGAAGGATGAGAGCTAAGAATTTGGGAGAAATTGCGAGGGAAGCATTGGAAGAGGGTGGATCTTCTTACATGAATATTGAGGAGTTCATTCAAGATGTTATCTCGTGCATGGAAGAAGCCTCTTTGTGAATGTTTGGTTTTATATACTTGTTGGGATTTATTGTATTTTGAGTGCAGTTTTTATTTGTTATCCTTTAATTATAAATAAGATTAATTATGATTAGTTTTAATATCATAATTATGAGTTTTAATATAAGTTAGGAGCCACCTCGCATAGGAGTTTATATTTTGAGATGGAGAAACCGTCCCGAAAAACTAAGTTTAGGGTTTATTTTATCAAGTTGTTGAAACTGATAAATTGCAAGAATTAATACTCCGTCCAATACGAAGTGTCATGTTTTGCTTTTCAGGATGTTTCATAAAAAGTGTCATGTTACAAAAAAATTATGTGGGTCCCATATCTTTACCAACACAAATCAATTTAAAATAATTAATTAATTGCATAGATCTCATTTATTTACCTCACAAACCAATTCTAAATAATTAATCAATTGTATGGGTCTCACATCTTTACCAACTAAAATCAACACTTCTAAAACTTCGTACCCAATAGAAACAAGACACTTTCTATGAGGCGGAGGGAGTATAAAAGTGAGAACTAGATGTGGATTTGATTAAACGAAACACATTTTTATTTTATTCTGTCACAAATATGTTGGGATTTTGTATACTGGAAGTAAATTTTATGC
The DNA here is from genome assembly GCA_028984105.1 of Lavandula angustifolia. Classification (NCBI taxonomy): domain Eukaryota; kingdom Viridiplantae; phylum Streptophyta; class Magnoliopsida; order Lamiales; family Lamiaceae; genus Lavandula; species Lavandula angustifolia. The sequence continues at coordinate 39,085,414 of CM054803.1, read as the reverse complement.
TTGTATACAATGTGTTTTGTCACTACCATTATTTTATTCTCATATCTGATAAATATATATATTTGCACATGTTATCATTTATCTTGTATAAAATTTAGATTTGTGTAGTGTGTTGGGTATCACAAAAGACTACACAAATTGCTTGAATTGACAAGATATAAACAGTTATCACAGCTGAGACAACTTAAGGATAAGTTGTCGGTTTAAGCTGCAGTTTAGATAAAAAGTGGCTTGTCTTGGCTGCTTATCTTTACTGGTACACTTAAGGTGGTGTATTGATGGATCACAGTGAGATGTGTTCTCCTAACTGACTTTAGCTCGGCGACTTAGCTGGTCTTGAGCTTGGTAAGATTTCAACTGAGCGCATCTGGCTATCTATCACTTTGACCTACTATGGTGAACGTCATCCCGACCGGATCTACGTATCTTGGGTATTAGTAGTTATTTGTGGCTCAGACTGATTGTCTGTATCTTGCAACCGTATCCTAACAAAATGAGTTCATAATATCTCCTGAGGAACTCGTAAGGATTAGCACACTAAACCCGACCGGTTGATTAAGTTCAGATGTGTTAATAAGGTCGAGTGGTACTACTCACGAATATAATAAGATGTTAACTAATTTAAGCTGTCAGTGAGCTTAATTAATTAACGGATATTTCTATCTTAAATACGGAGATCGATTAAGTCTAAAATACAAGCCCTTGCTCAATTTGGGATAAAGGGGTAAGTCAACACGGATTCTCTAGTGGAATGAATCTGTATTTATTTACTAATTTTGCTTTGGGCTGAGCATAGATAATTAATTAATTTGAGGCCCTGCTTTATTTCTTGTATTAGATCTCTGATCTGGCCCAATTAGTTGCCTAGTTATTTATTGTCTCTCAGAAATCATTAGTAATAGATTAATATATTTTTACATTATTTAATAATATTATTTATCTAAAATTAATTGGATGAGCCAATTAATTGATAAATGTTAGTAGCCCAATAGACTAATTAATTATATTATGAGCTAATTATGTAAACGCCCATTAAGGATATAATTAAATTAATGGGCTACAAATATTAATATTATATTGGCTTTTGAAGCCTATATATATTAGTATTTTGTTCATAAACAGACACACATATATTCTCACATACACGCACGGCGTTTGAGAAGAGAGACGATAATCTTGATTTTCTCCAGTTATTTGACCACCCAGAGGGAGAAAAAGGTCGGAACACAAATCATAAGATCTAACACACAAGCAACAATCAAAGCTGCAACAACATATGAAGGAGGAAGGTATATCGATTCTCACCTCCTGTTGCCTTCAAAATATATATTTTTATGGAGTACCTACCACATTTACATCCACTTTTTTTTATCTCCATGCTCAATAATAATGAAATGTTCCTCCCGTTCCACTAAACAAGTCTCGTTTTCTATTTCTAACTGTTCCACTAAATAAGTCTCATTCTAAAAATAGAAATAAATAAGTTGACTACAAATGGGTTCCACCACCATATACTTTTACACCACACATTTTCTTTTCCATCCACTTCCTAAATTCACGTGACAAAAAAACAATGAGACTTGATTAGTGGGACGGAAGGAGTACTAATGAAATGGAGGGAGTATTTATTTAGTCTAACATAATACTCCATCCGTATTACTATAAATGACACGTTTTCCTAATTGGGACGTCCCATTACAAATGACACGTTTCCTGAAATGACAAAGATTGTGTGGGTCAAATTTAACTACTATAAAATCAAACAATCTACAATGCATAACATCACACTCTTGATTCTCGTACACAAAAAAAAAACATATTATTTCTAATGGGACGGGTGAAATATAATATTGTACTAGTTATGAATAAATACTACCTCCATCCCGCTATTATTATCTCACTTTCCCGAAATGAACGTCTCATTATTTTTTTCTCACTTCCTAATTTGGAAAATAACCTCTCTCCTACTTTATCATCTACTTATCTCTCACACTTTATTATCTATTTCTTAATTTATGTGCCGAAAAGAAGTGAGATAGAAATAGCGGAAGGGAGGTAGTACATAATAATAAAAAAAACACCACACAATTTGAAAACCCACATAATAAAAAGAGGCATTTACTCAAATAATCATTCCCACTAAAAATAACACAATATTGCCAATTTCTTAAAGTTATGTTCACCAAATACCCAACACTATCAAATTACACTCACTTTTTCACTTGTGCCTACGAGTGCCGATGGTGAGTCTACGGGTGCCCATGGTGTGCTGATTTTCATCAGATGTGAACTGCCTTGAGTGTTGATCGAGTGCCTATAGGTGCTGCGGAGAGCTTAAAATTTCCATCAGCATCATAGGCACTCACAAGGCAGCACCCATAGGCACTCCATCAGTACTCAAGACAATGCACATCTGATGAAAATCGGTTTACTATTGGCACCCGTAAGCTCACCATCGACACTCGTCGGCACCCGTAGGCTCCCCTCAGCACTTATTGACATAAATAAAAAAGTGAAGGTAAATTGATAAATTTGAATATTTTATAATTATTATTATATAAGGTGGGTAATTCTTTATTTTTTTAAATGGGAATTAGTATAAACATATACTTCCATTAATAAAAACATGCCTTACGAAAATTTCTTATACGATGACATGATGATTTGCCAGCTCATTAATTATTAGGTGTACCTTTCAAACTAAGCACTCAAATGCCTACGACATTATCGTTATCGATTAGTACGATTCTGTGCGCATCACGTTGTGCAATTATTTAAACATCACTTCACTCAAAAGAAAATTAATTAAACCGGATCCAGAATTATATGGAGGAATTTCTACTATTATCCAAACAGTAGAAATTAAAAATAAATGTAATCAATTACTAAAACAAAACACAAAAATAGTTATTTAGTCTTTATAAAGAAAAAAATCAGAAACTCTCCGTCGACCGTGCAAATTCATCAGCCGAGCCACTAAAATCTGCAGAAATAATTACCAGGGCCGAGGGCCGCCCTCAACATATTAAAAAAAAAATTGTTAAGAGGAGCATCGGCCAAAAAAAAAAAAAAAAAAATTGTTAAGCAGGAGGGCCATCGGCCCTAAAAAAAAAATTCAAATTTTGGCCGATGGCCATCGGCCATCAATCAGTAATTTATTTTTATTTTTATTATTTTTTTAAGGTTCAGGCCATCGACCATAAAAAAAAATTTAAATTTTGGCCGATAGCGATCAATCAGTAATTTTTTTTTAATTTTTTTTTAAGGTTCAGGTCATTTGCCATAAAAAAAAATTCAAATTTTGGCCGATGGCCGATGGCCTTCAATCAGTGATTTTTTTTTCCAGTTTAGACCATTGATCATAAAAAAAAAATTATAATTTTGGCCGATGGGCGATGGCCTCATTCAGTAAACATTTTTTTTTTTAATAACATGTTGAGGGCCGATGGAGATCGGCCCTCCATCGGCCCCTGACACTCTGCGCCACAAGAGGACAAAATGGCTAGATATGTGTTTTTTTTAGAGGAAGGCCAAATTTGTTTTCTTTTTTTCAGCTTTGGCCAACGGTGCATATTTCCACAATTTATAAATTATGGGTGATATATATGAGAGTGAGATTTGGTGTCTAATTTTTATATATTTAATTGTGGTATTATTCTCTTTTACCCAATTTCATATAACAAAACTCAAATTTACTCAATCTTTATATTTACTACACAAAATATCCAATTTTACCTACACTACCCCTAACTTTATGAAAAAGTCAAAAAGTTGAGCGGGACTTGACAGGTAGAGCGGGATTTCCCGAGCGGAATTTCCCGGGCGGGATGGAGCGGGACGTGAGCGGAATTTGAGCTAGGCGTGAGCGGGATTTGACGTGGGCATGAGCGGGATTTCAGCTAGGCGTGAGCGAGATTTGACCTGGCGTGAGCGGGATTTGAGTGTGTTAGCGGCATTTGAGCTGGGCGTGAGCGCGATTTGACCTGGCGTGAGCGGGATTTGAGTGTGTGAGCGGGATTTGACGTGGGCGTGAGCGGAATTTGAGCGCGTGAGCGGGACGTGAGCGGGATTCCGTGTTCTGCTTCAGATATCCAATTTCAATCATTTACGCAGTCTGAAAAGTAGGAGTTGTAAAGTAAAATTGGGTATTTTGTATAGTAAATATAAGGATTGGGTAAATTTGAGTTTTGTAATATTGATTTGGGTATTTAAGAAATCACCCCTATTTAATTTATCTTCAGTTTTCGTCTCCAATGAAATGATAACATACTTTTTATTTAACTCCGAATAGCTAAAATAATTTATTCCATAGAATTAACAAATCCATATTATTGTATTTTTTACCAATTCAAATTAATTTAAAATAATTAATTAATTGCATAGGTCATATTTCTTTACCTCACAAACCAATTCTAAATAATTAATTAATTGTAGGGGTGTAACAGTTCGGTTCAGTTTTTTATGTATTTTAGGAACCGAACCAAACACATAGAAATAGTTCGGTTCGGTTCGGTTCGACGTGTTTTTAAATATCGGAACCGAACCGAACCACTTATAAATTGTTTGGTTCGGTTCATCGATTCACCTTTTTATATTTTTATTTATTTTTTAAATCATAAATAATGCAAGAATAATAGTTTAGAGGATGTCACTCGTTCCGAATTCATAAGTATAGAGTTGTTACTCATTTCTCTTCCTTTGTATAGATTAAAATTGATCTTAACTTAAATCTAATATCTAAATCCAATAATATTTTTATATAAGAAAGACAAATATTAAACTAAAAAATTAAAAAATATGATATTGGTTCGGCTCGGTTCGAACCGTTCAAAAATTCTTGAAACCGCGAACCGAACCGAATGTAAACGGTTCCTAAAAAAATAAACCGAACCAAACTGCGAAGCCGAACCGAACCACATTTCTCGGTTTGGTTCGGTTCAGTTTGATCGGTTTCGCGGTTACTTACACCCCTAATTAATTGTATGAGTCTCACATCTTTATTGATTAAAATCAATTTTCCTAAAACTCTGTGTCCAATATAAACAAGACATTTTCTATAAGATGGATAAAGTATATAAGTGAGAACTAGATGTGGATTTGATTGAACAAACACATTTTTTTTTATTTTGTCATTTGTATGGAGTAACTACTGCTAAATTTAACCATTGTAAATAAATGTGATTTTGTATTGATGTATACTTTACACCACACTTTACACATTTACATTTACTTTTTTAATCTCCATGCTCAATCATAATGAAATGGTACTTCCGTTCCACTAAACAAGTCTCATTTTCTATTTCGAACTGTCTCACTAAATAAGTCTCATTCCAAAAATAGAAATAAGTAAGTGGACTACAAATGAGTTCAATCACCTTATACTTTTTACACCACACATTTTCTTTTACATCTACTTCCTAAATTCACATGACAAAAAAACAATGAGAGTTGATTAGTGGGACGGAGGGAATATAATATTGTACTCTAGTTATGAATAAATACAACCTCAATCCCGCTATTATTATCTCACTTTTCCGAAATGAAAATCCCATTATTTCTATCTCAATTCCTAATTTGGAAAATAACTATCATCCTATCTCCTATTTTATCATATTCTCTCTCCTACTTTCTCTTACTTTGTCATATTCTCTATCTTACTTTATTATCTACTCTCACTCATGTTCTCTCTCCTACTTTATCATATATTTATCTCTCATATTTTATTATCTATTTTCTTAATTTTTGTGTGAAAACCCACATACATAAGAACATTCCTTGCAAAATTTCTTATACTATGACATGATGATTTGCCAGCTCATTAATTATTAGGTGGACCTTTCAAATTAATTACTCAAATGCCTACCAATCGCATGTGCACACTAATTATCATTTCCAATTAGTACGATTCTGTGCGCATCACGTTGTGCAATTGTTTAAACATCACTTCACTCAAAAGAAAATTAATTAAACCGGATCCAGAATTATAAATTATGGGTGAAATATATGAGAGTGAGATTTGGTGTCTGATTTTTATGTATTTAATTTATCTTCAGTTTTCGTCTCCAATGAAATGATAACATACGTTTTTATTTAACTCCAAATTACTGAAATAATTTATTTCATAGAATTAACAAATCCATATTATTGCATTTTTTACACGTAACGTGTTTTGGTCCCTTACGCCGGATATCAGACGAACAAACTAAAGAAATAGGGTTAGGGTTGGAAGCTTCTTGATCTCCCATTATTTGAATTGTGAGAGGGATGGATTTTTCATTAGAAGTAGAGAAATGGTTGGAAGATGAAAGATTTCGAAGAGAGGGTGAAAGGGAGAGGATAAGTTATCTGCAATTTGCAATCCTCTGTCCCACTTTCTTGTATCTCACTCTCATTTTAACGGTAAGCATTTAGGTATTTATGATAATTTTAAAATTTAAATTATAAACATTTAGATTGTTATATGTAAAAATAATATTGGGACACCAGTGGAACATAAAAAAATAGAACAGAAAATCCTATTGTAGTTATCAACGGGTTGGCCCCACAAGTAGCCATACTCTCCCACCTTTTGATGAGAGGGTTTCCGACGCATTGTGATTGGAATTCGACTTTAGAATACGTTGGGGCGGGCGTGCCCATGATCACGTGCCCATAATTCAATTTGTCATGCTGTAATCAAACAAAAGGATATGATGATGAATGATTTCCATAATGGAACTCATTCCAAAGATAATTCGGATCCTCTGACCCAAAATTGATGTCCCATTCGGTGGCCCACCAATCACGCGATGCCACGCGTGTATTGGTAGGTCATATTAACAATTAAAAATTATTTAAGTTATAAAAGGATGGCCCACCAATGCACGCGTGACGAAACGTGATTGGTGGACCATCATATGAGCCACCATCATATGGGACAGAGGATGCTGAGCGTTCCAAAGATATGTCACAAACATGTTTATTTTATACTTTTCACTTTTTGGTCATCGTAATTACTACAGTAATAATAGTTACTGTACATTGTAACCTTGTAATTAATTTATCAAAACCTTGATTAATAAATTTAAGACGGTTTGGAATAAAATTTATAAGCAACTTTAAACTATTTATGTTTAAAGTTGTTTACATTTTCTTTTAAGCAAAAGGTATTCTGTGTCTTCAACATTTAAGAAAAAAAAATTTAAGTTATAAAAAATAATAATTATGCAAACACTCTAATAAACTGTTTTTCAATTTTTTTGACTTATGTCTTTGGAAAAACATACCCTAACCACCTTATAAGCTTCTTTATATTCTAATTTATTTTAAGTTCCGAAAAAATAAAAATATATATTTTAAATATTAAAAAATCTGCAACTTATTTAAACTATTTTCAAACACCGCTAAATACTCCCTCCGTTCCACTCCATTAGTCCACTTTCTTTTCGGCACGGAGATTAAGAAAGTTGTTTATTGTGTGTAAAGTAGTATAAAGTAGTGGGATACACTAGAATATATAAAAGTGTTATTTTAAATTAAAAAGGGAAAATTGACTAATGGAGTGGAACAGCCCGAAAAAGAATACTGGACTAATGGAGTGGAACGGAGGGAGTACTAAAAATGGGATAGCGAAATTTACTTTTACTACTACTACTACTACTATTATTATGATTATTATTATTATTGAGACATTTACTTTTACGAAAAATCCTACCCTAGACCAGGTCTACAACTTAAGTTGTAGACCTTGTGGTGTAAAACAATGTCACTTCACTTATCTTTCAAAACAAGAAATACTTATAAAATTCGAAATGTAACGTGACATTGCTACACACCGCAAGGTCTACAAGACCTGGTCTAGGGTAGAAATTTTCTACTTTTACATTGACCCCCTTCTAGAAGATCGAGACAATTTATCAATTACACTTTTTCTCAATATTTCAAATTTATGGTATTCCTACATCTATCATTAATCAACGTAATATCTCGACAAACGTGTGAAATTTCGTGTGGCCGCCACTAGGATTGGGTGTGCACTACGATGTATGATTGTTTGGACGTTACCATAAAGTAATCTCACACTAATTTAACATGGTGTTTTCTAGTTTTGAAATTTCTAATTCACATAAAAAATGAAATTTCTCAACCACTAATATTCATCTTTGTCCAGAACAACATAATTTTTCATATTTCTAAAACCACTAATATTTGTATTTCTAATTCCGAACTCGAATTTGATTGTTCATAAAAATGGATTGGGCATTACTTTTGCATTTACCCCCTTCTAGAAGATGTTAGATACAGTCGCTACCATACTATCTAATTTCTCGGAATTCCTTCATCTACTATACTAGTATATGTTAAGGTGTGGATTTGTCGCATTGGAATGACGTAGCGGTGAAGGTGGGTGGTCCAAAAACGAAAGGTCATGAGTTTAAATTCTATTGGATCTGCTATGTGTGTCTGTCACTTATGATTAATTTAGAGTGATGCTTACTTCGGTAGCGGCTGCGGGTTACCCTCGTCATAAAAAAAAGTGCGGATTTAATTAGTAGGAATATCGACTTGCATAGAAAATATTATCTCGCACTTCAACAGCGGCTGCAGGTTACCCTCGTCATCCAAAAAAAAAGTGCGGATTTAATTAGTAGGAATACCGACTTGCATAGAAAATATTATCTCGCACTTCGGTAGCGGCTGTGAGTTATCTTCATCATAAAAAAAATGCGGATTTAATTAGTAGGAATACCGACTTGCATAGAAAATATTATCTCCGTTTCATTAAAAATATTCGTTTCTTTCAATGAAGTGATGTTATGTGGTGTAGAATGTTTGACTTTTTAGTAGTTAATTGTGGTCCATACAATCTTAACATTTCAGAAGACGCGTTGTTTCTAGTGGGACAACCTAATAACGGAAACACGGCGTTTCTAATGGGATGAAAATATGTATTTTTTATATTTTTTCACATAATTATTATATATTTTTTATGAATAAACTTTATAAATATATATTTTTGCCCTTATGTATAACGACTGATGAGTAAAATGGATGCAGATTACTTCCTATATGATTCATTCTCTATATATACTTATTATGAATCAAATCTCTCTTAGTCCATGCATATTTTCACTCCACAACCGCAATATTTACATGATTATACATCCTCGGAACTGGATCTGTTGTCCAATTTCTCATGACATCAATAGAATGGTGATACCCGTATCAATTTAATAATTAAATATTCTATTTGAGATTCGTTAATTCTACGAGAACGAATTATTTTAAGTATTTGAGTAAAATAGGACATGTCTCGAACACCAACTCAACACTAAAATTTAACATCACATCTCATTTTACATAATTCTTTTTTTTTTTTATTATTGATTTGTAATCGTATAAGCCTCAAGTATTTACGTGGTAAAGGTAAGTTCCGGAGATCCCAATAAGGCCAACAATATAAATATGTGATCTGTCATTTGTTTGGACATTACTACAAAGAAAAGATTCAAACTTTGCGCTTCCTTAAATCATTGAACCCTCAACTCTCCACCACCACTCATCAACCTCAAGAATCCCATTTCCCGATTCTAATCATGTGCGACAGACTCGAACGGCACGACGACCTCCACTTCCTCCTCATCCCACTAATGTCCCAAAGCCACATCATCCCCCTAACCGACTTCGCCAAACTCCTCGCCCGCCGAAACGTCGTCGTATCGATCGTCACCACCCCACGCAACTACACACGCTACAAGCCGACCATCGCCGCCGCCGCCGCCGCCGGCCTCAAGCTCCGCCTCATCCCCTTGGAGTTTCCCGGCGAAGAAGCCGGACTGCCCCAAGGATGCGAGAATATGGACTCTCTCTCCTCCATGGATTTAGCCAAAGGGTTCTTCACCGCTTGCGAGATGCTGCGGGGCCCACTCGAGAGATTGATGGCGGAGATGCGTCCAAACCCTAGCTGCATAGTTTCCACAAATGCCCTCCCTTGGACGCAGAAAGTTGCGGATAAGTTCGGCATTCCGAGGTATATATTTGACACAATTTCATGCTTCACTCTACTATGTAGCCACATAATCTCTCACGAAACGACGCCGGATTATTCGGATTCGGATTCGGATTCGGACTCATTTATCGTGCCACGTATACCTCATAAAATTGAGTTCACTAAAGCCCAATTGCCGCAACCGAAGAAGAAATCTTTAGACAATAGTAATATAGATTCGATTATTGATCAAATAAAGAAATCACGTGGTCTCGCACGTGCTACTATTGTGAATAGCTTTGAAGAGATGGAGGGTGTGTATGCAGAGGATTACAAGAAGGTAGCTCAAAAGCTATGGTGCATTGGACCGGTGTCGAACTCTAACAAGAATTCTATTGAGAAATCTAGTAGAGGGATGAACAAGGCCTCGATCGACGCACATCATTGCATATCGTGGCTCGATAATAAGGGGGCGAAATCTGTAATTTACGCGTGTTTTGGGAGCTTATGCCGTCTATCGGCCGAACAAATTAAGGAGATAGGGTTAGGGTTGGAAGCTTGTGGATTCCCCTTTATTTGGATCATAAGAGGGATGGATTCTTCATTAGAAGTGGAGGAGTGGTTGGAGGAGGAGGGATTTGAAGAGAGGGTAAAAGGGAGAGGATTAATAATTCGCGGGTGGGCCCCGCAAGTGTTGATACTGGCCCACCCGTCGGTGGGAGGGTTTCTGACGCACTGCGGGTGGAACTCGACTCTGGAAGGGGTGAGCGCGGGGGTGCCGATGATCACGTGGCCGATGTTCGCGGAGCAATTTTACAATGAGAAATTCATTGTGCACGTGCTCGGAATTGGGGTGAGGGTTGGAGTGGAGGTGGAAGTGAAGAAGGAAGGGCTAGTGAAGTGGGAGAGAGTGAAGAAGGCGATTGAGGGTTTGATGAGGGAAGATGAGGAGGGAAGAGAGAGAAGGAGAAGAGGCAAGAAGTTGGCGGAGATGGCGAGGATAGCATTGGAAGAAGGTGGATCTTCTTACATGAATATTACGTCGTTTATTGAAGATGTTGTCTCGTGCACTAATAAGTAGGTAACGGGCTACTATATGATGTTATTACATGTAGAAATTAATAGTCTAGAAGCTTCTAATTTCCGTTTATTTGGATTATTCAAAAACAAGGTTGTAATTCTAAAAGGCTTTTGATATTTATTATAAATTATTATTATATTATATGTTGGCCCTATACTTCTTGGCCCATTGTGTATAAATAAATACTGTACAAGTTTTGTTGCATCAAATTTGGACCACAAAAGAAAGTGGACTTTGCATGAGAGAGAGTGGACTCAATCACAAGGTTAAAAAATGAACATTTTAGTACTAATAATTTTAGATTTTCCAAGTGTTAACCCAACATTTTCGTAAATTCAGCCCTACATAAATTCAACATTGCAACAATTATTATTGATTCAATAATTAATACTCTCTCCGTCTCGCTTGACTTGTCTTGTTTTCCTTTCCGGGCCGTCCCACCTGACTTGTCTTGTTTCCAAAAAAAAGGAAAATAATTACTACACAACCTACCACTTTTTTCTTTGTGGGCCGACCATCTATACACACAATCACCCTCCGTGCCGAAAAGAAACAAGACAAGTCGGGCGGGACGGAGAGAGTATATTCGACAGAAAAAATCCAGAAACCAAACCAAACCACGATATCACGAAATAACTAAGCATAATCCAAACAACAAATGCAAGAAAATTCTTTATTTGGTCCCAATCAAAGGCCTTTAATTCAATTCAAACTTCAAGTCACATAATACATTTATTCAGACTTGATAAAAACACAAAGCCTTCCCATCAAAGGGGTAGGGCAAGAAATCAAAATACTGAAAATGCCAAAGGATAGAAGTTGCCCTGCATAGGAAAAGAAGCACACCATTTTAGATCAAGCCCAATGACCATCCATCCATGCAGGTGGCGCAACCGCTCCGCCGCCTCCTACGGAGGCGGCTACGGCTGGTGGTCCGGAGAAGCTGGCGGCAAGATTAAGAGGGAGTGATGAGGGAGGATGGTTTGGATGTTATAGAGAATGTTGGTGGTCATGAAGGCAATAAAAGGATGACATGACTTAAGTAGGAATTTTGTGGCCACTTTTGGTTAAAGGGGAGTAAAAATGATTTTGTGAGGCATTTCGTAGCATCTTCAAGGGTATATGCCATAAGCATATCTCCATTAATGCTCCATTTTATGCTATAGCTAGTTTTCCGTGAGGTTGACCACAAGTAAGGTCGGATACGATCATTTTTTAATATTTTGATCAAATACGCGTACAGTTAAACCTCGATAAAGTAATAAGTTTGAGACCAAGAAAAAATATTTATTTAACGAGGTTATTACTTTATCGAACATTATTTTAATACATTAACCTATATCGGGATCGGAAGAAATTGTTATCTTAACGAAATTATTACTTTATCGAATATTACTTTATCGAGGTTTAAATGTATTTGAATTCGCTTAATCATTAATACAGCTCATGCCCGATCCCTGATCTTAAAAACGACAGATCTAGGCGACCTCGGTCTTACTTAAGTTTTTGTGTTTTACATATCTCAAAATTCTCGATTTTCTCCACTTGTACGTATTCAATGAATCCCCGCGATAATTGCGTTAGTCACTTTTTGCATATTGTGTAGATTGTCATATGTAGTTCATCATGTTAGACATATGATATTTTAAGCTCGCTTTACTAAAAGCCAAATCCACTAATTGTGAGAGAGATTTGATGCAAGAGTACGTATAGGTCATTTTCCACAAGAGAGGATATACCATGTAATGTCAATATGTCATCTAGAGAATCATAATTAAGTATAAAGTAATCATGATTAATTTAATACTGCATCCGTCCTAATATTAGTGTTTCAAATATTATTTTGGTCCGTCATATTATTCATGTCCATTTAAACAAAAAAAAATTAACAGATCACGATCAATTTAAATAAGTCGACTCCACCACTTTATACATTTTTATTAACTCTTTTAATTCTCGTTCCAAAAAATAACGGGACATTACTATTTACTTTTGCCTTTTTTTTTTTTTTTTTTTTTTTTTTATGGTGGATGATATGATCATCAAGCCGAATATTTTTATTTTGTATTTCTCTTAAGTAGCTTATGGTTTGATTGGGTAGCTATTCCTCTTCTAGAACAATCTATAATCTTTGAATTCAAAATTTATATTTAATTAATTAGTTCATATTCGCTAGGGATCATCTATCCCACTTCAGGTCGGCCATATATGGCTGTCCACCAATCACGCGTCGCCACGCGCGCATGGTGGCGCCACCTTTTTAATACTCAAATATTAATTTATTGGCTTGAGGGCCCACCAATGCACGCGTGACACCGCGTGATTGATGGACCACCAACTGGTCCACCGAAAATGGGCCAGAAGATTCGGATTGGTTCATATTGGAGGGAATATCCAAAAGTATCACATGTGAAGAACGTTATACTTTCTTGTACGTGTAAACCACTTATGATTACTGTTTCTGATAGCTGCCCTGGTCCACTTGCTCCCCACGTGTTGTAATAGTTAGTGTTATACTCCTTCCTTCCGTCCCATTATTAATGTCCCACTTACCTTTTTTGGTTGTCCCATTATTTATGTCTCATACCAAATAAGGAAATAAATGAGTGGACCACAATCAATCTAAGCAAGTAGACATGCCCTTTATACTTTTACACCACAACTTTATACCTTTACCTCCACTATCTTAATTACCGTGCCCAGTCCCAATAGGACATAAATAATGGGATGGAGGGAGTATTATTTTATTTTATATTTTATGACGAGGGTAACTGACAATCGCTATCGAGATACGTATTGGATAAATTATGTTCCTGTACTTTAGCCCGCAAACAACACATGAGAATCTAGTCATCATAGACTAACTATAGATGACAGACTCACACATACCAGCCTTAATGAGTCGAACTTATTACCTTTCGATCACAGACTAGCCACTTTAACAACTATACTATCACGAGGGAGCTAAGGATCTTTTATCCATAATTCGAATCCCACCAATCAGATGGGGCCATGTAGATTTTTGGATTTTTTTTCATTAAATTAAATTTTACTATCAATTAAAGTTAGAATTACTTAAATTAAAATACACATACCACTTAATTAATGGAACATTTAGTGGAAATCCAATTATGGGATATAAAATCCTACCGCCCAAAGGGGCTAGCAGACTAGTGTTACATTTTTTCCTTGTATTAATTTAAGTTGATGAAAATACTAGTATAAGAGTATTTTAACCTATGTTATCAAACCCGGCCCGATCATTGACCAGGAAAAATTAATTTTAGTGGTTCAATCGGTCGAACCGGTGGGTCAACCCGGTGTAACATAATAATATATTAAATATCTTTTAATAATACTTATCAATATTATAAATAACTTAAACACTAAAAGATTACTAATATTGCTTATTGAAATAATTATTTACCTTTATTCAAAAGGCTTCAGCCTTAAAGATAAGATTATTTGTAGAAGAAGATGTTCTAAGGCTCGATGGGAGAAACTCATAAACTGAGAAAGAGGAGCAACCTAGCAGAAGCAGAGCTCGATGAAACCAGCGGGATTCACTGCTCAGGCTCACGGCGGAGCCACCCAAGTTGATGGGATTTGGCAATTTGGGTGAAATTGGAAGAGAGAATGAGAGAAATCAGATTCAGATATAACGGATTAAATCATTAAATTATATTATTATTATTATTATCATTATTATTATTATTATTATTATTATTTTAATGTTACCGAGTCAACCGAGTACCAGGTGCCGGTTCGACCGGCCGGTTCTTTCGAGTCACACCGGGTCAAAGGGGAAAACGGATTTTTGATTGGTCCGGCCCGAATTTTTCACCGGGTCACGGTTGAACCGGGCCAACCGGCTGGACGGGGTCGGGTTTGATAACACAGATTTTAACTTCTTTATTTGACGTATTTGCACCCTATTCTTAAGAAACAACAATATAATTTTTCGGTCTCATTATAAATGATATGTTTTTCTTATCGGAACGTCCCACCATAAATAAAAGTTTCTTAAAATGATAAAGATTATGTGGACCTCATTTAACTATTAAAAAATCAAATAATTTATGCCATATAATACTACTTCCCCTATCCAAAAGAAATGTACTATTTTTAATGGGATAGAAACCGTACTTTTTAAATTATAAATATATTTGTTTTTACTTTGAATATTATTAATTATTTTTATTGCAACGAATCATGGTGAATCCCAACATATAAATTAATATTACTCCCTCCGTTCATTTCTTTTCGGCATAAAAATTAAGAAAACTATTTATTGTATATAAACTAATACTATGGGATCTATCACTTTAAGTTAAAAAATGAAAATGCATTTAATAAAGTGAGACGGTCGGAAAAAAAACTATACTAGTTAAATGAGACATTTTAAATATCTAAGTAAATAAATATAAAGTTTGAAAAATAGTCGAAAAATAACAACTTAAAATGGTCCGAAAATCAAAATGAAAAATTATAGAAACATGTCTAAAAATTTAATAGGTATAGTATAGCAGTAGTAATTACAGTGGTGTAATAGGTGTATGCTAAATTTAATCTACTACTTAAACCCTTACACCAGCCCGCAGACAATAATTCCCCTAGCCGGCACTGACAGGCCGCCACTCATTCACAAGCCCCAGCCCACCTCCATGCGGCGGCGCAACACCACCTGATTGTAGAAAAGTTTCGTCTCTATACACCGAAAATGGAAGCTCTCCGCTCCGCTACCGCACAATCGCCCGTCTGTCAAACCAAATTCTCTCAAAACCGCGATGTCAGGACGTCCTCCAAGTCCAACCGCCTCGCCTGCTGCAGCCAAAAGCCGTTAATCCGCGCCACGCTTTCGAAGCAGGGATCGGAGGTTTTTCCGTCGGTGCATCGGACTCCGCCATCGAATGTACCGCCTCCGCCGCCTGTATCGGAGCCGCTGCTGAGAGTTTCTCCGAGTTCTCTCCAGTGCGAGAGCGGTTGTTTGCTGGCGAATGAGAATGTAGGTAATGGTGTCGGTAGGGATGGTAAGCTGAGCGCTATGGAGTATTTGACGAACATTCTGGCGTCGAAGGTGTATGACGTGGCGTATGAATCGTCGTTGCAGCTCGCACCGAAGCTGTCGGAGCGGTGGGGAGTGAATGTCTGGCTTAAGAGAGAGGATCTGCAGCCGGTATGTAATTCGTTTGCAGTGTTTTCCGATCTGATTACATTCCTCTACTTTGTGAATTTCTGCATGCTTCTGCAGAATTGCGTTTGAATATATGAATTGATTGATTGGCATTTGGTATAAGATTTGCTATTTGGGTTTTAAATGTAGAAATAATTCTATAATTTAGGAAATATATGACTTCAACCATGATTTAGCCAACTTTCCAAGGGAATGCTATTGATTTCAAAACTAAAACTGTAAACCTTCATATCATCTGCTATGTAGGTTTTCTCATTCAAGATTAGAGGTGCTTATAATATGATGGCTAAACTTCGAAAGGAGCAGCTCGAAAGAGGGGTAATTTGTTCATCAGCAGGTAATCATGCTCAGGGCGTGGCGTTATCTGCACAGAGATTGCGGTGCAATGCTGTGATTGTGATGCCGGTCACTACTCCGGAGATTAAGGTTGATTCGTGTTTATAATTGTTACACATTTTGCTTAAGTTTCTGAAATAGGAAATATGAAATATCACCATTATTGAAGCCATTTCTATTGATGCTGGTAGTGGAGGTCAGTTGAACGTCTTGGGGCGACTGTCGTACTCATAGGTGACTCATATGATGAAGCTCAGTCTTATGCCAAGAAGAGAGCAGAAGAGGAGGGCCTCACGTTTATCCCTCCTTTCGATCACCCTGATGTAATTATAGGGCAGGGAACAGTTGGAATGGAGATTGTGAAGCAGATGAGAGGCCCAGTCGAGGCTATTTTTGTGCCTGTTGGTGGTGGAGGGCTTATAGCTGGCATTGCCGCCTATGTGAAAAGGGTCCGTCCGGAGGTAAAGATTATCGGAGTGGAACCATGTGATGCAAATGCGATGGCGTTATCACTTTGCCATGACCGGAGAGTTATGCTGGACCAAGTGGGAGGCTTTGCAGATGGAGTAGCAGTAAAAGTGGTTGGTGAAGAGACTTTCCGCCTTTGCCGGGAACTGATTGATGGTGTGGTTCTTGTTGGGCGTGATGCAATTTGCGCCTCAATTAAGGTTAGCCATGTACTGGATTGTTTTTATATATTTGCTCTTGCACATAAATATGCATTTAGATCGAGCATTAGCCGGGGGATTGTTGTGTTTTCTGAGTTCAAACAATTCCAACTCTTGAATGCGTAGAGTGCACTTTTTTAATTCATTGTAGGTCGTGGATGAATCGTAATTTGTACCCATTCGTATATCAGATTATTAGCTATAACTTATTCCGTAAAGGATAATTATCATATTACATCTATATAATGACTTGGCTATAACTTTTCACATTTTTCAAAATGGGATTCATGGCTTCTAGAACTCACAATTTATGGTGTGTTTGCAAGAGCTTATTTTAATTATTTATCTGGGATTCGTGACTTCTAGAACTCAAAATGTCTTTTATACATATCAACCACGCATACTACTCGTATTGGCTCCAACTCTAGTGGTATATTGACCTAGCCCACAGATTCATTTATCAACCAACTCGGTTGGTTGTTTATAATTGCTTCAAAATGTTATGGCCTTGAAGTCTTACTGGTTATCTTTAAATGGCATTGCATACAGGACATGTTTGAGGAGAAAAGGAGCATCTTAGAACCAGCAGGCGCTCTTGCCCTTGCTGGAGCCGAAGCTTACTGCAAATACTACGGACTGAAGGATGCAAATGTAGTGGCAGTCACCAGCGGAGCTAACATGAACTTCGATAGACTGAGACTGGTAACTGAACTTGCAGACGTGGGTAGGCGGCGGGAAGCTGTACTTGCAACTTACATGTCAGAGGAGCCTGGAAGCTTTAAACAATTCTGCGAGCTCGTGAGTTTCTACTACATCTAAACTTCCTCTTCCCCATTATGATAACTGATAAGGACTCAATTCAAGTTCAAATACTCTGTATCGATTGCTTGTAGGTGGGACCAATGAATATTACTGAATTCAAATACAGATACAACAAATCAAGTGAAGGACTAGCTTTAGTACTATACAGGCAAGAGATATGCTTGATATACTTCAGTTTGTAGGCTCTAATATTTTGCAGCTTTACGATCGTGAAGAAATAAGATACTTCATTTACTTATTCTTTTATTTTCTTTTAACAGTGTTGGGCTTCACACGGACTTAGAACTCGAAGCAATGGTCCAGAGAATGGAATCTGCTCAACTACAGACCATAAATCTTACAGAAAATGACTTGGTCAAGGATCATTTGAGACATTTGGTATGCATATCTTTTATTTCGTTTTCGAAAATGATCCTCAGAAGCTAGCTTGCTGAACATTGATACATTACTTACAATGAGCTAGATCATCCACTTTAACTAACCAAGACATGTAAATATGAAATACTCCCTCCGTCCCAATTATCTTGTCCACTTTGCTTTTTGCACGGTTTTTAAGGAGAATTGTTAGTTGTGCGTAGAGTGGTGTAAAGTTGTGGGTCCCACAAAAAAGTTATGTGTAATAATTTGCTCTAAAAGAAAAGTGGACAAGATAATCGAGACAACCCCAAAATGGAATACTGGACAAGATAATTGGGACGGAGGGAGTATCATTGTATCACATTGGGGACTATATGATAAAGCATAAGTATAGAGCAAAGCTATACAAGTGTATGCTTGATTTCTTATAAATTACTTTCAGATGGGTGGGAGATCAAATGTTAAAGACGAGGTGCTATGCCGTTTCATCTTCCCTGAGAGACCCGGCGCATTGATGAAATTCTTGGACGCTTTGAGTCCGCATTGGAATATAAGCTTGTTCCATTACCGCGGGCAGGTTGTAATCCCGATCCCCAATATTCTCTATACATATAATACTCTATTCGTTAAATTTATGCTTACATTTTGCCATTTTGTTTCACCCTCTAGGGGGAAACTGGAGCCAATGTGCTGGTTGGTATCCAAGTTGCACCAACAGAGATGGACGAGTTCCGGCGTCGCGCCAACAGTCTTGGCTACGAGTATGAACTCGAAACTGCCAATGAAGCATTCCGGCTTCTGATGTGATGAAATGGATGAAATATGAAGGTACCAGAATCAGTTTAAGCTCACACCTTTAGGCGGAGTCTGTCATTTTTTCGAGTCGAACTCAAAGAGGTACGAGTTTTTCGAGTTGAAACGAATTCTTTCGTGTAGCAAAGGTTTATCTGAAGATGAAGGTTTGCTATAGTTGATAGTTTTATGCAGTGGTTTGGTGATGAGAACTTTGATTTTCAGAGGCTTTGTGTTGAAATAATGTAGTCAGATTTTATTTTTTCTGGGTAAGAAGCCAGTGTTCTTCATTAGTGTATGTTGTAGACTTGTAGTATGACTATTCATACATATTTTGAATGTAATAAATTTTATAATTTGTGTTTATAAATTATCAAAGTTAACTAGCTATATTAGGTGGCAGATTCATTATTTATAATTAAATGATGAAATACACAATTTTAGGAGAGAGGAGACGAATCTAAGATGTTATATAGGAAATACTTGAATGTGCGAAACTAAATTTTGTTAAACATACTTTATTACATTCTTTCCTACTTTATCATCCTTTCTCTCATACTCTCTCACTATTTTACTCTGTCTTCTCTCTCATACTTTATCATCTATTCTCTCTCATACTTCATCATCTACTCTCTTAATTCCCGTGCCGAAAAGAACGTAGTCACAAATAGCGGGATTGATGGAGTAATAATTTCACTAAATGCATTAAGTAATAAAAAAAAGTTTAAATCCTTAAGTACCAATGAAAATATAAGTAATAATTATTGATTTCAAAAAATATATATAGATAATTATAATACTTGTAGTAGTATAATAATCATTTCTTATGAATATATGCTTCCATAATTATTGTTTTTTCTTCCCACCTAAACCAAAATTATTATTTTTAACTTTCTACAAAGTATAGACAACTTCTGAATATTTTGCTCGTGTTGTAGCAAGTAATTAGTTAAGGTGGTTATTGTTTGAAATAAACATTTAAATAACACAATTGGAATAAATGTACAATCATCTCGTTTAGGATCATCATCTTCATCATCATTACCGTTTATAAGTGTTTCAATAATTTCTTCATTCATCGGTAATTTCATAGTGACATCATTTTCGATATCTAAAAGATCTTGAACATTCAAAACATTTTTGTAGTGTAAATTAGAGATGACATTACCTAATATTTCAAATATTTATCTAATTCAAGGACTTCGGTTCCGGTATATCATTTTCTGTTGAACGAATCTTGCAATGCTGAAAAACATACTTATTAGGATAATTTTAATATATAAAAAAATAAACTTTTCATTTTTTTATGCATATGGACTTTGTTCTTTTATAACACTTTTGAGTTTTTCTAAAATTTGAATAATTAGACTTGTTTTATAATTAGTGCATATTCAATGTACATTTTCAACATGATTTTACTAAGCAAATACTAATATTTTTTATTGTTTAATATTCAAACGAACTAAGTTATTTAAAAAAAAAAAGTTAAATACATACATTTAACTTGTTTTATATCTTATATTTCTCTTTAAAGTAAATATTCATTTATCGATAATTAAATAACTTCACTAAATGAATATTTTTTCCTGGTCCCAAGTATATTACTCCCTCCGTCCCATTGAAAATGACATTTTTTCCTTTTCGGTTTGTCCCATTTGAAATGGACCATTTCCAAAAAAAGAAAAAAATACTACATTCTCTCCTATTTTATTATATCTAATGACATTTTTTAATGATACAATTGGAATAAATGTACGATCATCTTGTTTTGGATCATCATCTTCATCATCACTACCGTTAATAAGTGTTTCAATAATTTCTTCATTCATCGGTAATTTCATAGTGACATCATTTTCGATAGCTAAAAGATCTTGAACATTTATAGCATTTCTATAGTGTAAATTACAGATGACATTACCTAATGTTTGAGATTTTTATCTAATTCAAGGACTTCGGTTTCGGTATATCATTTTCTGTTGAATGAATCTTGCAATGTCAAAAACATACTTATTAAGATAATTTTAATATATGAAAAAATAAAACTTTTCGTTTTTTTATGCATATGGACTTTGTTCTTTTATAAAACTATTAAGTTTTCCTAAAATTTGAATAATTAGTCTTGTTTTATAATTAGTGCATATTCAATGTACATTTTTAACATGATTTTACTAAGCAAATACTAATATTTTTTATTGTTTAATATTCACACGAACTAAGTTATTTAAAAAAAATTAAGTTAAATACACACATTTAACTTGTTTTAAATCGTATATTTCTTCTTAAAGTAAATATTCATTTATCGATAATTAAATAACTTCGCTAAATGAATATTTTTTCCCGATCCCAAGTATATTACTCCCTCCGTCCCATTGATAATGACATTTTTCCTTTTTGATTTGTCCCATTTGAAATGGTCCCTTTTCAAAAAAAGAAAAAAAAATTACTTCATTCTCTCATATCTCTTTCCTACTTTATCATTCACTCTCTCCATCTCACTCATTTTTCTCCATTTATTATATAGATACTGTAACTTCACGACGATTATATTGAACCAAAATTCAATATATTGAACTTCTACAGTATGTATATTATGCTATTCTTTCAAGGTATACGAGTATATCGTCTACGATAGATTGTGTTTAAAGTATGTCCTTTACTTATATATTTATTTTTGTGGTATATATACAACTACATGTTCCATTTGTCCCGCTATTAGCATCTCATTTTTTTTCGACACGAGAGAAGTAGATGATAAAGTAGGAGAGAAAAGATGAATGAGATAATGAAAAAGTAGATAATAAAATAGGAAAAAGAAGATGATAAAGTAGAATAGATATTAAAATTTATTAAATTTGGGCTAATGAGACATCTCAATTAGGAAAGTGAGCTGCTTGTAGCGGGACGGAGGGAGTAATATTGTAATATTTATCTTAAAATGATACTTTTACCGTACAGAAAAAATTCGATACGCAAATAATTTTAATATTTTTTTATTCGATATATATATATATATATTTTTTTTTTCTACCCCTAGTAAAAGTGTAAAACGTTCTAATCGTTCTTAGGTTCATGTACTTTCTTTATTTTTCGATTATAAAACTCCAATATAATCATAATTTTAAACTAAATACATATAATTACAGGTGACAAGTGGAAAATAAATACTATCAAAATATAAATGTAACTGAACCATGACTCTACGGCACTGACATGTGGGTGAATTGCTAAAAATAACATTCACCAATTCCAAAATGAAATAAAGTCAAAATTAAACATTAGTATATATTGGTTTTTCACTTGCTTTTGATTCATCACATGCAAATTCATTAAAACCAAGGCCTAATAATGTCCATTTTTCAATCAAATATAATTACATGTAACGCGTTTAGCACGCTAACTAATTTAATATACCAAAATTCATTCTCATGTGAAAAAAAATCCACTTAATTAGTAATGCAAGAAATTGATCCAAACTTAATAAAATGAACATCTAAATTCATTTTGTTACTTTCTTATTTATTTACATTTTTTTTGAATGACGAGGTTAACCTGTAGCCGCTACCGAATTGCGCACTGGGTAAACCCAGCTCCTGTGCAATAGCCTATAAACCACACAAGAGAGTTAAACCACCCTAGACTAACCATAGGTGACAGACACACATAACGGTTCCAGTAGGATTTGAACCCATGACCTTTGGGACTCGGACCAACCACCTCCATCTTACTTGATTAATAAGGAAAACCAAGCTGGATGGTCTTCATTTGACTTAAACTCGATAATACTCGAAAAATTGCTTAGAGTTGAAAATAAAAGTAAAATTGATAAACGTAGGATTTCCTTTATATATAGATGTTAAAAAATAGACAAAAATTTAATAATTAAGTTTATTTAAACATAAAAACATCTCAATTGATCTTTATACTCCTAAAATGATAAAATCCCTTAATACTAATAATGTCAAAATTGGAATGGCTCGCTTACAAATGCCGAAAATATTAAAAAAAATCAATCATACAAGGAAGAACGTTAGGCGTCGTCATTAAGAAGTTTCCAAATTTGCATGAAAAATACTTAATCTGATTCAGTGCAGTTGCAATAAATTAAAACGCATTCGTTTCTCCTCCCTCCCTCAAATAATACTAATCCTCTCCCCACTTACGAGAGAGAAAGAGAGAGGTCTAGAGAGAGAAAGTAGGGGTATGATTTTCAAGAACTTTTGGTTTCTCGCAGCAGTTCTTGCCGCCGCCGGAGTCGTGGTTTTCATGACTCCAAAGGACTCCAATTTCTTACAAGATTTATTGCGTTCCGCCGCCAAGAATTCCGATCATTCTCCGCCGTCCGATCAATCGTCTCTCCATCATGAACAGGTAAGTCTTCTTGAATCTTTAATTTACCGCAATTCGTTTTCGTTCTTAAGAATTAGTTCGACACAACAAATTACCAATATTTTCTGCAGTCTTTACGTGATTATTATCTAAATTTAGTCAATGTGTGTAATCAATTTGGAAATTACGTTAATACATGCTAGATTTTCTGTTACATAGACATTAATTATCATCATTATTACATTTTTTGTAATACTCGTTAAATTAATTAAATTAAAGAATTAGACAGCTGATAAAATCAAAAACATACATACAGTTAAACTTCAATAAAGTAATATTCGATAAAGTAATAATTTTGTTAAGATAATAATTTCTTCCGGTCCCGATATAGGTCAATGCACTAAAATAATGTTCGATAAAATAATAATTTCGTTAAATGAATATTTTTTCTCGATCCCAAAATTATTATTTTATCGAGATTTAACTGTATAATATAACTTCAAATGTAATTAATATTACCTTTTTTGTTCTTGCCACCTTTCTGTAGTCCTTTTTTATGAGAGAAATCCGCATATTTTTTATAATTTTTTTTTAACGAGAGAAATTCACGAACGCTATCCCTTCGATTTTCACTAATTCGAAGCTATTTCTTGAAAATCTTGAAATGACTGCAGGCCCAAGAAAATGTCACGAGAATCGAAATGAAATACAGCAAGTTGGTGAAGGTGGAAGCCGATCTCACGCAAGCCCGAGCCACAATTCGGGCCGGATTATCCGGAAACCAAACAGATCTGGTTGACCCGGATTACGTGCCAAACGGGCCTATGTATTGGGATCCCAAAGCCTTTCACAGGTTCGTCACACCGAACTTATTATCAAGTGTTTTCGGGCTAGGCTAACCCGGTCCACAATAATGGGCCGTCTCATTATTCGGACCACGATCCGATCCAAAAATTAACGGGTCACGTAATTATTCTTTTCTAATTGTCAAATGTCTTTTTTGCCCAAAGCTCAATCTGTATTAGATAAGCCGGATTTAGCCCACATTAGTTACGGGTCGGATCAATTTTGATAGCTCGAAGTATGATAAATTGATTACGAAATGCTTCAAGAACTGCAGAAGCTATATGGAGATGGAGAAGAGATTGAAGGTGTTCATATACGAAGACGGCGAGCCGCCGGTGTTCCATTTCGGGCCGTGCAAGCATACATACGCGATCGAGGGGATCTTCATCTCGAACATGGAAGTGAGCCAGTTTCGAACGTACGATCCGAACGAGGCTAACTTGTTCTTCATCCCAATGAGCATTACTATGATCACACAAGTTATCTTCGTGCCTCAAAGTCATGATTGGGTCCCGATGAGGGAAACGGCTAAAGATTATATCAATCTTATAGCTAACAAGTATCCTTATTGGAATCGAAGCCTTGGAGCCGATCACTTCATCCTCGCTTGCCATGATTGGGTAACGCTTTCTCAACTTATACTCTATTTGGTTTCACTAAAAAAAACATAAATATATAACGTATTTATTTAATTATACGCCAGGAGGAGGTTAAAATGTGAACAACTTGTTATCGTGTGAACGTGTGAACATTGCACTTTAAGGACAAATGTACTGCACTTTAAAGACAAATATACTGCATTTTAAAGTGTAGTACTTAAAGTACAATACATTTATCTTTAAGTGCAGTACATAAAGTGCAGTATTAAAGTGATTATATTTACTTTGAAAGTGCAATACGTTTGTTTTTAAAGTGTAGTGTTCACACGTTCACACGATAAAGACTGTTCACACGGGAACTACTTTCACTGCACCAAAACCTATGCTGTTTTAACCGCGCTAGACTTCCAATTCCTTCACTAGTTGACTCTTTAAAATGACGTTATTGCCCTTTATTTCCGAAGTGCAAATAGTAACTTATACTCTATTTGATTTCACGAAAAAGATAAATTTATTTAATGTTTACTTAAATATATGTCAAACTATCCAAAAACCTTTACTATGTTACATTGCCAAAATGACGTTATTGCCCTTTCTGTGAATACGAAATACTTTTTGCATTTTTCGATTGGATTAAATTTAAAAAATGAGTAATTAATTTATTGAAGATAATATTTACCTTCTTCTCCTTTTACAATCACAGGGGCCTGAAATCTCCTTCTCAATCCCCAACCTCTACAAGCACGCAATCCGCGCCCTCTGCAACGCCAACACGTCGGAGAGATTCAGCCCCTCCCGAGACGTCTCCATCCCGGAGATCCACCTCCCCTTCGGCACCACGGACGGCATAATCGGCGGCCCGTCGCCGTCGCAGCGTCCGGTCCTCGTATTCTACGCCGGCGGCGTCCACGGCCCGATCCGCCCGATCCTCCTCGAGCACTGGGAGAACGCCACCGATCCGGACGTCCAGATCTACAAGTACCTCCCGAGCAACGTGTCGTACTACGGCATGATGCGGCGGAGCCGGTACTGCATCTGCCCCAGCGGCTACGAGGTGGCGAGCCCTAGGATGGTGGAGGGGCTCTACATGGGCTGCGTGCCGGTCCTGATCAAGGACAATTACGTAATTCCGTTCAGCGACGTTCTGGATTGGGAGAAATTCGCGGTGATTTTGCCGGTGGGTGAAATCCCCAATTTGAAGAAGGTACTGATGGGGATTCCGGCTGGGGATTACTTGCGGCTGCAGCGGCGGGGGATTCAGATGCGCCGCCACTTCGAGGTGAACACGCCGCCGCGGAGGTACGACGTGTTTAATATGATTCTGCACTCGATTTGGCTGAGGAGGCTCAACTTTCGCCTCCGCGAAGATGGAATTCATGACTGATTGATTAATTAGGGTTCTTGACCGATTGAATTTGTTGGGGTTTTTTTTTAATCTTTTGAAAAGTGCATCAATTTTATGTAGGATCTAATCGTTGTAACTTGTTAGGATCTAATCGTTGTAACTTGTAAGGATATGTGTAATCTTTTTGTTTATTCAAATTTATGTTTGTTGTTGGATTTTTCAAAGAACAAAATCCAGATTTCGTTGATTCGACTTTCATCAACCAACGTTATCAAATTCGCGAGTCCACACGTAGACTCGTCCGAGTTTACGAGTCGCAAAGCTCAAATGAGCTAGATCGGTGTAGGATCGCTTGTGTGATAGAATCGGGTGGGATCGCGAGTCGGCACGTAGACTCATGGGATCGTACGAGTCCGCATGAGTCTACAATATCTAAATTTTTTTTCAAATAAAAATATATTTATTATTTTCCCTAAAAGCCGTAAATGACTCAAAGTAGACTAAAGTCCTAAATTAACTTTTCATTCATTCTTCAAAAAAGCCCAACCAATTGATTCAAGTTCCCAATCAATTGTGACTTGACGACTTCTTCTTCCGAAGATCTTCGATAGCTGAAGAAAGAATATGTTTAAGAATGTATAGACCATATGTAATTTTAATTATTTTCTCAATCTGCATCAAGATTCGAAATTTTTGACTTCTCAAAGTAATTCCTTGCCCTTTTGAGTTTATTGTACTGTTAAATTTTTCTTATATGTTTCATGATTCGGAATTTTGTTTGATTTCTAAAACTAATTTTCAAAAATAAATTAGATGATGATAAGGCTGAAAAGTGTGTTTTTATAGACATAAGTTATACTAAAAAATGAGAGAAGTCTGGTTTCTTCCCTTACCAAATTTAATATGGAGTCTATTTACAGTTTACAGTTTTTATTACTAGTAGGATGCTTGTTCAAGACATAAACCACACAATGCACATGCTAATTTTATATTTAATTATTTATTGATATGACCAGCGCCGAATGGAATATAGCTTATTCGTTGATTGAAGTTTTGTATTTTTTAGAGACTTAATGACTTTTTAGATGTTGTCTATGGACATTATATCCTACGTTTTTATATGTTTATGTTAATTTACTCATAATTTAATTTTTGGTAGGATCGTACGATCCTGCTACGGTTCTACCTAGGATCGCGAGATTGAATTTGTTGTTTATGGACATTATATCCTATCTAGGATCGCGAGTTTGACAACCTTATCATCAACTTCTCGACTCAACAAATACTCGTAGCTAGATTAATGGTATTCAAAACCCGAAATTATACAAAAAATGAAATTTGGGAAAAACGGACTTTTCAATTTGTAATATTAAATGTCAAAATCTTCCAAACTATATAGGGCTCGTATAAATAGTCTGCTCTAAAAAGACCTAAAAACATAAGCAAATGCATTAGTATACCGACTCATCTTCCATTCCTTCCTGATCATAGTCTAAGGGAAATTTTTTTATAAAGTGTTGCGACAATCAAGCGGCAATTCATGCTTTATAATTCGAAGATTTTTCGACATACTGAGCTATTATCTTCAGTGCATCTTTTCTTATTGTATAATTAGTTTTAGTTAATAAAATATTCGATCAGATAACTCGTACATCATTTTATTAATACATATTATAATCTTTTTTAAAAAAAATAATAATATAAGGTAAAATACGAAATGTAACATCAAACCCCAAAAGACGATCTGAAAACTCCGCCTAGCTACAAATCTCACTACCACAACATATTATATTTGAAAATTAAAAGATATACAAACAACAACTAACAAAGCAGCAATTAACTCCATAATTAAATTAATAAACTAATTGTATAATTCAAGGACAAGAAGGCATAGCATTAGCCCAGTAGGGAGGCATCATCACTGCATTATTGTAGTCCTCCTCGTTAAGTGGGTAGTTGCATTCCGCCATCTCCGCCGCCGTGATACGGCGGTGGCCGGAGATCGGAACCGATGTGCTCTCCACCGTTTCTTCCCCAGAAATGTCTGCAGATACTTGCTTCCTTGCCACTTCATCCTTCAGAATCGCCCTCAGTGCCAAAACCTAAACTTTTGGGTTAATTTGTATCAGAAAATATAAATATTAATTGAGATCATTAATTACTTTAAATTATTTTTATCACTAGTTAATTTTCACTTTTTTTTAAAATAAAAAATTGGGTTTAATAATTAGTTAAAAATACGGGTTTTCTTATACCTACTCACTTATTTTTATTTTTATTTTATTAATTCTCCAAAACTTTGTGTTTTTATTTTTAATTATTTTTTTATATCAATCATAACTTCCTCACTAAAAGCCTAGGCTTTTCCCTACTTCAAGAAAATCAATAATTCACCATACTAGGTTTCAGAGCATGAAAGGACTCAGTTTTTTCTAAAAATATTTGATATTTAGAATTTCTGGTTTGAGACTGAGAAAATGGCGAGGAAAAATATTTTCTCCGTAATTATATTTAAATATTAATTTCTCGCTATAGTATTTTTTATTGAGGAAATGCAAAATGACTTTCTCACTAAAAGCCTTTTTTCTGTGATATATTCGTCAATAAAAAAAATATACGTTAGTTGATATTTTTAATCCCTGCATGAATAGTTTATTTAAATTCAATCCTGCCCCATTCCCATTAGGGTTTTCAAGAAATTAAAAAAATAACATGTAAAGCTTGATAATAATTAATATTGTTAATTCAAGAAACTATTTAATTATGGTAATTAATAACGTATATATACTTCCTGTTGCAGCTTCTGCTTATCCCTAGAAACAGCGCGTCGTACAACCGCTCAACCTGCTTGCCCTTCCACCGGGCCCTCCGGTTCTGAAACCAGACCGCGATCTGGCGCGGCTGCAGCCCGAGCTCCTTGGCCAGCTTCATCTTCCGGTCCGGTTCGAGCTTGATTTCATCTTGGAAACTGTTTTCAAGCATCTCCAATTGCTCGTTGCTCAAACGCTTCTTCTTCTTCGTGTTATTCTCCATTAACATAGGCAGCATTGCCTCTTCCATTGAAGGCTGCTTCATTTCTAGTACTACAAAAGAATGTTCCAGAATCTTCTTAATCTTTACGGGCTTTATTTAATCTTTCCACCTTTAAGAATTTTTTTAAAAAAAGGGGTTTCATTAATTTTTACGGGTTTTTTTAATCTTTACGCCGAAAAGATTAAAAAAAAGGGTTTTCGTTAATCTTTACGGGTTTTCTTTGATCTTTACGCCGTAAAGATTAATGAAAAGGGTTTTCTTTAATCTTTTCGCCTTAAAGCTACATCTAGTGAAAAGGGTTTCCGCTAATCTTTTACGGGTATTCATTAATCTTTATTGCGTAAAGATTAATAAATCTCGTATTTCATTTCACTAACGCGACCGAAAAACGACATGAAAAACTCGGGCTCGAGTAAAATGGATCCTTTCATGCAATGAAACAACTCATGATGAGACCATGATAGATGGGGAAGATATTTACCTGGGAACTGGTCGAAACTGCAGTTGTAGAGAAAGGGCATGTTGTAGGGGTCTGTAGGTCTAGAAAGAAAAGGCATTCTAAGATTATTACCATTCCAATCTGTTAACATTACAGCTACACAATAGCTAAGCAAGCTATGCAATTAAGCATTCAGAGTGCAGCAGTAAAAGCGTCCTGCTACAGCCGTCTTGTTCATGATAGATATAGCCATTGGTTTTACACGTTGGGTTTTAGAATGCTTTCATGGGTATTTGAAGGCTTCATGGTTCATTAGAAGAACCTTCTTTGTAGTATAAATACAAGTTAAATGTATTAATGTATGAAATGAAAATATGAGTTTTAGATCTCAAACCTCTCTCTCTTCTATGTTTCGTTGTTTCAAGCTTTTGTTTAACACTCTTAGTATGAAATCTTTCATGGTATCAGAGCTTGAACTCTGATATGTCCTCCTTTATTTTGTGTTCAAGTTTTTGAACTACATTTTTACAATGGCAGAGAGTTCAAAAACCACAGCTATTTCCAACCTTATCCTCCCACAAAACTTTCCTACATCTATTAAGCTTACAGAAAATAACTATCTCATATGGAAGCAACAAATCTTAGCTACTGTTAAAGGCTACGACCTTAACGATTTCTTGTTTAAAAAAGAGGAACCACCTAAAGAGTGGATACCTGCAAAAGATGGATCAAAAAACATTTTGAATCCAGAATTTCAAGCATGGAACAGACAAGATCAGCTTCTATCGGGCTGGCTTCAATCCTTGCTTTCAGAAAGCATAATGAATACCATGGTTGGGCTGTCTACCTCTTCTGAAATATGGAATGCCTTGGAAGTCAGCTTTGGGAGTCAGTCACGAGCAAGACTCATGCAATATAAGTTGCAGCTACAAACTCTGAAAATGGAGGGCATGTCAATGAGAGAATACTTGAGCAAGATTAAGGTATGTTGTGACTTACTTAACTCAGTTGGACATAGAGTTACAGAAGATCATGTTCTGCACATTTTAGCTGGATTGGGAAGCGAGTATGACTCTGTTATGGTCAGTATAACATCAAGAATTGAACCTTGGTCTGTAGCTGAAGTTCAATCACTTTTGTTAAGCCTTGAATCAAGGCTTGAATATGCAAGAGGCAGCAACATTAATGCTGAGGGGTCACAACCTTCTGCTTACAACATCATGCACACTCAAGGTGCAAGAAGTGGACCGCATGGAAATCCAAATGGTCGAGGAGGAGGCCGATATCTTGCCGGAAGAGGACAAGCCAGAGGTGGTTTTAGAGGAAGAGGCAGGAATCAACCAAGCAGAATTGTATGCCAAGTTTGCAAAAAGCCAAACCATGCTGCAGATAAATGTTGGCATCGGTTTGATCAGTCTTATGTCTCTCAGCCCCACTCCACTCAGCAACAACAACCTCAACAAAACAGCTTTCAGAGCACCCCTAATTTAAATATGGTTCATATGCCGCACAACTCTTACAACCAGAGAAGCCATGGTTTAGATTATGGATATGATAACAGCTCTTCCTGGTATCCAGATTCAGGAGCAACCAACCACGTCTCAAATGATCTATCAAACTTGAATAGTGCCTCTGAGTACAACGGATCCAACAGATTACAAATGGGCAATGGACATGGTGTTGACATAGCACATACTGGTAAAGGCTTTCTAAAATCCCCTACATATTCTAAAGCTTTCCTTCTAAATAACCTTCTTCATGTTCCTAATATCACAAAAAATCTGCTGAGTGTGTCTCAATTCACTAAGGATAATAGTGTATTTTTTTAGTTTTATCCCGACTTTTGTCGTGTTAAGGATCTCGCATTCCAAGGAGGTTGTTCTCGGGGGAATTCTTAGAGGCGGTCCTGTACCACTTCCATCTTCATCGACCATCCCGGACTCGAGTTCCTTCTACCTCTATTTCCGCCACCAATGTCAATTCAAATAGTTGCTTTCAAGATCAGCTCTCTGCTTCCTCTAGTAATTCTAAGCATTTTAATTCTTCTTGTACCTTTACTTCTTCTCTATCTGCTCTTAGCATAGATGTTTGGCATAAAAGAATGGGTCATTCTGACCACAATGTTGTTGCCAAGGCATTAAGAAGTTGTAATATCCCTTTCAATTCCAAAACAACTGGCCTATTGTGTCAAACTTGTTCTTATGCTAAAATGCATTGTCTACCATATTCTCCTTCTGTAAATCATCACATTCAGCCCCTTGAACTTATCCACAGTGATCCATGGGGCCCTGCTTCTGTCATGTCATCTAATGGTTTTAATTACTATGTTAGTTTCATTGATCACTATAGCAGATACACGTGGATCTATCTCTTAAAATCCAAATATGAGGTCCATAATATCTTTATTGCTTTCAAAAGTATGGTCGAAAACCAACTTGACTCCAAGATTAAAACTCTGCAAAGTGATTGGTGGGGGGGCGGCGAATATAGAAGTTTGACACCCTTTTTGCAAAAACATGGCATTACTCACGAAATCTCATGTCCGTACACCCCGACAAAAAACGGTCTTGATGAAAGAAAACACGAGACACATTGTCGAAATGGGGCTTTCACTACTTTTCCAGTCTAACCTCCCCCAGAGATTTTGGGATGACTCTTTCAGCACAACAGTTTATATTATAAATCGCATCCCTTATAGAGTCTTAAACTATGAAATTCCTTTGGAAAAATTGTTTCACAACAAGCCCAACTATTCCTACCTCAAGATTTTTGGTTGCTTATGTTATCCCTTCATGAGGCCTTATAATCAAAATAAGTTGCAACCTAGATCTGTGAGAGGCACATTTATAGGGTATAGTGAGAGACATAAAGGATTCAAAGTTCTTCTTGATTCGGGTAAAATCATTGTTTCAAGGGATGTCATATTTGAAGAAAATGTCTTTCCCTTTTCTTCCATCCAAGAAAACAATCTCTCTAGTTGTGCTTCTGATAAACGAACTTTATTGCCTTCTATTCCTTTTTTACCCAGTCAGCTTATCCTTGATGGTGCTGAAGAGCCACCATCTCATCATGAATCTAGTCCTTCTTCATCAGAAAATGATCAAAGTAGTCAGGCATCTGCTCCTATGTCTTATGATGAAAGTGGCAGTCCTAACAGTTCTACACCTCAAAACCGTGTTGTTGTGTCCAAACACCATATGGTCACTAGGGCCAAGGATGGAATCTTCAAACCTAAGTTGTTTCATGTCAAGGAAGATGAGCAATCTGAGCCAAGAAATGTTGATACTGCTCTTAAGAACGAGGTCTGGAAAAAGGCTATGGATGAAGAATACAATGCTTTGATAAGAAATGGAACTTGGGACTTAGCATCTCTGCTTGCCGGAAGGAATTTGGTTGGATGTAAATGGATTTTCAAAATCAAGCGTAATGAAGATGGAAGTGTTTTAAGGCATAAAGCTAGACTAGTGGCACAAGGTTATTCCCGAAGAAGCCGGTTTTGATTTTACGAAACGTTTAGTCCCGTGGTTAAGTCTACAACTATCGAATTATCCTCACTTTGGCCACCGCTTCTTGATTGGGTTGTTAGGCACATTGACGTGAACAATGCGTTCTTACATGGCAAACTCGAAGAGGATATATACATGAAGCAACCACACGGGTATGAGCTCAATTCGGTAAGTATCTTGTCTGTAAACTAAATAAGGCGATTTATGGATTGAAACAAGCGTCTAGATCTTGGTTTCTTACTATCAAAACTGTCCTTTTGAAGCTTGATTTCTCTCAATCAAGGGCAGATAATTCCTTGTTCTTCCGAAAAATGAATGTTTCAATAATCTATCTACTTCTATATGTAGATGATATTCTTGTAACAGGGAACTCCAACCATGAGGTACGACAGTTAATTGATCAACTTGGACAATCCTTCTCCCTCAAAGATCTTGGAGAAATTCATCATTTTTTGGGTATTAAAGTCACAAGAACACATGAAGGTCTACATCTCAGTCAAGGCAAATACATCAAGGAAGTTCTTGAAAGAGTGCATATGGTTGATGCCAAAGGCTGCCCTACACCAATGATCTCTTCCCTTCAACTCTCTAAATCACACGGTAACCCCACTGTGAATGGCACACTTTACAGAAGTACCGTAGGAGCTCTGCAGTATGTTACCATCATAAGGCCAGAACTTGCTTACAGTGTAAACAAAGTCAGCCAATTTATGGCTAACCCTTTGGATTGCCATTGAAAGGCAGTGAAGAGAATACTTCGATATTTAGCAGGTTCAGTAGATTATGGATTAAATATCATCAAGCCTAAAAGTCTCAGTATTGTTGGGTTTTCAGATTCTGATTGGGCTTCCGATGTTGATGACAGAAAATCTGTTACAGGGTATTGTGTTTATCTTGGAGGAAATTTGGTTTCTTGGTGTTCAAAGAAGCAAAAAGTTATATCGAGATCAAGTACAGAAGCTGAATATATGAGTTTGGCTGAAGTTGCTTCCGAAATAACTTAGATTGATTCTTTGCTTAAGGAGCTGAACATTCAAACTATGAAGACGCCCACTGTTTGGATTGATAATCTCAGTACAATATCTCTAGCATCCAATCACGTGTTACATGCTCGGACTAAACACATAGAACTTGATTTGCATTTTGTGAGAGACAAAGTGTCAACCGGATCACTTTGTGTTCAACATGTCCCTACACAAGATCAGATTGCTGATGTTCTGACCAAACCATTAAGCTACCAATTCTTCTCTCGGTTAAGGAATAAACTTGGGATATTTCCTCTAACCTCGATCGAATTGTGGGGAGGTGTTAACATTACAGCTACACAGTAGCTAAGCAAGCTATGCAATTAAGCATTCAGAGTGCAGCAGTAAAAGCGTCATGCTACAGCCGTCAGTTTGTTCATGGTAGATATAGCCACTGGTTTTACACGTTGGGTTTTAGAATGCTTTCATGGGTATTTGAAGGCTTCATGGTTCATTAGAAGAACCTTCTTTGTAGTATAAATACAAGTTAAATGTATTCAGAATGTATGAAATGAAAATATGAGTTTTAGATCTCAAACCTCTCTCTCTTCTATGTTTCGTTGTTTCAAGCTTTTGTTTAAGAGTATGAAATCTTTCACAATCCAAGATGCAATAATATAATATTCTCTCTCTCTCTCTCTTTGCAGTAGAAATAGGTAGTTCTTAGCTCCCTTTCTACTGGAGAAGAGCTTAGTAACTAAGGTGCTACAGAGACATTAATATACTACTAGCTGTAGCACTATCGACGTGTTCAACCCAGCATCGTATGGAGAGAGAGAGAGAGAGAGAGAGAGAGAGAGAGAGAGAGAGATGTACCCTACCTTATTACAGTCTCCGACACTGTGCATTTTCTTAGTTATCTGGAGCGAATGCAATACAACTACTTTTTCAAAGAAAGCGAAAGCACCTGCATTATATAAAAACAAAATTACTCTATACAAGAAAAAAGAAAATAAAAGAAATCATTAATTAAAAACATAAGCTATCTATCTAATTAGTTTGACTAGTATGCCATTCTAAATTGTTCTAAAGTCTACACATGCATTACCAATTTCTCATGTTAAATTTGGAAATGCAATAAAAAAAAAGTATAGAATATGTCTATTTCTTTTATAAAACAAATTTATGAATATAACTTTTTACTAAATTAAATCGATGACACATGCAATAATAAATATATTTATTTAAAAAACACGTAAATAGCAATGTAATTCCCGATAGAAATCATATCCGTCTCGCTATGTAGCGACCGATTGAGGGTTTAGTTATCTTAATTAAAATTATCGATGGATTAGTGACGGACTCCCAATGGGAATATCTTTCAACCAGAAATCAACGACGAAAAGTTACTTCTAGCGATAATTATTTTCGTAAGTGAAAATTGATAATTTTGTAGTGGTTAATAGTACTAGTTGTGGGTAGGGCTGTTATCGAATCGAGCTTTTATCGAATAGCTCGGGCTCGAGCTCGATAAGGCTCGGCTCGAATTCGATAATATCGAGCTCGAGCTCGAGCCTCATATTGATATTCGATAATTAATCTAGCCGAATTCGAATATTGCAATATTCGGTTCGAAAGCTCGCGAGCCCGGCTCGATTAAATTACTTTAGATTTTGGGTACCGAATTCGAGCTTTGGGTACCGAATTCGAGCTTTCGATCCTGAATAAAAAAATTAAAAAAATATTATTTTCTTAATTTTATCGAGCTTTCGAATCGAGCTCGATACCGAAATCGAGCTTTCGAATCGAGCTCGAATACCATGATTTTTTATCGAGCCGAGCTCGAACCCGAATATAAAGCTCGTATCGAGCTCGAGCCTGAGCAAAAATGGGCTAATCGAGCCGAGCCTGTACAAAGCTCGGCTCGACCCGGTTCGATAACAGCCCTAGTTGTGGGTGAGCATGGGAAAATGAAAATACTGTGGTGGAACAGTATGCCTTCCGGCCATTACATAAATTAATAAAATACAATTATTTTTTATAATTTTCTGCATCCCAAATTAAGTTAATTATGAGTTTATGACATCATTTCTGACTATGACAATAGTCAGAGAAAATTACAATAAGGGTTTGAATGGTGTAAGAAAGTGAATAAGATTAGAATCAGAAGTAGTCCTCATGCTGCATGCAGAGGTTGTAAGAAAATAGACCAATAGCCAGATTTTAACGTACGAAGTTAGGCTTGATCGGACGCAAGAGAGACAAAACTGAATCAGCGATGAATAAAGGCACAAGAAAGATTACATGGTCAGAGAGAGAATCACACCTGCAGCAAAATCAGAATCCAACTGCTTTTACCAAGTACCCTAGTAAACTTGTAACAATTCATACTCCTCCGTCTCGCTATTACTGTTCCATTTAATTTCGGCACGAAAATTAAGAAATTTTGTTTAAGTATGTATTTTATAAGTTTTAATTGTATTAAGAAATAAACATAATTTTCGAGGAGGGGTTGGTGGAAGAAATGAGAATTTATTCAAATTTTTGCAGGACATAGTTGAGACAATCGATTTTTTTTTTATTTTTTTCATATTATATTTTAAGAAATAATCTTAAATTTTCAAAATTTAAAAATCATAAATTTCCGAGTGCGGAGTGGAACGAAAATCGTGTGAAAGATAGATTTTTGGAGAGAGAGTATGATAATGTGAGGATGAGTATTAAGTAGGAGAGACCCACTTCATTTTTTGTTTAAGAGTAGTTTTTGCTATTTTAGAAAAGATAACGATAATAAGCGGAACAACCCGATTAGAAAAGTAGGACAGTAATAACGGGACGGAGGGAATATATTTTTGTTTCTTGTAAATAAAAAAAGGCCTTGTATTTAGGGAGAAAGGGTAAGTTTTACTCATGCATGCTGGATATTGATAATTTATTGAAGATTTTATTCCATACGAAGCTAAAAGGGAGAGGTCTCGAGTTCAAGTTCAGAATGGACAAGCCGGGGCCATGGTATAGTCTTTTCTAAAAACAATTGGGCTTAACTTAATTTGTTCGATAGTTATTGGGTAATTTTATAGATCCGTTAACTTGAAAGAGTTTATAAACAATTTAGTTGTGTTTATGTTAAAACATAAATGGTTTGAGAAAGCTTATTGAAACACTAGCTTATAAGTCCAACCTGTTTGAGCTTTTTTCGCTTATTTTCGTACTTTTGGCGTATAATCGTTTATTTAAGTTGTTTTCTATACGGAGCTTTATATTATGAGAAAGGGATAATTATATTTTAGGTAGCTCATGCATGTGAAATAAATGTAGGTATATAACAAGTAGCCACACTCCTTTATACTCCCTCCACCCCATTTAAAATGACATGTTTTTCTTTTCGGGACGACTTCACGTAAAATGACACGTTTTCTTAAAAGAAAATAACTTTCAAAAATATTACTCTCTCCGACCCATAAATAATGTCCATTTTTCCTTTTTGGGACGTCCCACAAATAATCTCCTTTTTTTGAAAACAGTAAACTATACACGTATTTTATTCACTTTATTTAAGGGGCTCCACCATCTCTACTCACAACCAACAACTCTCTTAAATTCTCGTACCTAAAAGAAAATGAACATTATTTGTGGGATAGAGGGAGTACTAAATTATCTCTTACTTTTTTATTTATTCTCATATATTTTCATTTATCTATCATATTTTATTAATTTTATCTCTTACTTTTTTATTTATTTCTCCTACTTTATCATTAATTCTCTCAGAATCTCACTCATCTTCTCTCTCTTACTTTATCATTTACTCATATCTCATACTTTATCATCCACTTTCTTAATTTTCGCGCTGAAAAGAAACGCGTCAAGTTAAATGGGACGGATGGAGTACTTTTACAACACAATTTTATACATTTATACCTTCTATCTTAATCTTCGTGTTCAGTGGAACATAAAAATTGGACGGAATGAGTACTTTATTATTTTACACACAATAATCAACTTTCTTAATTTTCGTACTGCAATGAAACTGGAATAATTAAGTCGGACATAGGACATACATGTTGGTGGTGTTTTTTCTTGAAGAATTTTCTCCATTGTTACTTTTCAATTTGTGTAAATGCAAAAAATGGGAATTGGCATCTTGCCATGCATGCACTCTATTTAAGAAGTTTTTAATGATTGGACAAAAAGGAGTTATTCGACGAGTGTCTGGTGCAGTAAATAAGAGAGCAAAAATCGCTATGCAGGAAAGTCCTTTATTACCAAAAAATACAGATAAATCAATAAATAACATCGCTAATAATTCAACACAAGCCAATAAATACGAGACACGCGTCACTACCAAGAAAGGTAAAACTAAAGAAGACATTTATTGCATAAATAATTTAATTCCCAATATTCGTCTAATCTTAAATGAAGGGTTTAGGATCCTATATTCAAGTAAAAATGCGGAAAACACTATTACAAAAAAGTCCATAGACAACGGTTATTAACTGTTGTCGTTGTAAATTTTCACTGTTGCGGAAAGTTCCGTTGTCGTAGTTAGACGCTCATGGACAACGGTTATTAACCGTTGTCGTACCGACTTACAACAACGGTTTTTAACCGTTGTCTATGAGCATTATCAACTGTTGCGGGAGGTCCCGTTGTCGTAGATAAGTGCTCATAGACACATATCGCACTTCATAAAAGGGTTATTAAAAATCCCATACATATTCGATATTACAAATCGTATTTAAATTTATTAATACACGTCACAAAATCCCCTTCAAACGTAAATATTAATAAAATAAAATACGAGAAGTAATATCAAACTAGAAAGAACAGTTCAAAGACTCAACCACACCACCTAATGAGCTAAAAACCCTAATTTTGTTAGGTGACCTAGCTAGCTACAAATCGTAGCTCAATTTACCATAACACCCTTTAATCTAGATTTGAATAGCAATAGATATACAAACAACAACTAACAAAGCAGCAATTAACTCCATAATTAAATTAATAAACCAATTAATTTAATTCAAGGACAAGAAGGCATAGCATTAGCCCAGTAGGGAGGCATCATCACTGCATTATTGTAGTCCTCCACGTTAAGTGGGTAGTTGCATTCTACAATTTGGTGCATGTTAGTCGCCGCCGCCGTCATCTCCTCTGCCGCGGGATGGCGGTTGCCGGAGCTCGGAATAGACGTGCTCTCTACCGTCTCCTCCCCAGATATGTCTGTGTAGCCGGCTGAGACTTGCTTCTTTCCCACTTGATCCTTCAGAATTGCCTTCAGAGCCAAAACCTATATTCAAAAATAAATACGATTATTTCGATCCAATTCTATGCATAGGCTGATCCAGAGGTGCACGTGGGGACCATTGCATCCCCCAAATACACTACCTATTTCTCAAAAAATTACTATTTTGCCCTTCTAAAATTGCTTATTCGCCCCCCAAATTTAATTAATAAAATTATGTTTTTCCCAAAATTATATATCCGCACCCCAAATTTAAAAAACTATATTTTTCGCAAAATTACTATTTCACTCTTCCGAAATTGCATATTCGCACTCAGAAATTTTAATAACACCATATTTTTGAAAAAAAATTACTACTTTACCCTTCTGGAATTGCATATTT
The DNA here is from genome assembly GCA_028984105.1 of Lavandula angustifolia. Lineage (NCBI taxonomy): Eukaryota > Viridiplantae > Streptophyta > Magnoliopsida > Lamiales > Lamiaceae > Lavandula > Lavandula angustifolia. The sequence goes on along the minus strand of CM054803.1, from coordinate 39,045,514 downwards.
TCACCCGAAATACGTAGTCGGACACTCCGGATTCTAATAATTAAACATTATGTTTTGTCAAAAATTCCTATTTCGCTCTTACAAAATTGCATATTTATTCGCAACCCTCAAAATTCTAAATTCTAAATTTCGGTATAAAATATAAATCTCCAATATCACAATATGTACCTCTTTTTGCAGCTTCTGCTTATCCCTAGAAACGGCATCGTACTCCAGCTTAAGCGCGTCATACAACCTCTCAAGCTGCTTCCCCTTCCACCGGGCCCTCCGGTTCTGAAACCAGACCGCGATCTGGCGCGGCTGCAGCCCGAGCTCCTTGGCCAGCTTCATCTTCCGGTCCGGCTCGAGCTTGATTTCGTTTTGGAAGCTGTTTTCAAGCATCTCCAGCTGCTCGTTGGTCAGCCTCTTCTTCTTCGGGTCCGGTCCGAAATTGTGCATGCTCTTGTCCACCAACGTCGGCAGCATTGTCTCTTGCATTGACGGCTGCTTCATTTCTAATACTGAAGAATGTTCCAGAAGCTTCTTATTAATTAAAGTAGTATTAATATATTGCATGCAATGCATGAAGAAATGAAGATAATTACCTGGGAATTGGTCGAAGCTGCAGTTGTAGAGGAAGCTTAAGTTGGAGGGATCTGTTGTGGGTCTAGAGAGAGAAGGCATTCTAAGATTAGCATTCCAATCCATGCTATGTTAAATTCTTTCTTTTAATTTAATTATGATAATAGAATTCTCTTTTATAGTAATGGAAAGAGATGTGTTGTTTGGAGAAAATTTGAGGGTTTTAGGGTGCAACATAGAAATATATATACCACCATGCGCCAACTGCATTAAAGAGAGAGAGAGAGAGGCAATCTAATGTCACCTTCTTTGTATTAAATCCACCGACACTATAAAACTATGCCTCATCTCTCTTTTTTCTCACTTTTTCTCCTCAAATTATAAATAGTATTCCCTCCATCCTATTTAACATGACACGTTTCTTTTCGGCGCGGAAATTAAGAAAGTTGTTAATAAAGTATGAGAGATGAGTAAATGATAAAGTAAGAGAGAGAAGATGAATGAGTTTGTGAGAGAGTAAATGATAAAGTATGAAAGATAAATAATAAAATAAGATAAATAAATGAAAAAGTAGGAGAGAAAATAAAAAAAGTACTCAGATAATTTAGTACTCCCTCCGTTTCACTAATCAAGTCCCATTGATTCTGGGCACATGAATTTAGAAAGTGGGTGGAAAAGAAAATATGTGGTGTAAAGTATAAAGTGATGGGGTCCATTTGTTTAGAGTGATTGTGGTCCACTCATTTATTTCCATTTATGGAAGATGACTTGTATTGTGAGACACCCCGAAATAGAAAATGAGACTTGATTAGTGAAACAGAGGGAGTAATATTTTTGAAAGTTATTTCCTTTTAAGGAAACGTGTCATTTTAGGTGGGACGTCCCGAAAAGGAAAATGTGTCATGTTAAATGGGACGGAGGGAGTACAATAAATCGAATTTCCAAAAGAATATTTGTTTTGTCATGTTTGTTTTACTAATTTATATGATATCTCTATATAGGAGGGGTTCGAATGCGAACCTTTTATCGTGTAAACGTGTGAACATGTACTAAATGTACATCACTTTATAGATGATATTACTGCATTTTAAATCGCATTTTCAAATAATCAGACTACACGTAAGGGACTTTTTTATAATCTGACAAATACAAACGCAATATATTTATTTTAAAAGTGTAGCACACGTGAGCAATAAGAGTTGTTAACATGGGAACTCCCCCCCCCACTCTCTCTCTACATATAGAATGTTGTGATCGATATGTAAACTTAGGAATAAAATGAATATTCATATATACAGTATATATAAATTAACTCGGTTGGGAACAAAATAACTCAACATTACCATTAGGGTTATGCATCTTAGTGTGACATTTTCCGTATACTTTAGCATATTCAGTAGCAGCTACAACCAACTCAAGTATATGTACCATCTCACATAATTAATTATGTTTTGTATGCTTTAAATTAATTGTTTTTCACTTGTACCTACTTTTTTTATACTACCAGAAGCTTAGTTTTACTGTGAGAAGGTGAATGAAATACCTTTGATTTTTCTCGTATGGCTTATATTTGATATAAATGTAAATATAGTGTAATAATAGATAAACTCTAGGGCATTGTATAATTCATCGTAGCTAAAATATTATAATGACATCATTATTATGAAAAATACTATTATAATTTTGACAGCTGAGATTATCATAAGATTTCATCCAGAGAAATTACCAGGGCACGAAAAGGGAAAAGAATCTTCTGTAGAAAAAGGGTTGCCAGAATTAAAATGTTATTGATGGATATATCCATAATTGAACCTACAGAAGTAAAGGCCACGGTTAGGGTTTGTAGGTAGACTTCCAGCTTCATTCCTTTACTATTATGCTAACACAATCCTCACACCGATATTCAAGAAAAAAGTATCTCCCCGAAACGTCCCGTTATTTATGTCCTATTGGAATTGGATACGGAGATTAAGAAAGTTGGTATAAAGGTATGAAGTGCTGGTGTAAATTTATAAAGTGGTGGAGTCCACTTTTTTTTTTTTTTAGATAACGAGAGTAATGCACAGTCGATACCGAAGTGTGTATTGGGTAACCACATAGGAGGGGTTAACTATAGGTGACAGACTCACACATGAGTTCTGAACCCATAACCTTTCGGCTAAAGGTTAAGCACCTTAACCGCTATATCATCCCAATGGGACAATTAGTGGAGTCCATTTGTTTAGATTGATTGTGGTCCACTCATTTATTTCATTTTTCGTATGAGATATAGATAATGGGACAACCTAAAAAGACAAATAGGACACTAATAATGGGACAGAAGGAGTATATCACTAGTTACAATTATGTTTTTTTAAAAAATCAAGTTGATTATGTATTTTTAATTTGGTGCGAAATTAACACGTCATGCTAACACGAGGGGCTAATCCAGCATTATGAGGCAAATTCCGCAATTTCAGAACAGATGGGTTCGAAATGGAACTTTAACATTTTTGTCCATAGATATTCTTGAAATTCTTTTTGGCTAATATTTTTTGGAGTGACATAGTTCTTGAGATGCTTGCTGACAAAATTTAATGTGCTAGGTGTCAAATGTTGGTAATTCGATTTCTTTAATAGTACTACAATATTACTTTCTTGTGTCATATTCAAATAATATACGAATTTTATTTTTTTTAATTAATGACTTTTCGAAACTATTCTACATACCTAGCGTCAGCAACATCAATATATCATCACAAATTATCGTTTTAAGAAGTATATATATATATATATATATATTTATGTGAGAACTCTTAGATTTTGTGAGAATTAAGAACCATTCTTATCCCTTGATATTGTTAAATCAATAATCAGGAATTTTTATGTATTAACTTTATTTCTTTAATTAGAATAATATATTGAAAGGGCTCATGTGTAATTTTATCATTAACATTAATTAACTCCATTTCGTATTTCATGGATGCATGATCTGTTTTCCATATTTAAAACCGTTTCATTTTTTTAATTTTATTAAATAACATTTTTGTTTGAGATAATTCAATATTTTAAATTTTCATGATAACGTATAAATGAAAAACAATTTAAGAAGATAAAAAAATTACAATAAATAATGCTTTATACTACCTTTTTTTTCTTCTTTGTAAAGCATTATTACATGAATGCCTTATTTTAGAATTTGAAAAATGAAAATTGAGAGAGATTGTATATGCATTAAATATATGCATTAAACGATATATTTTAATGTATCATTACCTCTAATATTAATGCATCAAACATTATATACTGATGCCCAAAAAAAAAAGTTTTGTTGATGCATTGAATTATTAATTATAATGCATATCATTTAATAGTTGAATAATATTATTTTTTTGTTTTAGAATTTAAAAATTAAAACGTGTACAATGAAATTGTATATGCACCAAACACTATGCCTCATAAATGTAATATTAATGCTTTTTATTAAATATGGGGTGAACCATGTAGGAATCTACATTTAATGTGAGAACTAAGAATTATGCATAATCCTTATTTATTTTATGCATAATCTTTATATTTTTTATGCAAAAAGTCTGTAATTTAACATTATGCAAAATCTTATATGTTTTATTATGCAGAAGGGTAAAAGTGTAAAAAATTATAATTTTTTTCATGAAAAATATAAAGATCATGCATAACGTAAATAATGATTATGCATAAAACATCTAAGGATTATATACAAAGTCTATAAGGATTATGCATAAAACACAAAATTATTATATATAAAATATATAAGGATTATGTATAGTTTCTAACAGATCTACACACCATAGGGTATGGTTCTCAAATACATAATGATTATGCATAAAATACTATATACTAATGCATCAAAATTTTAATATTTATACATTTTTACGAACGAAACAATGCATAAAAGAATGTAACATAAAATAAGTCTTTGAATAATCACAATTGAGTCAGTTTAAATTTGATTATAATGCATTTGAAATATTTAAATTTGAATATAAAAATATTAAAACATAATGTATTTGAATTGGCTTATATTTGAATTCCAAATAGTTTAATTAATGTGGATGGTTTTTGAGGAGATTGTGGACGGTTTTTAATTCTTAATGGATGGGGATGATTTTGCCCCAATTTCGTTCAAATTACTTACCAATTGTCCTCTTTATGCTATATTTTAATATAATGAAATTAAAATTTCTAATTATTTTCCGCCTTAGATATATACGAGATCTAAGGTTATAGTTAGTTCTTAGTATATATTATGCTATTTTTTCCTTTTTTGATTTAATTTTAAATTTTTTGGGGATAAAATGAGAGCTTAGATTTGCGAAATGGAGGGACGATCGGTTCTCGTTATCTCTTTTAAGATTTGGATCTCATAATATTCTTCTCTTTTAAGATTTAAATGTTTTTAAGATTTGGTCTCATATATATATATATATATATATATATATATATATATATTAATTTATTGAGATTTGAGGGTGAAGTGGTTTCTCAATTCATTTTTAAGAATTTTTTTCAATGATTGGAAAATGATTAATTAATTGAGAAGTGTGGCAGCATAAATAGAAAGATAAAATCTTGCTGCGGAGGAAAGTCCTTTGGTACCAAATACAGACAAATCAATAAATAATATGATCAATAATTTTACATGGTCCAATAAATACAATAAATACGAGTAAAAGTTCTTCATTGTGTGCAACTCATGCTAGTCATACATTTATTGCATAAATAACCTAATTAATGCATTTGTTAGATTGAAAACGTGTGCGTCATCTTTTTTCCTAATCATAAATGAATCAAATATAATGAAATAACGATTGAGTTGCTTGTGTTATGGCAGAATGTTATGAATTTAAATCTCACTGACATCATCACGTGAGTCTATCCACTTATATAATTAGTTTTATTGCACGAACATTTCAGAAAACGTCAATATATAGTGTCGTGCACGTGTCAGACATTCAGACACGCTACGACACTTCAATTTTCATGTCCCATATATTTAAAGTATACGTTGCATCTAATTTTAATGAAAAATACAAAATTAATTTATTTCACACTTCAATCGTCGCATCCGTATTGTGTCGCGTGTCTCATGTCCATGCAACATAGATAAATAGTCTAGTATGGTCTGCATCTCTTCTATGGTTTACTTACAAGCTATTACACAACAAAAATATAATGTGTAATTCGGTAGCAGCAGTTGGGTTTCCTCTCATAAAAATTAACATAAATGAATGGGAGTTAGAAATACAACTTTCAAGAAAAAAAATGGATAGTAATTTCACTAAATGATGCAATTAAAATTTTCAATTACATAACATTAGATTTATAAAAGCGTGTATTGGTTATTTCTTTATAATGTACTGTCGCCACATTTCAAAAGAAATATGTTAGCTCATCACCTTTTTAGGGTGGAAGACGACTAGAAATGGTGAAGGCGGTGGGAGCCACCGGCGGCGCCGCCCGTGGTTAAATAGAGGGTTTTAGAGGATTCAATACACACAGAACTGGAAATAAAGATTAGTAAATGTTGGGAAGCAATACAAACTCCCAACCACCACAAAGTCACAAACATAATCTACTACACTAATACGGTTGATTATGTACTACAATCTACCTTTTTACAATCATACTTCATCCGCCTTCTTATTAGCTGCTCAAAACTTTTCAGCACTGGATTTAAGAGAGTAATTGATAAAGTATGAAGTAAAGATAAATGAAATGACGATAGAATATATGATAAAGTATGAGAGATAAAATGAATTATATAATAAGGGTAGATTGATAAAATTGAAGAATGAGATGATAAAGTACTCCCTCCGTCCCACTCATCTTGCGATATTTTCCTTTTCGAACCGTCTCACTCATCTTGCAACGTTTCATAAAATATAAAAAAAATGAGTGGTTCACAATCATCCTAAATAAGTGGACCCCATTATCTTTTACTTTACACCTTTACCCCAACTATCTTAAAATCCGCACACAATTTCAAATGTTGCAAGATGAATGGGACGGAAGGAGCGGTAGATATGATAGTAAATTTGCCAAATTTGATCAGAAAAAATAAACATAATATCCGGATTATAAATACGTTAATTATCTAGACATTCCTATCAAAGGACAATCTATTTTTATTGTAACATTTCTCCAGAACTAAAGCTTTTTTGATTAATGATAACATTGTTGTGATTAAATAACTCATCATCCAAAAGAGGATAACTCATAGTACAATTTATTTCAATCGAAATTAATAAAATTCAAATGGGGCGTTTGAATTAATAGCCAAAACTATAATAACATACACAAAAATAGCCTTTATTTTTACAAACTAGCGAAAATGACTAAATTAACCTCACGTTTTTAAGAAATTGCATACCAGTTGCCTACAAACAGCCGTGTCAGACCTTTTTGCATCCTTTTGTGTCGATAAATCACATTTCATACTCTTTCTGCCAGCATGATGCTATTGATCCATGGAAAATTAAGGATAAAATAGTCATTTTGGTTATTTTGTGAAGTAAGTCGTAATGTTTGGCTAGTACAGTTAAACCTCGATAAAGTAATAACCTTGGGACCGAGAAAAAAATATGCATTTAACAAAGTTATTACTTTATCGAACATTATTTAGTGCATTGACCCATATCGGGACCGGAAGAAATTATTATCTTAACGAGATTATTACTTTATCGAATGTTAATTTATCGAGGTTTAAATGTATTGACTTTTACTTAAGTATTTAGGCTATATTATTGTGATTAAATAACTCAAAATAATAGTACAATAAAACTTCTCTAAATTAATATAGTTGAGACTGAGAGATTTTATTATCTTAGATAAATATTAATTATCTATAAATAAATATTTATTAATTTAAAGAGAGTTTTCGACCTGAATAAAGTAAAATGTATAATTAACCTCTAAAAACAATGAACCGTAAAAAATACAATGAATCATTTGACTACATTTAAGAATAATAAATTTAGTTCATTGTTTTAATACAATGAATCGTTTGACTATTTAGGAACAATAAAATTAAGTTTATTGTATTTTTATTAAAAGATATTCAATGTATAATGGTAACATTATATACTGTATAAGATGAAAAAATAATTAGATTTAAGTTTAAAAAAAAGCAATCAACATTAGAATCATATTTCAAAAAATTGTCTTAATATTCTAGTAATTTAAATGATTATTAATTTATAATTTCGATGATACCATATATAATTGAAGTTTTCTGAAAATTATTATTTTATAATCTCATTGAATTTCATGATTTTATACACTGACCCGAATCAGAACCAAAGAAAAAATATTATCTTAGATATGTTATTAATTTATCGAGTATTAAATTACGGAGGTTTTAGCATATACTTCTGTTTTTTTCTTCCTTAGCAACATAAGGTTTCTCTCCTACTAATGAATCATAAGTAACTATCTATATGATATGTTTTTTTAAGATAAGATAACGACGGGATTTATTATCGCTTTTTTGCATGTCCTCGGAAATTTAAAGTAGGGGCAAATTCTCCCAATTTGTGACCTATCATACGATCTGTTATATAAATAGGCAAATGTTCTTTACCGTTATGATCATCTAAAGATATATTTTATAGCCCTAAAAAACCAAACATGTTGATTCTGTCCCTCAAAAGCTTCCCACCCAAAAGCAGTTCATGTTAGAGCAACTTGCCTCAATCTTCAAGCTCAATAATCTTCACCACCGAAGCATCTCCAACTTTCTGACATACAACTACTCGATCATGGGACTTGATAACCCCAGAGGCTTTCCCATGATCAAGTGCAACCTTCAGTACCGACTCGTTCGTCGCGTTCGTAGACTCAGCCTGTACGACGAACACAGCAAGCCCGGAATCAAACAAAAGCCTCTCCAACACACCAGTAAAACAGAGTACTCACCGGATGGCGAGGATCAGCAAGCAAAGGGAAAAGACCGCGTACTACAAGTGATTGCCTTGCCTAAACACACACGAAAGAGAACACCTCTTCGTCGTAAGATCAATCAATCCCATTTAGATGAATGACAATCTTGGATTAGAGATAAAGACAAAGCTACTACCTCAAATGCACCACTAAAACTCCATTTCAGTTGGTTTGTCTTCAGCCGAGGAATGACAACAGATAGAACTGGCATGGTTGGTCTGTACTTTGCTATAAGTCTGCACGTAAAGAGAGATGTTTTAGTCTTTTATATCGCGCTATGATCGTTATCGGGTTTCATTTGAAGGATATGAGATACCTTGCAGCTCTTCCAGACGACGTGAAGCATATGATAACGGATGCCTTCACTTTAAGCGCTGCTCGGACCTAAGAGAAGATTCAGACAAACTTCACATCAGAATTGTTTAGCTACTTTTCATGTGCGTTTTGTGTTATTCTTAAATGGAAGTATACCGCGGAGGAAGCAATAGATTCCAAGTGGGACATGGGTTCGCCAACAAACTTTACAGTCCTCTTGAAGTACTGGTCTTGGTTGAAGACCTTCTCTGCCTATGAAGGAAAAGGGTAAATGTGGTTACACTTGTAAAGAAGCTAGCAAATGCAGCATAGGTAAAAGATAACTAACCTCTGCACAAATTTTCCCCACGGTAGAAATGGTTTCGACGGGGTACAGACCACGTAAGGTCTCAGCACCAAGAAGAATTGCATCACAGCCTGAAAAATGCATTATAAGAGCTGTTCAGCCAGCTGATAACGACGAAGAACAAATACGGCGAGAATGAAGAATAAACAAGAGAATTGATAGAAAGAAAAGGCAGTCAAAAATGTACTCCCTCTGTCCCACTCCAATTGTCGAATTTCTCTTTGCTACGGAAATTAAGAAAGTTGTTGGTTGTGAGTAAATGAGTGATAAAGTAGTGGGGTCCACTAAATTTATAGAGTATTACTTTACTAAAAAATGAAAGTGGACAATTGAAACGGGACATCCCGAAAAGGAATACTGGAGAATTGAGTGGGACGGAGGGAGTAATGTTTTGCCAAGGAGCTTAGAGCAGTCACTCACCATCCAAAACTGCATTAGCAACATCAGTTGCCTCAGCACGAGTGGGCCTTAAATTGTCAGTCATGCTATCGACAACACGAGTTACCACTGCAGGCTTTCCGGCCATGTTGCATTTGTAAACAGCAGACTTCTGAAATAAGAACACCTGCAGATACAAAAGACGTAGAAGCAAGATTGAGATTATACTAAACAAACAAGTGAAAATCAATCTAAAACAATGACAAAGCAATTAATATTAGAGAAACTACATATGATATATAATGGTTAAAATAGTTAGGTAACACCTCCTCAATTAGGCGAAGCTAATACTAATCACCCGAGAATAAAATAAAAAAATAAAACATAAAAAACACTCACACAGCAGAAACTAATTTTTTGTAGATCTATAAACACTTGCTAACCTTCTCAGGTGGGAGATCTATTCCAAGATTTCCACGGGAGAGAATGATGCCATCGGCCTCTTGTAAGATCTCGTCGAAATGGGTTAAGCCCTGCAATATCAGTAAGTCAAGTAGACAGTTAAAGTTAGGAGCAACTCACGTACTACACCATACTGCATCTCTTGTAAAAAGGCAATTTGAACCTCTAACTCATAGAATAACAGCAGCCTTAGATTTTACCTCTACATTTTCGATTTTGGCAAATATCTGAGTCTGACTTAGATCACCAAGCTCTGTCAGAAAAGAACGGGCCTGCATTGAGCAAAATCATCAGCTTTAAAGCATCCATATAGTTGAAAAGGATAATAAGTAGAGTTCTTGACAAAAACAATCGAAACAGTTTTCCCCTTGCCATTTTACCTCACGGACATCCTCTGCGTGGCGTGTATATGATAATGAAAGGAAATCAATTTTATTCTTAACACCCCATGAACTGATAACCTGAAACAAAAGAGATATGCCTTGAAAATTACAAAATCTAATAATCAAATAGGACAGTATGGAAAAAGAAAGAAATCACCAAATACATTATACTTAAGCTTTCAAATCTTGATAAAATAATTTAAAACAAGTATCCTCATGATGCCAAATTAGGCACTATAGTTGTACAGTTGAGTTGCACCACGAGAATTACAGGAAGGTAAAAAGAAACTGGATGAGGTTTACGGTTCTAGCACAGAAGGATCTGAGAACAGGTCACATCTCAAGCCTAACACTTGTACCGAGTCATCCATCTTTTGCTATCAGCAAGTGACTTTTTCAATTTAATCTCTACATTGTTATACTGTTACAATCAAAATTCAGGAACCATGATGGACCGGATTCAAAAGTGCAGAGTATACAATTGCCAAGCTTAAGGATAGGCCATTCAGAAAACTTATCCGCTATCATGAGACAAGAGCAAACAAGTAAAAATATAAAATTAGTTGCACTACTGACCTGCTTGTCTTTTTCAGATAGAGTAGGCAGATCAATACGAATCTGAGAAGCATGCAGGGTAAATAGTGCTCCTGCCAATGTCGCGGAATTCTTGATCACACAAACCACATCACCATCCTTTACTTCAGCAACCTGCCAGCCAAATCACAGATTTCAAGTAACTGAATCTCAGAGAAATAACAGATTGGATATCAAGCCTAAGGCAGAATGCAAAAATTTGGTAGATGGAAATAGGGAAATGATCATGAAAGAAGATGAACAAACTTGAACGACAAAGGTCAAATGAGAAAAAGCAAAACGAAAATCGAAAACACCCACCCAGCTCGTTCACAGGCAAAATGTAATAAGCATATAAATAAAAAAATACTGTTCAGACAAGTCCAGTCACGTGGCAAAAAGAATCAATAGTGTGAGGTGACTATTAAAAAACTTAAAACGACAAAACAAATAGGACACATGAACAAATATAAATAACCATTGAATCTAAACTCCACCTCGTACCTCCAGCCAAACAGAAGTCGTCTCACTTCCTGTGAATAGATATTGACCAACAAAAATGGTGTCTCCCTTCTTCACAGCCTGTAAATAATAAACTTAATTAGTAAGTGCAACAAGCAAAAGGCCTAAGCAATTAACTAGCACTCTAAGAAGAATACAGCACTGCTAAGTGGTAACGATCAGAATGACCACTGCCCTATCACTCAAAATGGCTTAACCAAATACTTCAGAGTAACAGGAAATATATTAACATCCTAAAGAATAATAGCAGATGTAAATAATGCTGATTACCCATAAAAGAATTATCATTTGAAGGAGAGTCGAAGGGAAACTAAGACAAATTTACTATGCAACAAGTCAAAGAACCTTGGCCAGTCCAGCAAAATTGATCGGCAGAACTTCAGATGAGGCTTCTTGACCTTGATCAGGTGTGAGAGTAACCTTATCATCTGCTTTAAGGGTTATAGCTGCCCCACTTTTATTAACAACTTGTAATTCAGCACCCACTGTATCTAACATAACCTGAAATTTTTGTTAAAGCCAGTATGAGAAACATTACAACGTCTACTATTTCCTTTTCAAACTTATTCGATAAACCATACATATCACAGCCTATTTTCCATCATTCCAGCCGTTAGAAAGCAAAGGTAGTTCAATATACTTACAGCACATAGTTTCTTAGTGCTCTTAATAGCAGTTTTCAAATTCTCCAAAGTTTCCTGGTGATAATCCGCGTCACCCCATGATATATCGAATCTCGCAACTGCCATGTTCGGAAGAAAACAAACAACAACAATAAGCATCCAAAGAAGATCAAAACTCGAAAACGAACAAAAAAAATTAAATCAAAAATAATAAAAACAGAGGAAAAATACTCTAACCGATTACCAGACATTCCAGCATCAAGGCAAGAGAAAATAACGTCGACGGATCGAGAGCGCGGACCAAGCGTCCCGACGATCTTCGTCAATGCAGAGAAACTCTGCATACCAAAATCCAAATTAACCAAATATCAAATGCAAAACGTGTGAAATTAGATCCGTGAAAAAACCAAAATAGTTACCGCTTTGGACGGCTCGAGAATGGTGGCCATCCGGATCGGCTCCTCTAGCAGCAAATGATTTGAATGCATCTTTACCGTCTTCGAAATGCAGCGAACAACTGGAGTTTCGAGCAGAAAAATATCGAGAGTTTATTCGGAGTTTTCTATTTTCGGTTCGAGTTCGAGAGCATAAATACTAACGTGATGGGTAAGTTTCGCTCTTTCTCTCTCTTACTTTGTTTCTCTCTCCGACTGGGCCGCATCAACGGTTTATGCTTTCCGCATCTTGCTATACTTTCCACTACATAATTATTTAATTATTAAATATATTAAAATTATAATTATTAATAGAAACTGAGTTTATTCGATGCGTATTTTTGTAGCTATAATAAATTATCCTCGTCATAAAAAAAATAACTAATTAACACTCCTTCAGTTTTATTTATATTGTTTTTTTATATCAAACAATTCATGGCTAAATACTACTACTAACAATCTTAACTTAATAGTATTATCAAAATACTAGAGTCGGACTAATCTAATGTCTAATGAATCACTTGATTTAGCAGAATTAAGACGCAATTGTGATCATTAATGGCGGATGTACAATAATTAACAGGAGCCGAATTTACTCAGTACACATTTTGATAATTACGACAAATTATCCACGTCATCCAATTTTATTTTATTTTACAATAATTAACACCCTTCAATTTTATTTATATCGTTTTTTTATACATAAAACAATACATGGTTCAATAATAACAATCTAACTCAATAGTATAATCAAAATATTCGAGTGGACTAATCTCATGGTTCTTGTCGGGTTACCCGATCCAAAACGGATTCCGGCCACCAAAGAGAGGGTCGTGTTTTTTAATGATCCTAACAATATCTCCATTATGTATTTTTTTAGAATAGGCTTTCGTGTCCCACATATATACTTCTTTCTATATCACTTTAATAAATATTTGACATGTGGTAAAAAATTAATTAAATAACAAGATCAAGATTAATTATGATAGATTATATGTACCACATGTGAATACATTTATGGAGCGTGACATATAAAGGAATATAAAAGTCCCCTTGGGATGGCATAGCGGTGAAGGTGGATGGTTCGGGACCAATAGGTCATGGGTTCAATTCCCGCTGGACACGCTATGTGTGAACATGTCACCCTGTCACATTAAGGGTGATTTAACTCTTGTGTGGTTACGAAAAGTAACTAGTGTGCTCGTCAAAAAAAAAAAGTGTGACAATATAAAGTCTTGGGCATTTTTTGGTTACGAAAATTAAACTAGCGGGGATTTTCACTTTTACGGATCAATGTCTAATGGGCCACGGGCCCGGCCCTGTAGGCCCAATTAGTTTGGGCCTTAATTTCAAACCCGATCCAGAAGGATAGACCCGGCCGGCTGATTAAGATGTTGGTTGTATGTAATTGGCCAATTATCTTGACAATGAAATCACGTCACTAGTACTACAACTAGAGGATGAAAAAATTGCAGTTTTTTAGGTGTATTTTGTTTTTCATAAGATGCTTTCTTCTCATTGCTTGTCCCACATCGAATATGAAATGCCACCACCATTGAATGCTTCAACCTAACATGTGAATCGTCCGTTGGAATCCCTTATCCTAATTTTCATGTCTCAATACTTTTCGTCCCATTAAAAACGACGTGTTTTCCTTATTGGATCGTCTCACTAGAAATTGTGTGAACCACATTTAAGTTTTAAAAAGTCAAACAATCTGCACCACATAATATCATTTTTTTGATTCTCGTGCCCAAAAGAAACGTGTCGTTTCTAATGGGAATGAGGGAGTACTATAAAACACAACCTCTTCGTCTCACAAGAGCTCTAAAATGGAGTTGCTCGCTACACTATCTCTCTTCACTCTCTCTCTCATCCTAACCCTCCTCCTCCGGTCCAAACTCAAAAATCCACCTACCAAACGCCCGCCGGGGCCACCGGGATGGCCGATCGTCGGTAACATCTTCGACCTCGGAAGTCAACCCCACCGCGACTTCGAACGGCTCAAGTCAACGTACGGACCGGTCATCTGGCTCAAACTCGGCAACCTAAACGCCGTTGTCGTGCAGTCCGCCGCGGCGGCGGCAGAGCTCTTCAAGAAGCACGACCTCGCCTTCGCCGACAGGAAAACCCCAAACTCCATGACCGCTTGCGGCTACGTCGACGGGTCCATGGCCCAAGCTCCGTACAACGAGTCTTGGAGGATCCTGCGCCGCCTCACCGCGTCGGAGCTCATGGTCGGAAAAAGAGTCAAATCGTCCGTAGAGTTGAGGGAGAAATGCATCGACCAAATGATCGGGTGGATAAAGGAGGATTCATTAGAATCGAAAGAGAAATCCATCCAACTCGATAAGTATTTGCTATTTATGAGTTTTAATCTTGTGAGCAATTTCATGATGTCGAGGGATGTGATGGATTTGAAGTCGGAGATGGGGGACGAGTTTTTGGAGGCGATGCATGAGTTTATAAGGTACCGATATGACGACAACATATAGTTTAGTTGATATTTTATCAATTGCATAATTAATTAATCTAACTAATATTCAATCATCGTTAGGGTATGTGATCATTATGTCCAATTGATGTCAGATTTAAAATTACATAGTTTAAACAAAAAAAAATTACACTCTTTAATTATTTATTTTATCCTCTCTCTTTACGTCTTTATAATTAATAAATCAAACAGATAAACCTAAATCAGTTTTTCAATCTTTTCTTTTTAATCTATAGATTTTTTTTTTGAATCTGTTGGACAAATGATTCTGTTAGAGTTGATTTAATATCATTATTATTATTTTTTAATAAGGTGGCAAGGGAAGCCTAATGTGGTGGATGCGTTTGAGTTCTTGAGATGGTTCGATCCGCAAGGGATAAGGCGGCGTACGGAGAAGCATTTGCAGAAGCTCTTAAACTTGGTTTCTGTTTTCGTGAAGGAGAGGATTGAGGAGAGAGAATTGGGGAGAGAGAAGGGGAAGAGGGATTTCTTGGATGCAGTTTTGGATTATGAAGGTGTGGGAGGAAATGAAAGACTCTCGGAGAACAACGTCTACATTATTATCCTGGTAAATTACACTTTCTTGATAAAACGGAATATTAGAATTTACAGTTTAATAAGCCAAAAATGGATCGGATTGGGTTTTAAAATTTGAGACCCAAATCCGGTCCAAATAGCCCATCCGTCGATTGGGCTTTCTTGGCCCACAAAAGCCCAATCAACTTCCGGCTAATTTAGTAAACCTAATAATTTTATTTTACGCAATTCGCTATTGAGTCATTCATTCAGTGGTGGAGCTAGAAATAATTGGCCCGACCTATTCATAGTTGGAGCTTGGTTAATTCAAAGGCCTATGATTAATCGGAGCGGTTGTTTGTATCACTTTCGTATACCCTTGTGTGCACCACACTATAAGGTATTGACATGCGACATTTCTTATTAAATCAAGTGGGTTATATTTCACACATGTCAGTACCGTTGTGGTATGGTATACACAAAGGTATACAAAACTGGTACACCGGGAAATTGATTTGGCTTAGGGCAACAAAAGCTTGATAGACTTCGAGCTAATTTGATTTGCGTACTATTTTTTCGTGCCGGTCTATTGTAGTTAAGTATGGAATTAGAATTTGAATCGACTCAAAATATGTATCTATTAAGGTGCTTTTGGTGCTTAAATAAATCATCGTAATTTCCAAGATTATAATAAATATCTACTCCCTCCGTCCCGTTATTTGTGGCTCAATTGGTTTCGGCACGGGAATTAAGAGAGTAGATGATAAAGTATGAGAGAGCGAGTAGATGATAAAATATGAGAGAGAAGATGAGTAAGATAATGAGAAAGTATGAGAGAGACGATGATAAAGTAGGAGAGAGAATGTAATAAAGTAGGAGAGAGAAGATGATAGAGTAGAAGATATGATAATATTTTTTTACCAAATTAGAAAGTGCCACAAATAACGACACCCTTTCGAAAAGTGAGCCACAAATAGGACGATGGAGTATTTTTTAATATTAATACAAAAAACTCTCCACTTTTGATTAAAGTTAACTTTTTTCAACTTTAAGCAGAAACAAATAAAAAGTACTTATAATAAGCAATTGTAAACACACCCTTACTCTGAAACGGCTCGGTCCGATCGGTTGACCCGATTTAGCCGTAGTTAAGGCTGAACTTAAAATTAGAGACCCAAAATATATGAAATTTCTAAATCTTAAGAAATACATAAAATTGTGTGTTATATGCAGGAAATGTTCTTCGGTGGGACCGAGACAACAAGCAACACCACCGCATGGGCCATGGCCGAGCTCCTCCGCAACCCTAACACCATGCAAAAGCTCAAATCCGAGATCGACCAAATCATCGGCGTTTCCAAACCGGTCAAAGAAGACGACTTGAACAAACTCCCATACCTCCAAGCCGTCGCCGAAGAAACCATGCGCCTCCACCCCGCCCTCCCCCTCCTCCTCCCGCGGTCCGCGCGGCACGACACCGTATTCATGGGCTACGACATTCCCAAAGACACGGCCGTGTTCGTCAACGCGTGGGCCATCCACCGGGACCCGGAGTCGTGGAAGGATCCGTCGTCGTTTAAGCCCGAGAGGTTCTTGAACTCGAGGGTTGGTGATCGTAAGGGACGAGATTTCGAGATGATTCCGTTCGGGTCGGGGCGAAGATCGTGCGTGGGGATGTTGATGGGGGAGAGGATGGTTAGTTTAAGTTTGGCGAGGTTGGTGCAGTGCTTTGATTGGGAGCTTCCGGCGGGCGTGTCGCCGGAGACGGTGGATATGAGGGAGATGTTTGGGCTTTCCCTTCGCATGCTTACGCCTCTCAAAGCCGTTCCGATCTATCGAGGAGGAGACTAATGCTTGTGTAATTTAATTAGGAGATTTTATTTTCGCAAATATTTTAATAATTTAGGGGGTGTGTGGGAGTTGTCGACTCTTACTAAAAGATTGTGTACGTAACGTACCACAAATGTTTATGTGTACCACTTTTATATATTCTTGTGTGTACCACACTACAAGGGTATTGACATGTTTTAAATATGACTCACATTTTTTAATAGGAAATGACATATGTCAATACCATTATGGTGTAATACACATAAAGGTATACGAAAATGGTACATACAAGCCGATCCAGTAACGTACCTACGTCTTCGAATATTATGTACTTATATTATTGAAAAATTTGTGCTTATTTCCACCAAAATGTATAACTTACTGATTTTCTCTATGTTAGTTCTATAAATATTATATGCGGCGGTTATAAAGAAAAGGATTTATGTTACGATTATAATCCAATCATTAAACCTAAAGCAAGGCCCAAGGAATCCCAACATTAATTTATCATCCAAATAAATATCAATCAATTAGCATATCAATATTATTTTGTCAAACAACACTTCTAGCCCATAGTTCCTCCGTTTATTAATAATGTAAAGTTTCTTTTCGACATAGAGATGAAGAAAATTATGATATATTCCCTCTATTATGTTATTATTATCCTTATTTTCTCATTGCTAACTATTCAATCCCTTTCTTATACTTTCTCTCTAGTAAAATTTTCTCTAATACGATTATATTATGCTCCAAACTCATTAAATTATAATTTTTAACTTTTTGAAAACTTTATACTCCCTCCACCCCATTAAAAGCATCCCTTTCTTTTCGACACTAAGATTAAAGTAGTGTTGTGTGGTGTATATTATTTTATTTTAGGGTAATTGATTATGGCCACACATTCTATGCTTTATTTTTGCTTGTTTTAGAAGGATAACATTTTTAATGGGACAACCTAATTAGGAAAGGAGAATGCTCATAATGAGACAACCTAATTATTTTTTCAATTACAATATTAAAAAATAAAAAATAAATAAAACAATAGCATCAACTATGTCTTACAAAAATTTGGATAAATTCCTTGAAAATAATATTTATTATTTCTTAATACAATTAAAACTTATGAAAACTACCCTTATATAAAATTTCTTAATTTTCGCGCCAAAAAAAAAAAAAGTAATAACAGGACGAAAGAAGTATATTATTTAACTTTTAAATAGCTAATTAATTTTTATCTACACTCTCTCGACCTTTTTAATAATTAACATTCTTAATGAGACGCTACTAATGAACTTATGGAGTATTTAATTATCAGCCTCCACATTAAATCATACTTTACAATTTGATATGTGCAACTTTTTCTCCCAATCTATTATAGAGGCATAAGTTTTATGTAGATTTGTGTGATTTTTCTTATGGACTATATATTAGTTTTATGATAATTTATGTCCAATTATGGAGGGCATAAGTATCGCTTAATTTTATATAGTTTTCTTAATGGACTATATATATATTAATTTTACGATAATTTATGATTGGACAGACAGTATATGAAAATATGCAGTTTTTGTCACAGCCTGACATTACATGCATAAAAAATATGTCCATATTCATCATTCCATACATTCTTAATCTTTGATTATTACATGAGAGTGCATGAGGAATTAGTGAAGTTTAGTTGCTTGATAAAATCCGTTTTGACAATTTAAGTAATAAATCGAGCTAATGAGAGGCTATAGATTGAACCCTTTGTAATATTATAAATGGAGGTGTATGATTTAGGTTTTATATCTTTTGATGAAAATTCTTTTGAATTATAGGTATTTTCATTGAAAACCAAACTAGAAGAAATGCTTCGTAGTTCGAACGAAGGAATCGAGCTTTAAATTACTCATGGGATTAGATTGTGTTAAATGGTGTTTAACATGTATGAATATAGTGTGTATATGGTGTAAAATATGGTAAGTTGGTCGAAATTAAGTTATAAGGAAAGAGGGTTTTCTAGAAGCTCACTTTACACCTCATGCTTGGAGTTGATAAACACCTCACCTTTCTTAGGCATTAAGGCTTCTTTCCACCACCTTCTTATCTCATTTTTTACACCTCTTAGACACCTAAAAACAGGGGAGACGAATTGGGAGAGTTTCTTTGAAAGAAAAAGCAAGACAATCAAGACAAAGGTAAGGGAACTCATCTCTTAACTCCAAATCAGCATAGGTATGATATCTCTTGCTTTAGTAAGGGAGTTTTCGACTTGGTTGCTGATGTTATGGGTCCTAATAGTTTATGTTTATGATAAGTAATATGTTAGGAAGTTAATAATTGAGTATTGGTACCTTAAAATGGAGTTTTGGAAGAGAAATACATCATAGACCAAAACTGTCACAGTTTTGCTCCAGATTTGTTGTGCTGTAAGAATAGGATTGTTTTGCCTATGGGTTTCGGTTTTCATGAAGGGTTCCAACCATAAATATCATCTCTTATATGTCTACTAGTTGTGGTTAAAGTTTCAGAGGCTATGGACAAGTCTTAGTATGCCAAAATGAACAAGAAACTATAAGTATCCAGAGAACCGAATCTGTTCTGGGCAGCTGTCTTAAGCTTCTGTGTTTGGTGATTTTCACTAACTTGTACTCCGAATATTAAGTTTACTAAAACATAAAAGTTTTAGGTATTTGTGTTATCGTTATATGAGATTTGGAATTATAGTTATATGAGGTCTGTAGAAGGAGTTAAGGTCGAAATACAGAAGAGTGTTCTGGATTCCTGCCAGCTTGCATATGTGACTGTAATGCGATTATTTCACCCATTTAGGTTTGAATTTTGAGGTTTTGTAAAACATTAAAGTTGTAGATATTGAAGTTAGGTTTCCAGAGAAATTCGATTCATACTTATAAGTTATTTATACAGAAAGTTATGGTCAATATAAGGAGGGTTGGTCATGCAGAAAATTGAGTAAAATTCTAAAAATGTATTAGGCTTGAAACTTGGGAATAATTACTCGATTCACTTGCAATCTGGGGTAATATCAGTGCATACATGATACTAGATATTTTGATTTATATTATCAAGTTGGTTATGCACTTATGTGTGAATAGGTAGCAACATCAATAAACCGACCGAGGAGGGCTGTTAGAGGAGAAAGGTTGGAGTGGAAGTATCGTGGTAAGTATAATTTTGTAACTGATTATTTAATCAATATGGTAAGTATAATTCTGTAACTGATTATTTAATCAATATGGTAAGTATAATTCTATAACTGATTATTTAATCAATACGGTAAGTATAATTTGGTAACTGATTATTTGATCAATATGTGTAAGTATAATTTGATGACTTATTATTTGATCATTATTTGTATGGTGATTGATGACTGTTGAATGAATTTACATGATTGTTTGTCAACTTATTTGAAGATAATGTGTTATATATACGAGATTCTGAATTCTAGTTGTTTGATGATGGAAATGATACATGAGCATATGATATGCATTCATCAGAGACTAAAGGATAGTGTTATGACCACTAATGACCTTGAGCCATGTGTTAAAGAATTTTTCCAAGTATAACCGGACACGAGAGACCCGTACGGGCACTTGAGTTCATGGAACTCCTACGGATATAAGAATTACAGAGTGTCATGGCCATTTACGTGATCACGATTCTCTTGGCATTAGTTGGACCATAACAAATAAAGAAAAGGGAAAGCACGTGCATCTTCTATGGTTTAATGTGATATGAGCAAGCACGTGCATCTTCTATGGTTTGATGTGATATGAGCTTATTGATAATTATTGATGACGTGTTATGTTATTTATGGATGAATGTAATATAGTGTGAACTACGTGATAAGGATGTGTATTGACTGAAACTGAAATGTGTGAAATGAGTATTTTATATGTTAATGTGCTTATGTGGAGTTAAATAATTTGTTATTGTATTATACTTATTGAGATTGCAACTCACCAAATGCAATATTTTTTTTAGATTCTGTGGAAAGTAACAGAAGACTTCATAAAGTTTGCTCTATGGATCAAAGGTCGGTCGGCTGGTTCTAGATCCTTCTCCTCAGCATTTTCACTGCATGTTTTGAATATTTGATATTGTATTATGAACATATATTTGTTATGGATTAAGTGGGGTCATGTATGTGAATATAAGTGTGGTCATATAAGCGCTATGTTCAGTAAGCAATAAATGATAGTTGATAAATAAATAATCTTGATCATGTGGGATGTCATTACGGGCAAATGAGTAAGGGTGTTACAGTTTTTTTTCTTAATTTATTATGAAGTATGAAAATGGGCAATTTTTCCTCCTAATTATTATAGAGAACATAAATGTCATGTAATTTTGTGTGGTTTTTCTAATGTACTATATATTAGTTTTATGATAATTTAGAAGAATATTAGTCCTAATGTTAATGTGTAAGGTTCAAAGTTTTTTTTTAGAATTTTACTATCTAGAATAAATTGACTAATTTTGAGGGTAAATTGCATTTTCAATTGTTAAGTTAAGTGGCATATTTTCATAAAATATACAGATTTAATTATTAGAAAGTCAAATAATTTATATGAGTATTATTTTTATTTATATACAACTTATGTTTTAGTGAAACGGAAAGAGTACAAAACTTATCTAGTTTAATAAATAAATAAATTATTCTCTCCATTTCATAAAATGTGTCTTGTTTCTTTTGGGCATAGTTATTAATAAAAGTTGAAAGTTATGAAAAGTGGTGGGTCCCACACATAAAGTTAGTAAGGAAGTTGAAAGTTGTGTGTGAAGTTGTGTAAAGTGATGGATCCCATAAATAAATATTAGTAATAAATTATCATTTATAGAAACACGATACATTCTGTGGTACAATCCAAAAAGAAAAGCAGAGCATATTTTATGGGACGGAGGGAATACATATTTTAGTAGGTTAAGTAAGCTTTTAAACTTGAATATCATACAAATTTGACAAGTGATCCAAGCTGGCCTATTGTCTTTTACAACGTGACAACGACTGTGATATTCTTAGCCATAATATATAGTTAAATAATTCCACCAAAAACAATAATGAAAAGAATAGGAAATATCTCAGCTAACTTCTCCTTCTACACTCTTCATCAAATTCCCAACTACTCACCAATTCCATGACATTCTTCCTCACATCCAAAACTGAATCGACTCCAAACAATCGGACTCGCCGCCATGGCCGACGACTCAGCCGAGTCAAACCACAACGACTCGCACACGATCCGAATCCCTCAATTCAAACTGGACCGATTAGCAACGATGCATCAGCGGCTCGCCGACACGCCGCGCATTCTGAGCCGCAACGCCGGCAAAAACTTCTGCTCCATCTTCAAGGTGCCGCAGAGCTTCGTCGACATCAATGGACGGTGTTATCATCCTCACATCGTCTCCATCGGCCCCTACCACCACGGCGATTCGCGCCTCCGTATGATCGAGGAGCATAAATGGCGGTTTCTCGCTACTATGCTCAACCGGACGCAGGGTAGAGGGGTGGTTTTGGAGGATTTGCTTGCGGCGGTGCAGCCGCTTGAAGCTAGAGCGAGAGATTGTTATTCTACGAACATCGGTTTCTCCGCGGATGAATTTGTTGAGATTTTGGTTGTTGATGGTTGTTTCGTGATCGAATTGTTCAGGAAGTTTGGAGGAATTGTTGAGTTTGAAGCGGATGATCCGTTGCTATCTCTGTCCTGGATATACGCGTTTTTGAATCGAGATTTGGTTCGGCTTGAAAATCAGATCCCCTTCTTCGTTCTACAGTGCCTCTTCGATCTGACCAAAATCCACGGCGATGAATCCGGACCGTCGCTTTCGAATCTCGCACTCCGATTCTTCAACAACTTGTTGCAGAGACCTGACGAATTCGTCGACAAATACCAAAAATCCACCGGAAAACACCTCCTCGACTTCCTCCGATCGAGCTTCATCCCGGAGGACTACGAAGAGCCGAAGGTCGCCAGATCCATCAACACGCGCGTGATCCAGTGCATATCCAAGCTCCGCCGCGCCGGAATCAAGCTGAATGTCGCGGAGGAGGAGAGCTTCCTCACGATCAAGTTCCGCCGCGGCGCGATCGAGATGCCGAAGATCGCCATCGACGACTTCATGAGCTCGTTCCTCCTCAACTGCGTCGCCTACGAGCAGTGCCACCGCGCCTGCTCCAAGCACATGACCACGTACGCCACGCTGCTCGATTGCCTGATCAATTCATCCAAAGACGTCGAGTATTTGTGCGATCGGAACATCATGGAGAATTACTGGGGCACCGACGCCGAGGTGGCGCGATTCATCAACGATTTGGGGAAAGACGTCTCGTTCGACATCGATCTCTGCTACCTGGCGGAGCTCTTCAACGAGGTGAACCACTACTACCTGAATCACTGGCACGTGCAATGGGCGAGCTTCAAGTACACGTATTTCAACACGCCGTGGTCCTTCATCTCCGCCTTGGCGGCGCTGGTTCTCCTCCTCCTCACCGTCACTCAGACCTATTACACCGTTATGAGTTACGTTCGTCCCCCAAATTGAATGTTGGTTCTCTATTTATATTTTACATTGTAATATTTGTGATAAATTATTGATTTCATTCTAATTCGATGCTGCTAAGTGCTAACTATCTTCACTTGATATAAATAACTAAGTGTGCAAAACGGGTAACGGGTTAATCGGGTATAACCGTTATCGTATTGTAATCGTCGGTTAACGGTAACCGATTAATTAAAAAAAGGTTAATAGTAGCAATAGAGGTTAATGGATATAGTATATACACGGTTAACGGTTAAATTGTTCGGTTAATCGATATTACCGAATTAACCGTTTAAATATTAAATATACATTAATGTTATTACTAATACAAATTTTTAAGGAATATATCATTAGTTTCAATTTTGAACTAGAGACAACTCTCATCTCTCAACTCTGAATCTCTCCGTCTCTCCCCTCCTTGACTCTCTCACTCTCGCTTTCTCTCATCTTTCATTGATATCTAAGTCTCCGGATCTCCGCCTCTCCGGCCCTCCCTCAGTACTGACACCGCTAGCGCGCCGTGCCTCCGCGGCTCCATATTGTAAAATGTAGATAGTGAAACAGATTAAATGGAACGATTAATCCAGCCCATAAACGATTACAATAGCGGTTAATGAAAATGTATATTTTTCGATAACAGTTAACCGAAAAACGGTAACAGCTGTTTTGCACCCCTCTAAAGAACGGACATTTCTCTAATTTTGAATGTAAATGGTTGGTTTAAGTAATTATAATTTAATTTAGAAATTGAACAAATTAAAAAAAAATTGTTGACTAACAAAAAAGTTTGGCAAAATGTCATAATTTGTGGATCAATTAATTATTGATGTGTATTGATTTAATTCTAATTAATGTTTTTGATTTAAATAACGTTACATTTCTCTAATTCTCAATGTAATAAAAAAAGGTTCATATAGTCTTGCACTATCAATTTAGCAGCTTTAAAATAACTACCCATCCATCGCGCTATTGTTATCGAAATCGAATTGTTCTATTATTAATATCTCATTCCTTTTCAGAAACTTGTGAACAAAAAATTAATTTCATCAAAGTCGGCCATATCACTTCCACATCCACTATTTTATTTTTAATTTTTTTTGTTCCAAACAAGACGAGAATTGCGGAAACACCACTTGTATCTTATATGAAAATTGACTGAATAAATAAAGTATAATATCATAATAAATTGTCTGCGGTCACGTACCTAACTTGATATATATAATTATATAAATCTCAATTATTATGTGAAATTAATATATCAAAACCATAAGGAATGACAATTCAAAAAGAGACTGATAAAAAGAATTACAAGTAAAATCTGAAGGGATTAATCGGTTTGACTTATCAAAAGTCTGCTACGAACAAGCACGACTACTACGTAACCTTAAATTAGGGGTGTAACGGTTTGGTTCGGTTCGGTTTCTTATGCATTTTAGGAACCGAATCAAACACATAGAAATGGTTCGGTTCGATGTGTTTTTAAATATCGGAACCGAACCGAACCGAACCGCCTATAAATGGTTTGGTTCGGTTCGATTTACCGGTTCACCTTTTATTTTTTTATTTATTTTTTAAATCATAAATAATGCAAGAATAATAGTTTATAGAATGTCACTCGTTCCAAACTCATAAGTATAGAGTTGTTACTCATTTCTCTTCCTTTGTATAGATTAGAATTGATATTAACTTAAATCTAATATCTAAATCCAATAACATTCTCATATAATAAAGATAAATATTAAATAAAAAAATAAAAAATAAGATATAAGTTCGGTTCGGTTTGAACCGTTTAAAAATTCTTGAAACCGCAAACCAAACCGAATGTAAACGGTTCCTAAAAAAATAAACCGAACCAAACCGCGAAGCCGAACCGAACCACATTTTTCGGTTTTGGTTCGATTCGGTTTGATCGATTTCGTGGTTCGGAGCGGAACCATTTACACCCCTAACCTTAATTTTAATTGGTACGAGATTTTTCCAACTTTGATTAGTCAACAAATCTCTCTCTCCATCTCTATAAATATGTGCATCCATATTCAGACATACAAACACAATAATTATCATTAGGGCGGATTCAGGATTACAAAAGAGGGCAAAACTTAAAAATTCGATAGAAAAGAGGGTGAAATGTACATTCGGGAGGACGAAATATGAAATTTATTAAAAATTATATATAAAAAATCATGTTTCGACACGAGTAGGGCCCCGCCGCCGCCGAACCCCCCTTGGATCCGCCACTGATTATCATCATCAAATCCAGAAAAATACTCATCTTGATCAATTCCCAACTCATACATAGATCACATGGAACACGTGGAAGAATTCTGTTTTACGAGTCTAGAATCGTTTGATCAGCCACCGTCGATCTACTTCATGGACGGACAACAAGAAAACTTATGGGAAGGCAATGACTCCACGGACGAAGAAGACGACGGCGTTTTGGAAGGATTCTTGAAAGAACTCGACGCAAAAGGGCATGAAATGATCATGAAATTGGTCGCCAAGGTGGAAAACGAATTCCCTTTTGAGGAAGTATTCGGAGACACGTGGCAACATGCTCCAAGAATGATAAAAAGGATTGCAAGAAAAATGGGGAGAGAGAGAGAGAGAGGGAGGTGGAGGTTTGGAGAGGAGGGAGAGGGGAGTAGAAGTTGATAGTTTGTTGAAGAATGAGAGGTTCAAAGTGAAGACTATGAACGGTCTCGGCTCAGGAGTTGTCAAGGAAGAGAAGAGAAGGGACAGTAGGATTGTTTTTTAAAAATTAATTTGTTGATTAATTCGATTCTTTTGTTAGGCTTCGGATTCGCCGTTTTCCGTAGATGTGGGCCCGGTTGAAACATCCATCTATTCATAAATGGGCCCTTAAAGTTGCCGAATATTGTTGTTTTTTCTTGGGCTGAAAGCCCAAAATAAGCCGAACAAAAGCTAGAGAGAGAATCAGTAATGGCTGCTGCACATACCGTTAAATCTCGATAAAGTAATAACCTTGAACCAAGAAAAATATTCATTTAACGAGGTTATTACTTTATCGAATATTATTTTAGTATATTGACCTATATCGGAACCGGAAGAAATTATTATCTTAACGAAATTATTACTTTATCGAATATTACTTTATCGAGGTTTAACTGTATACCTAATACAATTAGCATAACAAAAGCTAGAGAGAAAATCACATCTTTACGAATTTAAACTAACTTTTCTAAATAATAGCGTCAAAAAAAACTAGATTAGTTCAACGGAATGGAGGAGAGTACTAAATACTCCCTTCGTCTCATTAATTTAAGTTATTGCAAACACGAAGTTGTGTTTGGGATAACAACTTATTTCCATATCCCTAAATTATGGCTCAAGATTATAGTCCTTTTGATAGTGATTATTAATTAATTTATAATTTGTACTTTCTCTGTCTCGGATGAAACGTCCTATATTCTATTTTGGGTTGTCCTACACAAATGGCCTATTTCTTAAAAAGGAAATAAATCTCTCTCACAAAAAATCATTTTTTTTGTGGGCCTCATTCACACTATTCTCTCTCTTGACACACAAAAGTCCACCGCTTAAATTACCGTGCCGAAAAGAAGTAGGACGTTTCATTCGTGACTGAGGGAGTAATATATAACGTATGTACAAGTGAATACAACACACATCAATCTATAGTAATACAACAAGATTGAATAACTAGAAAACTTCGAAACTAATCATAAACAAAATACCTCAAAATTAAAATTAAATAAGGAAAGGTAAAAACAATAATAATAATAATAATAATAATTA
Source organism: Lavandula angustifolia (assembly GCA_028984105.1). Classification (NCBI taxonomy): domain Eukaryota; kingdom Viridiplantae; phylum Streptophyta; class Magnoliopsida; order Lamiales; family Lamiaceae; genus Lavandula; species Lavandula angustifolia. The sequence continues at coordinate 39,017,795 of CM054803.1, read as the reverse complement.
AATAAGATTTAGTATTTGTAGTCTTTAACGTGAAGACTCTCAGACGCACCTTCGCCGGAGGCGGCGCCGCCTTGGTAAGTCCCAAGCGTCGCTTCCGAGTTCGCCTTGCACCTCACATGGAAGTTATCCTGGGCCTTCTTCACATTCTCGCTCTTCCCTCCCCACGTCTTCAGCGTGCTCTGCTGCAGCGCGCGTCCGTACGAGAAAGTCAAGCTCCACGGCTTCTTCGTCTTCAACTTGTTCATCGCGTTCAGGTTCACAGTAGCCTCCTCCTCGCTCTGTCCGCCGGACAGGAACACCACCGCCGGCACCGCCGGCGGCATGGTGCGCTGCAGCGCGCGGATGGTGTACTCGGCGATCACCTCCGGCGCGACCTTTTTGGCGTCCGATCCCGGAGTGACCATGTTAGGCTTCAGGAGAGTGCCCTCGAGGAGGACTTTATGGTCATTTAGGGCCTTGTAGCAGGCGGCGAGGACGCGCTCGGTGACGTCGGCGCACTTGTTGATGTCGTGGCCGCCGTCGACGAGGATCTCCGGCTCGACGATGGGGACGAGGCCGTTCTCCTGGCAGATGATGGCGTAGCGGGCGAGGCCGTTGGCGTTCTCGTTGATGGCGAGCTGCGACGGCTCGTTGGCGCCGATCTTGAGGACGGCGCGCCATTTCGCGAATCTGGCGCCAGCCTTGTAGTACTCCTGGCAGCGCTTGGCGAGGTCGTCGAGGCCTTGGGTGGTGGTCTCGCCGTTGGTGCCGGCGAGCTCCACCGTCCCCTTGTCCACCTTGATTCCCGGGAGGACGCCGCCTTCCTTCATCACGTCGACGAAAGGCTTACCTAGAAATCAAAATCCCCAAATTGATGCGCGAAATTGCATCTTTTTTTTTAGTCGTAATTGAAAATCCCCAAATTCTATCCCTAATTTTGGAATTCTATTGCACAGACCTGCGGCGGTTTTCTGATAGAGAGTTTCCTCGAAGAGGATGACGCCGCTGAGGAATTGGAGTACGCCGGGGGTGGTGAAGAGGAGTTCGCGCAGAGCTCTCCGGTTAGATTCGTTGTTCTCCACGTTGATGCTTTCGAATCGTTTTCCGATTGTGCCGGTGGACTCGTCGGCGGCGAGGATTCCTTTTCCCGGTGTTCCGATATACGTAGCATTCTTGATGAGCTCATCTGTGATAAAGTAGAAATTCAGAGGCTAAAACAAAATTGCAATTCATCATTGGATGAATCAAATCAAAGCGAGAGGCAAAAACAGAATTGCAATTTAGCATTGGATGAATAAAATCAAAGCGAGAGGCAAACGCAGAATTGCAATTCAGCATTGGATGAATCAAATCAATGCGAGGCAAACACAGAATTGCAATTCAGCATTGGATGAATCAAATCAATACGATGCTACTGATTCATACACACATTACACACGATGAACAATCAGAAGCATTGCCATACGCGCACGCAGAAAAGGAGTGATGATTCAGCTTCGTTCATCGCAATAGTAACAAAGAGAAACAGAGAAATTCAGATTACGAACAGATTTACGATCGGTACAGAAATTCCAGATCTGACAACGATAGATGAAACAGAGGTAAGATCGGTTTGGAAATTGGCAAAAAAGGAACAGATAAGATATAATTACCGGCGTATTTTCCCTTGTAGCACGACATGATTAGGGCGTTTGTGTGAGAAGAAGATGAGATTGGTGAGAGTGGAGAGAGAGGGAGTATGATATATAGAGAGAGAGGATGGAGAATTCAAACCGTTCACTACCTTTCCTCCCATAAACTCGTTCTTTTTTTTTTTTTTTTTTACGAGAAACCCGCAGCCGATCTTTGGTGCGCACAGGGTAAACCTCGCTCCTGTGCAATAGCCTGCAAACCACACAGAAGAGTTAAACCACCCTTAATGTGACAGGGTGACAGGCTCACACATAGCGTATCCAGTGGGAATTGAACCCTTGACCTATCGGTCCCGGGTCACCCACCTTCACCGCTATGCCATCCCAAGGGGACATAAACTCGTTCTTTCTTGGTATACTATTTTGTAAGGCCTGCAATATTTCCTTTTCAAATTATAACTACTTTTAGCTATTTAATAAACAAAACAAAACAAAATTAAACTTCGATAAAGTAATATTCGATAAAGTTATAATCTCGCTAAGATAATAATTTTTTGAGGTCCCAATATAGGTCAATGCACTAAAATAATGTTCGATAAAGTAATAATCTCGTTAAATGAATAGTTTTTCTCGGTCCCAAGATTATTACTTTATCGAAATTTAACAGTAGGTAGTTATAACATGATAACAGTTGTGTTTTTACTAATTTTTTTTCTCGTTCAAATATTGTTTAATATGTATTGCATTTGTACCCACCATGCATGCATTAATGAATAACGTATCGGAGTCGTAAGAAATCTTATACTTCAAAATCCTAAATATTTGATATTGTCATAATTAGGATTTTGAAATTAATAATTTTTCGAGTTGGAGATTAAGCGGCTCAATTTTTAGATACAAAGGTTTAAGTGTACTACAATTTTATACTCTTATATACATCATGTTATAAGAACGTTGGCATATAGCAATATGACACATGTGACCCACTTTTAGAATAAAAAACGTCACACATGTCAATAAGGGCTTGTGAGAATAAAAAGGAAAAATAAGTTGTAACTAATCACAAGAAAGATACCAGAAAAACAAAAATAATGTGGAGTTTGTTGGAGCAACTTTTTCTATTATTATCAACTCAATTTTAAAAAAAAATTAAAAATTTAAAAAAAAAAGTGGAACTCTCTTTTCAAAAGAATATCCATTTTAATTTCGCTTAAATGAAAAACTGTTACTATTTCCATCGGATTTGTGACACTTGTTTTATTTTCCTTTTCGGATCATCCCATTTGTTACTATACAAATTCCCATGATGAGAAATATGATTGGTGGTGGGCTGAAGTTAAAAACTGATTGGAACAAGCCACTCTACTCAACCTTCACTTTATTGGGCCACTCCACTCCACTCCTTTGCGTTTCAAACAAAACTTACTAAGTTAACTCAGTGTTTGAGAAATTCCAATTTTTAAGATATTAATTCCGATCCAAACGAGTTACAATCCGAGTCAAAAAAAAAATGAGTTCAAGAGACTCAGCAAGCATGCCATTATTAAAACCGGAAACGATTATTCCTATGAAGCCTGAATAGAAGGAGGACTCATTGCGATCTCAAAACACATCAACTACTTTCTTCAGTAGGGCTCAACAGGTGTACGGAAGTTGGCTCCGGCATAGACTGCTTCCGAACCAAGTTCCTCCTCAATTCTCAGAATCTGAACCCCACAAAATACATACAATCTTGTAAGAAAACTGGACAATGATGGTTTAAGGACGAAGTTTATAGATGTGATTCATGTGATGCAACAAATTACCTGGTTGTATTTAGCAAGACGCTCGGATCTGCATGGAGCTCCAGTCTTGATTTGTCCCTGACATGATATGATACGATAATGAGTACGAAGTGTTGAACCACTAGAGGAGTAAACGAAAAGATTATGTCTGAACGAATTACCGTAGACAAACCAACAGCAAGATCAGCGATGAATGTGTCTTCTGTCTCTCCACTGAATCAAACAAACCAAAGAATTATAGTCATGAAAGGTTGGACTTGTAAGTTGCAATAGCTTATAATTAAATTAAGAAAACTCATAATGGCATATTTTTAATTCTTTTTCTACTTTTAAGCACCATTTTGCAAACATTCCCCTATTCTCTAATAAATCACTTTTACCGATTTCTCATTAATTTAAGAACTTAAAAAAGTTGAAGCTGTTGAAAAACACCCCTTAATCACGTGGTATGTAATGGTGAAATTTAACAAACCTGCGATGGCTGGTCATTACACCCCATCCCGCACGCTTGGACATTCGCACGGCTTCAATACTCTCAGTAACGGATCCAATTTGGTTCACCTTGAGAAGAAGAGCATTGCAAGTCTTCTCCTTGATTGCTTTCTCAACCCTCTGCACATATGAAAATGAATGTAAGGAGGGAAAGAGCCATCATACTACAACCCGACAACAAATCACCTTAGGATTGGTGACAAGCAGATCATCTCCAACGATCTGGACTTTAGCACCGATTTCTGTGGTAAGCTTTGCGTAGGTGTCCCAGTCATCTTGGTCGAATGGGTCTTCAATTGATACAATTGGATACTCGGACACAAACGACTTGTACAGATCCTTGAGTTTGTCACCCGAAATCTTTGCTGATCCATCATTGTTCTGTTAAGACCGAAAATTTGAGGGAAAAAAAAACATTAGTAATTGGCAGTGTAATGGGAAGCCATTGATATACACAACTCTAGATTGAAGTTAGAAACTTGCCTCTTCCTTGAAGTTCAAATCATAATTCTTATCTTTTCCGTAAAATTCCGAGGCAGCGACATCCATTCCGATAACAACCTTCATAGATGTATAAGCAACAAAAGATGCTCAATATTCATTTAATAGGTGATTGGAGAAAAGTAAGGGATCACGATGAGCAAGTTAGGTAAAAGGAACTCACTTTTCCTTCATAACCAGCTTTAGCGATAGCAGTTTTAAGCAATTCAAGACCTTCCTTGTTCTCCTGAAGTTGCACCCAAGTAGAATCGTTAATATTGAAATATAGAACGGAAATTAATTTCTGAGGCTGATTAAAAAAAAGAGTACCTGAATGTTAGGAGCAAAGCCACCCTCATCACCAACATTGGTGGCATCTTGGCCATACTTCTTCTTGATAACAGCCTGAAATAAAAAGGGCCAGATCAGCAAAGTCGAAAAAACGTACACAACTATGACCCAGAAATTTCTAAGGAATAACATGTCTAGGCAGACCAAATAAGAAAGTAATAAACTGATACGTAGAACTAGCAAATCCATGCACAAACAGAGGTTAGTACCTTAATCTATTGTCTACATGTTTTCAACTTTCTAAAACTCAAACCTCAAGATCCCAACTAGATAGATTTCTAACTGAATTATTCAGAAACCATAGAACCTTCTTTTTCTAAATTAAAATAACTACTTCAACATGGTAAAGAGAAAGGACAGAAAATTAAAAGATAAAGCATGCCTTCAAATGGTGATACACTTCCACACCCATCTTCATGGCCTCACTAAAAGAAGAAGCTCCAGTTGGAAGAATCATGAATTCCTGCAAGGAACAAGTTTGTGTTACTCAATCAAGAATGCAATGCGAAGTATAAAACGAACACCGTGCAAAAGACATGCCTGCATAGCAAGTTTATTTCCAGCATGTGATCCACCATTGATGACATTGAAAGCAGGAACCGGCAGGACCAGCTTCTTGTTGCCAGCAAGGTTGGCAATGTGCTGAAACGAGAAACAGAACGAATTGTAAAGCCACAGAACTTGAAAGATTAAATATGAACTCCAAAAGCAATTACTATCTTTTCTGATTGTTGAGATGTGAACTAATACCTTGTAGAGAGGAATGTTGAGGACAGCCGCTCCAGCCTTGCACACAGCAAGAGACACGGCAAGAATTGCATTTGCACCAAGCTTTTGAGATGACAAAAACGAATGTAAACAGATGGATCTAGGAATATAGCTACACAAATAGTTAACTTGCATGCTAGGATACCTTTTGCTTGCACCAACCCCACTCATTCTGAGTTCCATCAAGTTGTTGAACCATGAAATTATCGATAGCAGTCTGCTCAGTTGGGTTCTGCAAAAGCAATGGCATTCATCTCAGTCACAGGGAGCTAATAATATTTTCAATTGATAGAGATATTACGGAACACCGTCAAACATCATGGCCATAATTAGTAAGACCCTCATGAAGTTATAAGACGAACCTTTCCAACGAGGGCTGGTGCGATGATTGAGTTCACGTTGTTGACAGCCTAGCAAGCATACCAGATGGTATCAAGAGATCAGGAAATTGCAACATGATTCAACCATAAGAACAGAAGATAATCTGCATAGAAAAAACTAACCTTTCCCACACCCTTTCCGAGGTAGTCTGATCCTCCATCTCTCAATTCAAGAGCCTCGTAAATTCCTTCGATTAAAAAGCACCACTAAGCATTTAATTATCCTATTTATAAACATCCATGATCCATTATGAAGCAATGCCAAGCTAATAGATTGCGAGTTTATCATCGAAACAATGATCCAAAAGTGATAAAATGAGATCACACATTCATAAACCCTTCAATTAAATAGCCAAAATAAGCATTGGAATGGCATATAACATCAAGTGACATAACAACGATTCGAACATAAACTCGAAACTCACTAACAAATCATGAAAACAGAAAAATGAATACGTCGATAGATGATATCTTACCAGTTGATGCGCCGCTAGGAACAGCAGCCCTAGCAAAAATTCCATTAGACAAATGCACATCCACCTAAAATTCCGTCAACAAATCGAACATTATTACAAATTTACAACAATCACTCGATCAAACTATCCCATTTCATGTTGATCCTAAAACTCGTAAAGCACATAAACTACAATATCCATCGCACATACACTCAATCGCACACATAATCAATAGCATACGTTGCAGAAACTACTAAATATGTATTAGCAGACACTGAAACAATCGATCAACGAAAGTAAATCACATTCAAACGAAATATGGACGATTTAATGAAAATTCAAAAAATCAATCTCTAGAAGAAGCTGCTGAAAAAACATACCTCCACCGTAGGATTCCCACGGCTGTCGAAGATCTGACGAGCCTTGACGGACTTGATAGTGGCCATTAGGTACAGAGATTAGATCCTGAAAGTGAGAGAGTTGGTGCGAGAAAGTATAAGACTGTTTTTAGAGAAAGGAGAAGCCGAGGAGTGAGGGAGATACGCCATATATGTAGACAAGTTGGGGTGTTTACAACCGTCGATCTTCGTTCTGATTTAACGATGATCGCCTCGACTGCGTCGAAATTCAATTACTACTATAAAAAAATTAATTATTTGAATAATCCTATTAAATAAACAAAGTTACAAAATTATACATTTGGTAATAGGCTTTATGCATCATATTTTAGATTAAGGATATTTCAATTAAAATCTCGGATTATATCTAAAAAATGGAGATTTTAAACTATATATTTGTTAATTTGATATATTTTTATGAAATTAAGATTTGATTCGAATTTCATAAATGAATAATGTTGAATACAAATTTAATTCGAGGTTTCGAATTGAATGCCTTAAAAGACACGAAGGTTTGTGTTTACCACATTTGTATAGCCTTGTGTGTACCACACCACAAGGATATTGACATGTGGTAATGTGGCCCACCTATTTTAATAAAAAATGTCACGTGTTATTACCCTTATAGTGTGGTACACACAAGGGTATAAGAATGTGGTACATATAAGCAGCTCCGCTTAAAAGATAGTAATAGAATATTTAATGTTTTGTGTAGTATTTTCCATAAATTAACAAATAATCACATCTTAATTTTCTTTATGTTTCATATGATGATGCTTTTGCATCTACCAACAATATTTTAATTTATTTTTTAACGATGTTTTGCGAACAAATTCAATACATTTATATTTTTATAAAAATTGAAATATAGTTACCTCATGAATTGAGCCATACCATCTACATTAAATGAGATAAATAATTGAGAATGGAATAATATGGTATGATCTATGACAATGCGCATGATTTTGTACGTCATGGATGAGTTTAAAAATTAAAAAGGTCAACTATGAGGAGAGTATCTAATAAATCACTTATAAATTATACACTTTAATAATAAATAAAAATACTCATTTACCGTAAATAAATGGTATATTATCCAAATAAGTCTCCAAATGTTCTGAGTTTTGGCCAAATTAATCTTTAAAAGATTAGATTTAGTATGACAATGGTTGTTGCATAATAAAATTTTCGAATTACCAATTTGACCAAAATTTTATAAATAATTTATTTTCAATTAATTAAGGTAAATTTTGGGGTAAATTTTTTGACCGAATTGGTCATTCGAAAAAGGTATTCCAAAACTACCCTTATGACATTTTAATATTTTCTTTTAAATTTTTGATGACTAAACATTGATTGATAGAATGGTTGACGGAATGATCAATTTGACCAAAATCTGGTCTCTTATGGACTAATATGGTCAAGAAATTTGAATCAGTGACTAATCTAGCCAAAAATCAAATATTTAGGGATCATATAGGCCAATTTGCCTGAATAAATACTACTCCCTCGTCCCACTCCATTAATTCGCATTCTCTTTAACACCTGAGATTAATAAAGTTGTTTGTTGTGTACAATATTATATAGTTGTTGTGCCAACTTTAAATATATTAGAATAATAATTTAAGTTAAAAAATGAAAGTGAATTACTAGAGTAAAATGGTCCGAAAAGGGAAACTGAACTAAGTGGATTGGTAGGCAGAGTTTTATTTTATGTAGCAAATTAATACCTCATAGCCCGACCTCTTAAGCCCGCAATAGTGAAGGTCCAATTAAAGTTATGAGCCATTTCGAAAAACCCAATGGGTCTTCCCGGCCCATTATGCATACATGGGATTAGGGGTGGAAATTGGGTCGGTTTCGGTTAACCGAAATCGTATGTTGGTTAACCGAAACCGAAAGTGATTTATTTTGCCAACCGAAATCGAAATCGATCGGTTTTTCGGTTAATCGAAATTGAGATCGGTTCCGTTTCGGTTAGTCAATAAAAAACCATTTTTTTTTTAATTTTAATGTTGGGGTAGAGGTGGACATAAACCAATTTGATACTTTCCTTTTTAATCAACGTGATATTTATTCCTCGGCTATATAATTATTATGAATCTTATGATATTGAGTGTCAATTTCACCGTTGCTTAGTGTTATTTTATTTTCCGCCTTAATTTTTAATTTCAATTATTATGAATGGTTTAATAAAAATAAATATTGATTTTATTGGACTTATGTTCAAATTAGTGCACTCTTGAAAGCCTGTAATGTCAGTTGGGTCCAGTATGGGCCAGTGATAAGGCCCAATTAGAAGGCTAAAATCAACAAATAATAGAGGTTATCGGTTAACCATCGGTTATTTGTGCTAACCTAAAACCGATTTCCACCCTACATGGGATATGTAGACGCACGTGTCTATTGTGTATGAAGGGAGATATGCTGTAGCGCTGCCACGTGCAGAACCCATGTCCATTGTCGAAATTTCTATCCTAGACCAGGTCCACAAGATCTTGTGGTTCAGGATTTAACTTTAATTAAATAATACTCTCTCCGTCCCATTCGACTTCGTTTTTCTTTTGGGTTGTCCCGCCGATTGTGGCCTCCAAAAAGGAAGCCTAATCATTACACAACCTACCACTTTTTCTTTGTGGGGCCTACCTCTTTACACACAATCACACACTCATCTACACACAACCACTCACTCTTCTTAATCTCCGTACCCAAAAGAAACAAGACAAGTGGAATGGGACGGAGGGAGTACCTTTGATTGTATTTTCTTATATTTTTTTATTTTCAAAATATCTTATGTGACATGATTTTAAACCACAAGTGTGACCTGATTTTGGGTAGAAAAATACTAACGTCAACTGTAAAACTAATTAAAGCTTAAATAAAAGCTTAAATAGTCATATTTTTATTGTCATTTTGTCAGTACTTATTAATCACACACAGTATTTATTTGTCTTTTATGTCAGAGATTGACTGTCACATATCAGATGCCGCTCACGTGCCCCACGTGACCTTTCCTTCTCGTCATCGATATTTTCTTTTATCCTTATTATTCCTTACACCATTCATTGAATTATACTCCCTCCATCTCATATTTCTTGTTCTATTTCTTTTGAGTACGATATTTTAGGAGAGTTATTGATTATATGTAGAGTGGTGGATCCCTCAATTTGTGGTTGATTCTTAGCCACACAATTTTAATTTTTTAAGGAATTGAACAACATTTATGGGACAACAAAAAGAGGGAAAAAGAACAAGAATTAGGGAACGGAGGGAGTATATTTCTTCCTTTTTATTAGTCTTGTATTTTTAACAATGTGTTTCCTCCGTCCCGTTTAATTTCTATTGTTTCTTTTTAATACGGAGATAAAAACGAGTGTTTAATCGTATATAAATGAGTGAATGATTGTGTGTAAAAAAGTAGACAACTCAAAGAAAAAGTAAGTGTTTGTATAGTAATTAATTTTCATTTTAAGAAACAAGATAAGTCAAGCGGGAAAACCATAAAGGAAAATAAGACAAGTCAAGCAGGACGAAAAAAATATCTTCTTAATAATATCTTGTTTCTAAATATAATAAAAAATCTATGATCACAAATTAATTATCAAAAATCAAATAATAAACACCATATAATATTATATTTTTAATTTCAGTGCACAAAAGAAACTCGACATCAATAAGGATACTGGGGGAGTAGTATATATAGAGGTATTTTTAGTCTTAGCCAAATAGGTTAAGTGAGAAACTATATTAGTATATCACTATCTAAAAATACAAATATGGCTACGAAAATACACTTTATGGAATATATAATGATTGGGCGAAAAAAGTTGTCAGGGACTGATGTAAGGTCCATCGGCCCTCAACATGTTCTTAAAAAAAATTAAAAAAAATAACGAATATGTTTGAGGGCCGACAACCCTTCATGACCGATGCATCGACCTTCAACAATTTTTTTTTTTTCATGTTGAGGGCCCTTTATTATTTAAAAAAAAAAAAACATGTTGAGGGCGATGGCGACGGGCCTCCATTGGCTTCTGACAACTTTTTTTCGCCTAATCATTATGTCTGTCATAAAATGTACTTTATAATTATATTTATACTTTTAAATAATAATAAGCTAATATAGTATTTAACTTAACCTATTTGACTAAGTTTATATATTAACACTAGTATATATCCAATTTAATAGCGTATCAAATTAAATCATACTAATATTTCCTATATAAAAAAAGGATAAACATGAAGACGTGCAACACAGTCATACCTAATCCCTCACGTGCCATCACGTGAATTTAAAAAAAATAAAAAAATAAAAGGTTTACTTTTTATCCTCATTTACTAAAGTGCAAATCATATGCTTATGAATTACTACTACTATTTTGAAAAGAGTTCGGCAGTGAAATGTCCATCTTGAAAAAGATAAGCACATTTATATCCAATTCTTATATTTAACTACACTATATACTCAAGAAGACGAAAATACCCCTACTATGGAATGGTCCGATCACGTGAACAGATGGCCCGATCAGGGTCCGACGGTCGGACACGCCCGACCAAGGGCCGATCACAACTGAATATTGGGCATGATCGGTCATGCCCTATCACAAGGCCATGATCGGTCATGCCCTATTACAAGGCCGATCACTACCAGGCCATGATCGGGCATGTCCGATCGGTCTGGTCCGATCATGGCCTAACATTTTAGTGAGAGAAAAGTGAAAAAAGTGGGGGTATTTTAATAAATTTGGGTATATAGTGAATAATTTTTATAAAATTAAATAATTTTATAATTATAATAGTCAAATAGGGTATATTAATATATTACCACTTTTGAAAAATTAGAGCGGAAATGGAATTTAGCAATGTCAGTTCCTTTCATCATCCATCCCTTCCATCTCGAACTTCTGAAAGAACTTTATCTCTCATTGTTTCTCTCACATGTTACGGTAGCTGCTGTTTTCTGCACAGAGGCTGCAGGCTTACCCCTCCACTCTCTAGCCTTAATTTTAATATACTCCCTCCATCCCAATTTAAATGTCCCTTATACCATTTTTGGGTGTCCCAATTAAATGTTCATTTTTCCTTTTTGACAAATTTTAACACACAAATTTTTTGTAGGACCTACACTTTTTTAAATCTCTACTCATATCTAGCAACTCTCCTTAATCCCCGTACAAAAAGGCAAGGGGACATTTAAATTGAAAAGGAGGAAGTATATTTTAACTGTCTTGTCTTACTGTCTTCTTCTCGAGTGCTCAGTGGCCTACTAACTGTATTTTGAAATTAGTAAATTATACTTCATCCGTGTCCTAGGACGACATTCTATTAATTTTATCAGCACGAATATTAAAAAAATAAATAATAAAATACGAAAGATGGTAGATAATAAATTATGAAAAAAAAGATAAGTAAGAATATATAATAAAGTAAGAAAGATAAGATAATAATGTAAAAGATATATGATAATTATTTTATCAATTTGGGAAGTGAGTCAGAAATAGTGGAACGTCGGTTTTGGAAAATAGTGGGACGAAGGTAGTATTTTACTAATCTACTTTTTTTCAGGACGGTTATTTAGATAGATTAGTTTTATATAATAAAAAAAATACTCATGTAATTAATTTATTTAAATATTATAATTAATTTGTATAGCAAAGGTGTGCAACTCGTATATTGATTTAATTGTTTGAATTTGATTTGAATTGATAAATATGTGACTCTTTAATTAAAAATGTACTCCCTCCGTCCCGTTATTTGTGGCTCAATTGGTTTCGGCACGAGAATTAAGAGAGTAGATGATAAAGTATGAGAGAGAGTAGATGATAAAGTATGAGAGAGAAGATGAGTAAAATAATAAGAGAGTATGAGAGAAAGATGATAAAGTATGAGAGAAAATCTAATAAAGTAGGAGAGAGAAGATGATAGAGTAGGAGTAATTTTTTACCAAATTAGGAAAATGGACACAAATAATGGGACACCCTTTCAAAAAAGTGAGCCACAAATAGCGGGACGGAGGGAGTAATAAGTGAGATAAGAATAAAAAATAAATACCGGACAATTGAGAAAACTATGTGATTAAGTGAATGACTGACCAATTCTTCCACGTTCAATTGATGTTAAATTTTTTGCCACCAAATTAATGATTATACAGTTATTCAATAAAGTAATAATCAATGCACTAAAATAATCTAATAATTTCGTTAAAAGAATATTTTTTCTCAATCCCAAGATTATTACTTTATCGAAGTTTAACCGTACATGTTCATTAAATTTAAAATATCTAATTTAATTATTATTTATGCGGTGAACAAATTTCATTTGAAATACCATTCAATTGATTATGATAAATTAGAAATACTCCATCCGTCCCATTATTAATGTCCCACTTATCTTTTTTGGTTGTCCCATTATTTATGTCTCATATCAAATAAGGAAATAAAAGAGTGGATCACAATCAATCTAAGCAAGTTGACCCCATCTCTTTATACTTTTACACTACAACTTTACACCTTTACCTTCACTATTTTAATTACTGTGTCCAGTCCCAATAGGACATAAATAATGGGACGGAGGGATTATAATTTAACATGAAAAATTAGACAGATGATCCACACTAGTAATTAAGTTAAAAGAAGAGTTTGTGAAAGAATTTAAGAGCAACACACATAAATAAGATAACAAATCAAGAGAGAGAGAGGGAGGAGAGGGAGAGAGAATAAAGTAGCCATAGTGAAGTGAGGCAAAAGCCTGCACACAAACTTTTTCTCACTAAACATAACATGCTCAACCTCCACAAACCAAAACTCAGTCTACTACAAAATCCAAACACTCTCTGACTCTTGCTTTTGGCTGGCTTTATTCAATGGACTTCAATCTGAAGCAATCCAGAGATCACCCAACTCCACCTCCTGCTTCCTCTGAACTCCCTCTCTTTGCATCTGAACCCAACACCAGCTTGTCACCATTTTCTCCTCATCATTCAACAAGTAAATTCCCATTAAAAAAATTTAACTTTCTTGAATTTTTTTATTTTTTGTAAGGTTCAAAGATTGGATTTTTATTGTGAAGATTATAACTTTTTGTGGGTGATTTTGTTAGGGATGGGAGGATACTTCAGCTTGTCTCAATGGCAGGAGCTTGAGCTTCAAGCTTTGGTTTTCAGACACATGACGGCTGGCGCTGATGTTCCTCCCGAGCTTCTTCATCTTGTCAAGAAAAGCCTCATTAGTATTTCTCCATTTTACCCCTCTCAACAACACTATTACCCCAATTTGCAGCAATCTTGTAAGTCAAATTTGTGAGTGTTTTTTCAACTTCTTTTCTTGATTAATGAAATGGGTTTCTTTTTACTTGAATTATTCTGATTCAAAATGTGAACTGCTTGGTGGGTTTTAAGTTATTTCGACTTTTCTTGATTTAAAAAAGTAAAAAAAAAAAAAATTGGTTCTTGATTTTTGGCTTTTCTTGAGATGTATGTGAAGTAATTAATCAAATTGTTTCATTTTGATTAGTGTTGCAATCGGGGTATTGGGGGCGGGCGGCGATGGATCCGGAGCCCGGGAGGTGCCGGCGGACCGACGGCAAGAAGTGGCGGTGCTCGAGGGACGTGGTGGCGGGGGGGGAAGTACTGCGAGCGCCACATGCACCGCGGCAAGAACCGTTCAAGAAAGCATGTGGAAAATCCCACTTCCGCCGCCTCGCCGTACGGCGGCGCTTCTGGTAGTGGCGGCGGCGGCGGTGGCGGCGGCCCTCCTCAATTCACACTCTCCATGCCCTCCCACTCCACCGACCTTCCTCACCTCAATCAAAGGTAAACACCTAATAATTAGTTTCTTGAAATCAAGATCAAGAAATCAACATCTTCTTGAAATTTGTGTGATTTTAGAGGAATTTTGATGGCCCACATGATATTTTGTACCACTATGCTAATTGAACATATTGTTAATTTGGGTATCTTCTTTCTCATCCTAGAATAAGTGTTGCAGTAAACGAGAACGGAAATTTAAGGATTAGTTGTTAATTAGTTGTGTAGTAATACTCCCTCTATCACACTTCATTGGTCTTATTTTCCTTTTTTTTTTTCCACTTCATTGGTCCCATTTACTTTTTTAATTAAAATACTCTAATAACATATTCAATGAATCCCACAATTTTATCTTAATTTACACACAAAAAATAATTTTCTTAATTTCTGTGCCAAAAAAAATGGAACCAATGAAGTGGGACGGAGGGAGGATTGAAGATGGCTACAATAGTGGAACCCTTGGTTCCCCAAAAGGAAGAAAGTCTCTAAACCTTGCTATACAATCATCTATACCATCAATTGGTTTGATATTTTCAAACAACTTTGGGGTCCCAAAAAATGAATTCTCTTTTGATTCTCTCTGTCTAGATGGAGACCCACCATTATGTCTTTGGTAGGACCATTTTTTCTTATCTTCACAGGCACTTTTGATATGAGAAATTCACCCCCAACCACTTGTTTCTATGCCTCTTGCCTAAAGCTAAACTTTCACTATTAGTGTTTCACCATCTTTGGCTCCAACTTGATGTTTATAGGCCTATTTCGGACCGCGCAAAGGGTCCGTTTGAATCCCCAAGCGATGGCCAATCCGATAGGACTTTACGAGACTTCTTTGATGATTGGCCTAAACCACTCCATGAGAGGGACAATGGTTCGGCTACCTCCTTGTCGTTGAAGCTTGGCACGGGCGATGCGGACGAGACGAATATGGTGACATGGGAGACTAGTATGGGTATGGCTCCAATGGGTGGACCCTTGGCTGAGGTTTTGCGGTCTTCGGCTTCCAATTCGTCGCCAACTAGCATTCTACACCGGATGGGGATGGCACGGGCTTCCGAAGGTAGCTATTAGGGTTATTAAGGGTGTGATTTGCTATTAGGCCTATTAGCAATAAGTATGCACATTGCAGTTCCAATTCATGTTCATTGTATTGGGTTGTTCCTTTCTTGCATCTCTCACGTGGTTTAGTGCTTTTGTTTCTTTCTTGATGTGTTGTTTTCACAAGCTCTTTTTCATTGCATTTTATGGTTCACTTTATCTTTTGAAATTGTTTCTTTTTTGCAATCTTGAGAAAAGGGTGGTTGTACAAATTTGGATAGGAGTGATGTGCGAATGATAAATTGCAGATTTATATGTTTGAGCTGTAATTTTCAAATGATTTTTGCCGTAATAATGTAACCTTCCCGGAGCAGAATCCTTGTCAACTAAACGGCCCTAGAGACGAACAATAGCACAAAATTGCATGCAAGATTTCATATTTGATGTTTTTGTGATATAACTTTCCCAAAGCAAAATCCTTACAGATCAAACGGGCCTAAAGACGAAGAATAGCATACAATTGCATGCAAGATTTTATATTCGATGTTTTTGCGATATAACTTTCCCGAAGCAGAATCCTTACAGACCAAACGGGCCTAAAGACGAACAATAGCACATAATTGCATGCAAGATTTTATATTCGATGTTTTTATATGCGATATAACTTTCCCGAAGCGGAATCCTTACAGATCAAAGGGGCCTAAAGACGAACAATAGCATAGAATTGCATGCAAGGTTTCATATTTGATGTTTTTGCGATATGATTTTCCCGAAGTAGAATCCTTACATACCAAACGGGCCTAAAGATGAACATTAGCACAAAATCCAAAATCACATACAAGATTTCAATTACCCACTATTGAGAAGAAAATTATGGTCAAAACCCAAGTTAAGTTAAGACAATGATCACTCAAATCCAGTCAAGAACTTGTTATAACAACAAATGGGGAGACACAAATGACAGGCACATTATGTTAGTGTAACTTCAATACAGAGCCATGAATCCAGTACAAGAAAGGGAGACCATGAAAAAAGGTGGATGATTAGCATAAAGTCATGGAGTAGAGTTAACATATGATGTAAGAGAAACCAGAAAGTTAAGTGCAGTACTTAATCTCCGCTCGCGCAGCCATTGCAGCCACAATGCACGCATTCTATATATAACCTTCTCCTCGCGCAAATTCTTTGGGACGCGACATACACAAGTGGTTTGGAAGTTATGGTCGCGAGGCTGCATGCACCTCAAGCAACAAAGCCTTTCATAACCAGGCTACCATCAAAACCAAATATGATCAGAATCTTAATAGTAGGAATGGGTAGATAGCAATCTTGGTCAAAAAGTGGTTAAGTGCTTCCATCAAGGCCAAAAACCATGTTTGCAACGGTTGCAAATCAAAAACTCTATCTACTTTCTTCCTCAGTGACACATGCAGAAAGATTTCGACGGGGGAAAATAAATTGAACACAAAAAGAAGCGAAGAGGATTTGAATATTATTGTGAAAGTTGTTGAATGTTATAAGCATACCTTTTTCCACTTTGCAATTAAGTTGCGATCTGCGTATCCCTGATCCAAGCAAAATTCGTATAATTCCTTGGAGATCTCCTTCCTCCTGTGATAGAGGTCGAAGACATATCTACTCTTTTGATGGGCTATTTTGAAAATAGGCCACAAGGCCTAACATTTCCTTCTACCATTCAGCTACAAGAAAAGAAAAAAAAGAAAAAGAAAAAGAAAAAAGAATTCATAAAGAAAGCAGAACAAAAAATAAATCAATCCAGAACGGCAAGGCACAAAAATAAAATGAAGAATTTTAGATAATTGTGAATAGTCAAATAACCTTCTCTCATATTTGCTTGAAGTTCACGCAGAGTAGGTTCAATCAACTCCCAACCCTCCGGATACTTCACTCGGTTTGTCTTCACCTTCGGCATGGTTCGCTATGCAAGAGACTGGAACAAAAGAAAAATTGCAGCTTCAAGAATTCAACTAGCTTAAACATAAGATTAGTGCAATATGATGCATTCCGGGACTACATAGATCCATGGACACCGGAATCAAGATCAAACCTCAGGAACGTTATATATCGTATTTATTTCTTACGAATACAGTGTTAAACGCACACCATAGCTATTCGAGGCATTGAGGCATCTTGCACTGGCGCTAGGGGTGCAAAACGGTTCCCGTTCCCGTTACCGTTTTTCAGTTAACCGTTTCCGAAAAACACCATAAACCGGTAACCGAAACTGTAACCGATTATAGGCAGTTAACCGTTTAACCGATTCCAATTGCTGGTCATATGTCACTGACCGAACGGACTCAATTCATAACCGAACGGATTCATAACGGAATGGATTTTAGTCATGAATGAACTGATTTTAGTCATTTCGCCCGCCAAAAGTAATGATATTAATAAATAATAATATATTAATATTAGATATTAGTATATATAATATATTTATTATTTAATTATTAATTAAACGACCGATTAACCGAACTGTTTACCGTTAACCGTTTGTAACCTATAACCATTAACCGATATCGATACCGTTAATCGATAAACGGTTAATCGGTTATCGTTAACCAGCGGTTTCGGTTCGGTAACGGTATTAACCGATTAACCGTGAACCGTTTTGCACCCCTAACTGGCGCTTGCCTCTCAAACATAACGAATGAAAATTAAGAAATAGATTATCACACACCAAGTTCATGTAATACCATAAAGAACAATAACAGATACAACATTACACAAATCTAGACATCAGAGAAACAAAAGAAAGAAGAAGCAAGAAGTAAAGAATGTCTAAAAAACTGAAAAAAAGTTTAAAGTTCAAATTATAAACATAAATGTTCATCCAGTTTCATGAACTTTTTTTGGAAAGCAAATATCATCAAGCTCAAAATTCTATGAACTTAATACAAAGACCCACAATTTCAACACATGAATTTCACGTAGAAGCAACAAGAGAATAGATTAAAGACTAGCTTTCTACATACTATGATTCTCGTTCAGTTTTAATCTTACTTCAAACTTTCAAGAATATAATCGAATTTGGGAAATAATCCAGAAAATGAGTTAAAACGGCAACAGAAAAACCCTAGAGCAATTTTAGACCCAATTCAAGCGGAAAAATGCTCAAGATCAACAAATAAACCCCTGAATTGATGAATCAACAAAAAAAAACCCTGAATTGATGAAACAAGCTTAATACAGCACCAAGTATAACACTGATAGACGTGCTTAAACATCACGACCTTAAAACTTTAAAAAATTGCAAGAGTTTAAGACCGAGATCAAATTACCAATAATCTCAATCTCATTCTAGCGGATGCGGCGTCGTCACGGCGGCGCAGACGGACGGACAGTAAATTGAACTTCGATTTCGCGAACGCTAGCGCTCTGCAAGCAAATATAACGGGAGTTTTCGAACTAAACGTGGAAGGCGATTTTAATGACTAACGCGATAGGCTTTTTTTATTATTTTATTTTTATTATTTTTAATATTCAAAATAGCATTTAAAAAGTTTGACAACATAATTGTACCTTGTAAGTCCGTAAGCCCTTCTCGACTTCACGCAGACCACGCCGGTGACGCCTGCCCGCCCCGCCGCGACTGTCGGCCATCGCTAAGTCGCTGTTCCAGGAGCGAGTCGCAAGGTTTTTTATTTTTTATGTTCTGGTAAATGTCTTTGCAAATTTATGGCCAATCCTTGATTGTTTGAGTACTGTATTGATTGATTAGGAAATTAGGGTTATTGTATTGTTGATTTGTTGTGAATTCGGGAATTCTGATTGCGTATGTTAGTATTGGCCACAGTTATGTGCGATTGCTTGGAGTTCAACAAAAAACCTTGAGTGATTCCTCATCGAAATTGAAATAGAGCACTCTGTCTTCTCATTTCTTCTATTTCTTGTGATGAGCCCTAACTGAAAAGGCTAGAAATTTCTCATAGTTGCAGTTGCGCAGAGAGAGAGAGAGAGGTCCTTTCCTAACAAGAGAAGAAGAAGAAAAAGTGCGGAATGAGCACACAAACGGCGCCTTATCACCAGGCAAGTGTGCTGGAAGAAGTCCGCACACTCTGGATTGGGGATTTGCCTTACTGGGCCGACGAGAACTATCTCCGCGCCTGGTTTTCCCACACTGGGGAGGTATTGGCATCTATATCTATCTTCTTCATAAGCCTTCCTTTGAACAGATACTGAAATTGTGAGTTGATTGGTTTATTGAACATACACTCAAATTGTCAGCAGGTCCTCTCAATTAAAGTGATTCGCAACAAAATCACGGGTCAACCTGAGGGTTATGGATTTGTAGAATTCACTTCACATCAAGTTGCGGAAGGCGTTCTGCAGTCCTACAATGGAACCCAAATTCCTGGGACTGAACTAACTTTCAGGTTGAATTGGGCATCTTCTGGGATAGGAGAAAGGCGTGTTGATGGAGGTCCGGAGCACTCCATCTTCGTCGGGGATTTAGCACCAGATGTTACAGACTATCTGTTGCAGGAGACTTTCCGAGTTAGTTATTCATCAGTTAGAGGGGCCAAGGTTGTCACGGATCCTAATACTGGGCGTTCCAAGGGATACGGATTTGTTAAGTTTGCTGATGAAGCCGAAAGGAATCGAGCAATGGTTGAGATGAATGGTCTCTATTGCTCCACTAGGCCTATGAGGATTAGTGCTGCAGCACCAAAGAAAACAGCCACCGGCGTTCAGCAGCCGTATGCTGCAACTAAAGGTTGTTCATTTTCTTCTGACTTTTGCATGCTTGTATCTAACTCTGGCTTTTTCCTTGGTTATATCTTTTGTAGTGTTAAACATTAAATCATGTCAACACTCTCTCTTTGATTTATATTTTTCCTGGGTGTGTGTGTGTGAGGTGGTTTTAGTTATTAAAATAGTTTGGATCGGTTAGCCTATCTTGCACCTACTCGCTTTGAGGTTTTTTGAAATGAATGTTTTAGTTCTTGAGTGTGCATATAGACTGCCACACTAGAAGAGATACACTTAGAGTTCCCTTTAGACTGTTAGGAATTTGCTGCTGAAAAATGCCTCTCATGACTAATTCTAACTTCGTGCATTCTCACACTCTATAGCTTCAGTTTTACTTGAACTAAGGTTATAATACAAGTCATCTCCGTGCTGATTTTGTCAAAGATTGCACCAAGTTTGTTAATTGATTATTCAGTACTTCCATCTTTTGTGCTCGTAGAAGGACCCTTTTTTCCCTCCATGGCAGCGGTATATCCAGCTCCTGTTTACACTGCTCCTGTGCAGACAATTCCGGTGGACACCGATGTAAATAACACTACTGTAAGTCTGCTTCTAAGCTCTAAATATCGTGGTCAGTGGTCGCTTATATGCTTTGATCTCAATTTCTGAAGAAATTACAGGTTTTTGTTGGTAATCTGGATCCCAATGTTACTGAAGAAGAACTGAGGCAGATATTCGTGCAGTTTGGAGATATTGTTTATGTCAAAATCCCTGCAGCTAAGGGATGTGGTTTTGTGCAGTATGCTACAAAGTAAGTTTTGGCAGGCAAACTTCTTAATCACTTTTTCTTATTTCTATTCTCTGTAGCGTTGGCAGTCTAAATCAGATATTTTTTAATTGTCTGATCTGATGGCAAAGAGCCTTCAAATTATTTTCACATTTTGCATTGCTGCAGGGCATCAGCAGAAGAATCAATCCAGAGGATGCAGGGTACCGTGATCGGTCAACAGGTTGTCCGGCTTTCTTGGGGAAGGAGTCCTACTGTAAAACAGGTTATCTGGCCGTTACCATCGTGTTTGTGTAATTGGTGATCGATTAATCATTCCGGCAAGTTTTATTTTTTGAGCATAATAATTAGGGCAAGATGTGCATGTTTTGTGTTGTTGTTTGTGCACCAGTACTTAGATATAAAAAATGAGGACACGACAAACGTCCTTTTCAGCAATATTTGACTCTCTGTTAACTGTAGGATGCTACCGGCGCCTGGGCTCAGGCTGATCCAAATCAATTGAGTGCGTATTATGCATACGGACAAACCTATGATGCCTATGCATATGGGGCCACACAGGATCCTTCAGCATATGGATATGGTGCATATACTGGTTATGCGCAGTACCCTCATCAGGTGATCATCAACTTATCTTTCCTTCTTCCTGTGATTTCTAGTTAATGATATATGTGTGTTCGTTGGTGGATCCTCATCCCTATCATACTTTCCATTATCTGGATTCTATTTAAATTTTCGATAGAAATATTTTCTTGATTAGGGAGGAAGAAATATGACTAGAAACTATTAATAGCTTGGTAATGAAAGTGGAACTCCAGCACCAGAGGCTTTCAATCCTATTCAATTCGAAATCTAAAGGGGCTAAACAGATTAATCGACCATTCTGTATCAAGAGTTTTCAAGATTCACAAGATTTTGTTTAGTTTTTGTATTCTAACTTGTTGCATATTATGTTTATGGTCCTTGGGATATTGAAACGAACAGCTGGAAAACGGGTGGCCAAGTCTTTGTGAATCTTGTGTTAATCAATCCTTTGCCGCAAGCCCTTGAAATATTCGGAATGAAAAAAATGACCTTTAGTGTTTTCATATCGCACATATCATGTCTCAGAAGTTTCTAGATTTCTTCTCCGAGGACATGTGATTCTCTTATGCAGTGTTATATATAATGTGATATGTATCTCCTATTTCAGACTGAAGGAGCTCATGACATGACCGCCTTATCAGGAGTTCCTCCACCTATGGAACAGACGGACGAGCTTTATGATCCTTTGGCCACACCCGACGTTGACAAGTAAATCTTTTTTATAACCTTCTTCATATGACTTGGCATTTTTTTTTTCATCATTTCTGGTTGAATGTAATAAAATGTTTTACCCCTAGGTTAAATGCTGCATACCTTTCTGTTCATGGGAGAGCTATCTTAGGAAGGCCTTTGTGGCAGACCACCACTCCGCTGCCACAGCAAAGCTAGAAGCTATCGTAATATCTTGATGTATCGCGTTGCAGTTATCTTTACTTACGAATGGGTGTCGTATCGTTATCTGAAAGCATCTAAATCATTTCTTGTTGATTCAACATGAGGCCCAGCTTACTTGTTTTGGTAGTTTTTGATGCTGCTAAGTTGGAATTGAATAGATGATTCTGTAGCTCTAATGAAACATTTTGTTAAATTTCAATGTAAACCATTTTGACCTATGATTATAAACCATAGGGCTGGTTCGTTTCAATTTTATAATCGAAAATCTCCGTTCGGTCTGGTTTCGGTTTTAAACCAATTTAGGTAGTGTTAAGAAGAGCTTTTATAAGTAGCTTTTAGTTGCTTATTTTTAAAGTTGCTTAAAATTGTTGTTAAGTAAAAGTTGTTAGTGCTTGGAATAGTAGAAAAAAATAGTTTAATTGAAAAAAAAAAAATCCAAACATTTTTATAAAGTTCGTTTTTCGATTCTTTTAAACTTACGCTTTTAAAAAATACATCTACGACCAACTTACGCTGTTTCTGCTTATTTTGATTTATTTTGAGGGGGTGTTTGCAACTGATTTTTTTTAAGTGTTTATTAGCTTTTTTTAACTCCTTTAAATTATGTGTGTAAAATAAAATTATGTGGTTAGTTAATAAAACCACGTTAAATTAAAATAATCAAAATAGGTGTTTTTTGTTGCTTAAAGTTGCTAAAATTCTGAATATATATTAATTAATATTTATAATATTTTCTTATTTATTTTTTATGGTCCATAAATTTGAGATTTAATTTTAAACAAGTGTTTTTATTATTTTTTAACCAAACACTAAAAAATAATTATATTGATTTAAGTTGCTTTTTAACATTAATACTAAAAAATTACTTGTTTCCACTTAAAAATAATTTTTTCCAACTTTAAGCAAAAAATAAATAAGAAGTACTTATAATAAGCATTTGCAAATATCTCCTAAGCCCCCAAAAAAACATACACGCTTATTCCAAAAATTAAAAAATATGTTTTTGTAGTCAAAAAGCCCAGCGATTGTCTTCTATGAGTTTTTAAATCCAATTATCATTTCCCTCTTCTTGCCTATTTTATGTTCTTGGATTTCATAATTTGTTAATTGTTAGTATCAAGTTCTGTGACTTAGTAGTGTTATTTGGATATTTGTGTTTGCAGATTGTGAAAGGAAAAAAAAATGGAATGAGGGGAGAGAAGGGAAAAAAAGGTTTTGATTTTTTTATTTTTTTAAATATTACAGAACATGAATATATTAAATTAACTTTCGGTTTGATTCGGTTAATTGATGGTTAGAATAAAAAAGTTTCAAAAATGAAAACCGAAAATCTTACCTAATTCTTTTGATTAAATTCGATTAAAAAAAGGTTCGATTCTAATTCAATTCGATCGGTTAACCGAACCAATTGACACTCCTAATAAACAGCAGTTGAAGCGGTAAACGAAAGAGAAAATAACTACAACACAATCTCTCGCCCGTGCATGGATCACTGATTAGAAATGCAATGCCTAATCCCAATCCGCAAATACAAAGAATACAAATCCATCTACGAATAATTTTATTTGCCAAAATACTCGATTAATCTCCCTATTCAGCGCACCACCTTCTTGTGAAAATTCCGGTGACAGTTGCAGGCGGCGCACTTTAAGGCGGCGCCGCTCCCTTCCTCCCCCGCCGCCATGAACTCGCGGCATCCGTCGACGGCGTACTTGCCTATTCCGGCGGCGTGGTTCTTCCGGCACTCCGCGTAGGTGACGATCCCCTCCTTGGAATCATCGATCTTCCTCTCCTTGCGCTGATTCATCTTCGAATTAGGTAAAAGCTATTGAAGAGGAGTGGAGGAGTGTTATATATGCTAGTAAACCCTAGCGGTCTCAATTGAAGGTGCTTTATGGCTGGGCGCGAGCAGCGCCGCCGATTTTGATTGATTTCTCGCCGGCATTGGTAGATCAACATAATGATCAGAATGAAAAAAAGGTTAGTTTCTCTTGCTGGCGTTCAATAATTCTAACTATTCATTATCCTTTGCTTGAAAGTTTGGTAAAATTCAAACTTTGTATCCGTTGCAGTATGATTGTTTTCTTGTAGAATTAGTTTGGTCACCAATTTTATTGTTATTTTTACCTATTTGTTTTTGTAATGTTCATTTTTCGGTTCGGCTCGATTAAACCGAACTAAGTAATCGAATCGACAACTGAACTCAGCAAATTTGGTTGACTAAGAACCGAACCGAACTCATTGGTTTCAATTGAAGTACAGTAAAATCTCGATAAAGTAATAACTTTGAGACCGAGAAAAAATATTTATTTAATGATGTTATTACTTTATCGAACATTATTTTAGTGCATTGACCCATATCGGAACTAGAAGAAATTATTATCTTAGAGAGATTATTACTTTATCGAGGTTTAACTGTAGTTCAACATAGAGGTGCAAAACAGGTAGCGGTTAATCGGGTTTTACCAGTACTGAAACTCGGTTAATAGTAATGGCAATAACTATTCATTCTAGCATACTAGCTGTTAACGGTTAATACCAAAATAACCGTTCAATTAATCAATTAATTAAGGAATAATATGTTATTGATTATTTGTTTTCACTTTTCAAAAGAGTAAAGTTTCTCTGTCTCGTCTCTCCTCTCGATCTCTCGTTTTCTCTCATTCTCTGAATCTCTGCAATTGGTTCAATCGTCTCGATCGACTGAGTCTCCAGCCCTCCCACACTGACACCGCCAGGCGCCGAGTCTCCGACTGAAATTGTGAAACAGGTTCTGGGCAACTCGGTTAATCGTGTTAACCGTTTAATCAAACATTTGGTTAAACGGTTAACCGCCTAAAAACGATTATTGTAATGATTAAGAGAAATAAAGATTCATTACCGGACCGTTTTGCAGTCCCAATTCGACTTGATTCAGCCCATTTGGCCGAACTGTGAACAACCCTAAATAAAACTACTATTCCATAGTGAAATATATTTAAATTATTTTATTTAAATAGTATACAGAAATTAATGTGTAGAAATCAAGAATCACCAAACACACATACTTCATTTATACTACCATCAATGTTTCTTAAGTGGCTATTACTTTGTACACATTCACAAGGTTTGTTTTCAGAACAGCTCAAACTCTAAATGGTCTCCATTAGGGCCATACTCAAGAAACCTTTTCCCCGTCTCATTAGATAGCAGCTGCGGATTTCCATCCTCAAACACCTCCGGTGTTTTCGGTGGGACAGCGCAGCGTATCAGCGCCCAATTCAAGCCGTCGAAGAACGGATGCCGTTTGATCTCCGCAGCTCCGGTTTCCGTGCCAAGCCGATTCCCCGGCTCCTTCACCAGCAACCTTCTGATCAAATCCCTAGCCTGAAAACTAACAATGGGGGAATCAGGAAACTTGAGATTCTGCAGCACCACGTTGGTTAGCGTCTCTTCATTCTCCGACCCTTTAAACGGTGTCTTCCCGTACAGAAGCTCGTAGAGGAAGACACCGAACGTCCACCAGTCGACAGCGCTGCCATGGCCTTCTCCTTTGATGATCTCCGGCGCTAGGTACTCGTGGGTACCGACGAATGAGTTGGATCGCGCTTCTGTTGGCTCAGCTACGAGACGTGGCAACAATCTGGCATCGGCTTTTAGCTTTCTTGCTCTAGCTTTGTTAGGTATTATCCTAGGGCTGAAGCATGAGACTCTACACGAAGGTCCGGTGCAGAAAGGGTCGATGCAGTTGGAGCCCGCGCATGGACCGGAGATCCTAGGAGGCTCCACTGCTAGTGAAGATGACTTAACAAGAGTTGGGTTTGTAAAACATCTGAGGGAGAGGTCGAAATCCGTTAGCATGATGTGACCGTCTTCACGGACCAGGATGTTTTCGGGTTTTAGATCTCTGTACACAATGCCAAGCATGTGTAGATATTCAAGAGCAAGAAGGACCTCAGCTACATAGAATCTGCAAAAAGATGGAATCTTTAGAGCAAAGAGTGTAGTGAATAAGTTTTATTTACTTAATTGTCTGAAGCATGCTGTTATTTTCTCATCTAAGTTCATATAATTTCCTGCTCGGCATTTGCAAAAGTTAGAGGTCTAAAATCGGAAACGACCACAACAGAGGACCAAAACTGTACAGTTTTACAAGTTAGATGACTAAAATCGGACATGACCACAATTAAGGACCAGTATTGATAAAGCATAGTGTTATGTTGAATGAATGCAATGCTTGGCTATCTCCCTAAAGCAATATAAATAACAACATTAGGGGGCCTTAAATTACCATACCTCGCGGCTTGTTCAGGAAAATATCGTCCGGGTTGCTTCTGTCTGAGGACATGTAGATCTCCACCAGGACAGAACTCCATAACCAAACACGACAGATTATCCGATGTAAACTGAGCATAAAGCGTTGGAAGAAACGGATGATCCAGCATTCTGAGAATCTCCTTTTCGGTTTGAGCTCTAGGCAGCTTTTTCCTCTTCGCTAGGAACTCATTATCCATCACTTTTATCGCGAAGAGGCAGTCCATTCCTATCATTTCGGCAAGATAAACTGTACCGATGTCTCCAGAGCCGAGTTTCTTCAGTAAGTTGAAGTGATTCAGCCCTAGAAAACCAAACTTCTGCCGTGTATGGTTGATTGCTTCCCACCTAATGTCGTTCGACATGTGTGGTTTGTTATTGCAACTCAAATTGCTCTCATCACTAAGGCTCGTTGTGCTACTGCCGAAACCACAATCAGTTGGGACTGAGACAAGTTTGCTTGCATCACAATCCGTGAAAACTCGAACACCAGCAGTATCAAAGGGATTGTTGCTAGTATCTTTACTTGTATCCTTTAAAGAACACTGACACCTTTGGCAGATTAATTTCTCCGGCTTATGGGCTTGACTACTATTTACTTCATGAGAACCTTTTGAGTTTGCATCACTATGTATTGCTACCTTCTTTGGCTTCTTTCTGACGACGGGTTTGACTGCACGAGAGGTGTTTCTTCTGGTACTCACATCTTTATTGCTATTTTTTACCACACTGGCTGAAGAAGACACCGTCTGTAACCTTGATTTAGGTCTTACTTTCGGTGCTGCTCTATCGACTGTTTTCAAGGAACTGCAGTCTCCTTCAACTTGTGAATTAGGTATGGTTTTATAATGCACTTTTTTGGACTCTGCATCTTCCTTTACTACAGCAGCCGGTTTAAGAGGAGAAGCACGAGCACTCTGGTTCAGAACCGTAGAATCTTGAAGCCTCCGATGCAGCTTAGTGGCAGAATCTTGAAGCAACGGAGGCAAGATTTCATCAGCACATGACGCGTTTTCTTCTGGGACCAAAGAAATTTCTATTCTTCGTCCACTTTCTGCTGACAAGCAGCTAGATTCACCGGTTTCAACCACAACGGACCGGTACATATTACTAATTTTCCCGGCTTCTGATATTCGCGGAGATGCTGGAAGTGACAGCCGTTTCATGGCAGCCATCTCGGCTGCCTGAGAAATGCACAAGCCTCTAAGAGCCTGCTTGAGAGAGGCAGGCTCGGAAAATCCAATTCCCGGAGAATGAGAACCAGGACCCTTCATCGGCTTCTTTGAAGCATTCCTCCTCACATCCGAAAGATCTAGACTTTTGGATGATCTGAGATTGACTGCTTCAAAGAGCTTGTTGATGTCGTCTTCCAGTGTCTTGTTCGATCCCTTTTTAACAACCGGAGACTTCGGGTCTCTGATTTGAACTCTTGACTGTCGAAATGTTTGAGGCCGCGTAGTTGAACTAGGCTTATCATTCACCTCAGTTATTTCACACTTTCCGCGGAGAGAACCCATTACTCGTAAGAGATCAATGTAACGACTCACAACGCGGAGAGGGTTAAAACTCGAAAACTGCAGAGGCTCATGTCTCAATAAGCCTCAAGGCAAACTGAACTTCCAACTTCAAGAAAAGTCACCACTAATGCTTAATAGCATAAGCAACTGTTATTCAACACAATGCAAACAAAAGAACAAGATTAAGATACAATGCTCATCAGCTAGTTAGTGAAAACAAGAAAACATTGTCTGAATCATTAAAAATTGCATCTTTATCTGCAATAAAATAGTGAAATACTATTCACTTCTCCAATCATTTTTCAAGATTTGATTCAAGGAAAACTCACATCCGCAACCCATACTCTATAATCAAATCAAATATATGTATCACTTTTCAGTAACTATCAAGAGAGAGAGGGAGGGAGGGAGGGAGGGAGAGAGAGAATGAAGTGGTGAGAAGAGCCAACTCATTCAATCATGCATTCAATACACACGTGACACCGCGTGATTGGTGGGCCACGAGTGGTCCCTTGCAAAATTGGACCAGAAGATCTTTGGCCCGATTCATTCAATCCGGATTTTCTGGCCAATTTTGCAAGGACCACTCAGTGGCCCACCAATCAGGTGGTTCCACGTGTGTTTTTAAAGTTAAACAAACATTATAATATTAACCACATGGCCACCAATATACACGTGGCACCGCGTGATTGGTGGGCCCCTTAGTGGTCCTTGCAAAATTGGCCGAAGATCTATTCAATAATTCCCATAACTCCAATGTCAACTTTACAAATCCAGAAAACAGAAACCCAAAAATTAAACAAGAAACTTAAATAACACACAGATTGTATTAAACAACATTAGCAGATGGACATCAGCAAGAACAGATTTTTGCAAGAAATGAAACTAATTGCAGCCTAAATCATTGAAAATAACATCATATAACTAAGATCAGAAGCAAGATCAATGTGGTTAAACTGAGGTACCTTAATTCAGAGATCTATTCCACTGCAGAAAAACTTAAAACAAATTCAAAAGTTTTCTCCTTTCCTCAAGAAAACTGCACTTGCTGTGTAAAAACTCCAGCTTTCTTTCTTTTGAGATGAAGATTAATAGAAAAAAAAAAAGAAGAAAACCCTAATGAGAATGGTGGGCTTTTCTGATTCTCAGGGGAGGAGGTTATTCGGTGGACAGGGATGGGAGAGGAGAGATGACAATACTCTACTCTCTCTCAAGGTCTAGCAGACTAGCAACTGGCAACACCCCCTGTCTCTCTAGCATTATTTTCAATGTTTGTTTCTCACTTTCTGTTTTGTTTTTATTACTGTTAGTAGATAAATTGTTTAAGGCAATGTCCCACTACAGTGTGATATGGGCCCACTTAAGATGTCTTTGGATTCGGTTTTGCATGTAATTATTATAATACATATATTAATTATTAAATTAAAACTTGTGTTTTTGTAATGAAAAGTGATCTGCTACGTCAACTAGGGGTCCTTATAATAAAGGGGGGGGTGAAATATTGTGTTTAGGAAAATTTTTTTTTGAAAGGAAAAAGGAAAATTTGTAGTTGAAAAAGTAAAAAAAAAAAATTTATGAAGAGGGGGGAATATAATACATATATTAATTATTAAATTAAAACTTGTGTTTTTGCAATGAAAAGTGATCTGCTACGTCAACTAGTCAAGGGGAAATATTTCTTTATTTTTAAATTGTTTTGATTGTATAAGAATTATGATATTCTATTTAGATGAATGATTTGTAGCTTATAAAATTGTTATGGGTTATATCATACGTAGAGTTGATCCCACTTCACTTTAATACTTTATGAATTTTAACTAGCCAGTAAATGATAATTTTGAAGATATGTGACGAAGTCTATATTCTGGAGTAAATCTGTCTAAAACTCTAGTAGTATATAAAATAAATGGGATGATCGAAAATATTTGGATAAAGGTGAAGGAGACAGCCAACCAACATTTTCTGTATCCATAGACTGTTGAGGTCTACTCCTTCCGTCCCAGCGAATTTGTCCAATATTTCTTTTCGTATTGTTTCCACTAAATTTGTTCAATTTCTAAAAAAAAGAAGTATATTGTATACCCGCACATTTAATAACTCAAATCAATTCAAAAATATTAATTAATTAAATGGATCTCACACTCTACCTAACAAATCAATTCTAAATTATTAATTAATATATGGGTCTCACACATTTATCAATCTATACCAACTTTCCTAAATTATCGTGCAGAAAAGAAAGTGGACAAACTCAGTGGGACATAGGGAGTATATTAAATACAAAACACAGTGAATGCGACTTCTAGATTACGAATACATGTTCTTCTTTATACGAGACCGACAACACGTAATTTAGTTGATATTTTCATTCATCAATATTTTTTCGATTAGAATTAAAAATAATACTAACAATAATTCTTTTCTAGACCAAGAAAATTCTTTGAAAAAATTGGTACATACTCCCTCCGTCCCGCTATAAGCGGCTCAAAACTTTTCGTCACGATTATTAAGAAAGTAAATAATAAAGTATGAGAGATAAATAGATAAAAAAGTAGGAGAGAGAAGATAAGTGTGATATTGAGAGAGTATATGATAAAGTATGAGAGAAAATGAGTTTTATAATAAGAGTAAATAACGTATGAAAGATAAATGATAAAATAAGAGAGATAATAATATTTTTTTTTGCCACATTAGATTTGAGCCACTTTTAGTGGGACGTCCTAATCGACAAAGTGAGCAACTAATAGGGGACGGATGAAGTACTAAATAATTTTTGTTAGAAGAGTTGATATGAAGATAAAAGTTTGCATAACTTTTGAGCCATAACCTAGTATACTATTAACCACGATACCTTAAAAAAATTGGTCCCCTTTTCAAGTGGTCCAGAAGTGGTAACGAAATAAGATACAATTAAATATTGAAATAGAAGGTTGCATTATATTATAATCGTAAAAATATTTATTAATATTAAGATACATTTTAGTCAAAATTCATTAATCACACAAATTATAATTATTTTAGGTATTAACCTTATTAATGACACATTATATTTTATTGTTTGACCATGAAATAAGAAACAAAAGGTTTAAATATATTTGAGAGTAAATGGTCATATTAATTTCTCATGACATTCTAATTGGTAACCTCACTTTTTAATTGAGTCGTATAAATTTAAATATTCTAATTTCGTCCTCATTTTCATCGTCTCCTCGTTTCATCTTCTCTTTATGATAATATGACTTCCTCGTAACATTAACTCCGTTACAACATCGTTTATTTGATTAATTTCTTGCTTCAAGTAAAAAATTTGGGACTGAAAAAAAATGGGATTGATTTACAGTGTAAAAATTGAGGAAAGTGGCGAAGGGGAGGACGATACATCGGACGAAATTATGATATTTGGGCTTATTGACTCAATTGAAAAATGGATAACCAACTTGAGTGTTGTGCCGAAAGATGAAGGGACGAATGTGGGGACTAAATTGAGAGGTTTGGTCTTATATGACTCCATCCAATAAAGAGTAAATAATCAATGTAAATGTTATTGAAAATATGAATGATCAATTTGACGTTTACAAGAAAAATGGGATATTAGATCTTCATAGTCTTTCTACTTTCACCCTCCATCACCACCATTATATATTCAAACCAGAAGAGAGAGAAAGAGAGAGAGGCAAACACATTGTACAATCTTCAAAATCTCGTACCTTAATAAATAAGAGAAAGCGGATTCTCATACAAAATATCTATAATCACTCTCGAGAGGGGTGGCTCCGATCTCCCCCTTCCTCCAACAATGGCTATCGAAAGCAAAAAGTACATCAAGATGCGAGAGTTCCTCATATCTGTAGAAGAGAGAGACGAGAGATGCGAGAGTTTTCGGAGAGAGAGGTGAGAGAATGAGAGAGCGGAGAATGAGACAGAGGGCAGTTTTTTTTTTTTATTTTTTTTTTTTTTTTAGGTAAGTCTACTTTGATCAAAAAACTAAATTGGGTAAAAACCGGATCCGTGCGACCCAGATGTAGGTATATCCGGCTCATGAAAGTGTAGCTCCTTCGACCATACGTACTGTCGAATTTCGTTAGTGTATTAAGATGTAAGATGAATATGAATTTTATTACTCCCTATGTCCCAATCGACTTGTCTTGTTTAGTTTCGGTACATATATTTTGGTGAGTTGGTGGTTGTGTGTAGATCTTGAGTGAGTAATTATGTGTAGAAATGTAGTCCTCACAAAGAAAAGAAAAAGTGAGACTTTATGTAGTAATTATTTTATTTTTTTAAGAAATAAGACAAGTCAGGTAAAACAACCCGAAAATGAATACAAGGCAAGTCTGGCGGGACGGAATGAGTAATTAAAATCGAATGGATATAATTTTATTAACTTGATTGATCTTATTCTCATTCCAAATTATAAACGAATAGTCGCAAACATGAAAAGATTTTAAGTTGGGTGTCCCGTATAAGAAACATCATATTTCCAAATATGATTCTAAAATTATCATTTCGATAGATTTAATTCAAACATTTTATATGATGTTGGTATCAATTTGAAAACCCTTTCAAATGTCTTCAGTTTTTCTCGAATTTCTCGTTATATGATAAATTACGTTATGTGAGCCGTTAGCCCAATAAGAAATAACTATACCGAGTCCGGCGGTGAAATGCCCATTTGGGTAAAGTCAAACACATTTCTACTCAATTCTTATATTTAACTACACCATATATCCAAATATACTAAAATACCCCTACTTTTTCAATAAAGTCAATCTATGGGATGGTCCGATCACGGTCCGACCGGAGGGTCCGATCATGGTCCGACCGATAGGGCACTGTCCGATCACAGTCGGACACATCGGACATGGTCCGATCACGGTCCGATCATGGTCCGATCATGGTCCGATCATGGTCCGATCACGGACCTGACACTTTTCAGATGAGAAAAGTGAAAAAGTGAGGGTATTTTAGACAATTTTGGTATATAGTGAATAGTTTTTAAGGGCCGTTTGGTTGAGAAAGGAATGAAATCGAATCGGGAATCAAACGAGAGAATGGAATCGGGAATGATTCCGAAATCAGTTGTTTGGTTTAAGGAGGGAATGATTTTATTCCAATACATGTTTGGTTTGATTAAAGGAATGGAATTAAATTTGGGAATAAAAAAAACCCTTAATAAAAAATTCACACTACAATTAACAAATTTAGGCAACCAAAACCACTCACAATTAACAAATATTTCACAGGAACCCATTTATGCAACAATAATTCATCAAATTAACAGAGCAACAATAATTCATCAAATTAATTCATCAAACAGAGCAACAATAATTCATCAAATTAACAATAATTCATGACTATTTATGAACCGAGCAAGCGGCGAGGGCAGGGGCAGAGAAGGGAGGCGTGCGAGGCGGGGGGAGGGGGCAGAAGGGAAAAAAGCACCGGGAGGGGGAGGTGGTGAGAAGGGGGAGGAAAAGGGGGGGGGGTGAAAAGAAAGGGGGGGGAAGGGGGGTGGGGGGGGGGGGGGGGGGGGGGGGGGTGGAAATGAAGGTGGATGTTTTTTGGGGATTTAAGGGGGTGGGGGGGGGGGGCGGTGGTGTATGATGGTGATGGTGGTGAGAGTGAAGGGGAAGAAAGATTTGGGGGAGGAAGAGGGGGGAGAGGGGGGAGAGGAGAGAGTGAAGGGGAAGAAAGAATTGGGAGGAATGAGAATTGAAAGTGTCCAATGTGGGGGTTTGAGAAAGTGTAATTTGGGGGGGGTTGGAGAGGGAAGTGAAGAGTAGATTACTTTGCAATTTTTACGAACCGAACACGAGGAATGGAATCATTCCTTTAAAATGATTGTCGATTCCATCCGGTCCAACCAAACGGGGCTTAGGAAGTTGGGTAGTTTTGTATATTTGTATAATAACACTAACTATACTCGACAACTTTAACGGCCCATTTATAAATGGATGGATTTATTTAGTTATAGAAGGTGGTAGTTTGCAAAACAATTTAATTCTTGATAAAGTAAAATTAAATAAGAAATAATTTCGTTTAAATAATACTCCTTCCGTCCCATTATTAATGTCCCACTTGCCTTTTTTGGTTGTCCCATTATTTATGTCTCATACCAAATAAGAAAATAAAAGAGTGGATCACAATCAATCTAAGCAAGTGGACCCCACCCCTTTATACTTTTACACCACAACTTTACACATTTACCTCCACTATCTTAATTACCGTGCCTAGTCCTAATGGGACATAAATAATGGGACGGAGGGAGTAATTTTTTCGATCTCAATTTATGTTAATGAACTAAACTAATCTTCGATAAATCGTTAAACGAGTATTTTTCTCGAATTTTAATATTATTTCCTTGGTCCCGCTATAAGCAACTCATTTCTTCTCGGCACAATTATTAAGAAAGTAGATGATAAAGTATGAGAGAAGTAATTTGATAAAATTGGAAAGAGAAAATGAGTGAGATAATGAGATAGAAGATGATAAAGTAAGAGTGAAAAGATAAATGAGATAATTAATAATAAAGTAAATAATAAAATATGAGATAAAAGATGATAAAGTAAGAGAGAGGATATTAAAATTTACTAAATTTGGAATGAGCCACTTTTAAAGGACGTCAATTAGGAAAGTGAACTAGTAATAGCGGAAATGATGAAATATTACTTTAAATTCCAATTAATTAATAATAAAAATCTTGCTAATTAATAATAAAAATCCTGCTAATTTTTTCGATCTCAATTTATGTTAATGAACTAAACTAATCTTCGATAAAATAATAATCTCGTTAAACGAGTATTTTTCTCGAATTTTAATATTATTTCCTTGGTCCCGCTATAAGCAACTCATTTCTTCTCGGCACAATTATTAAGAAAGTAAATGATAAAGTATGAGATAAGTAATTTGATAAAATTAGAAAGAGAAAATGAATGAGATAATGAGATAGAAGATAATAAAGTAAGAGTGAAAAAGATAAATGAGATAATTAATAATAAAGTAAATAATAAAATATGAGATGAAAGATGATAAAGTAAGAGAGAGGGTATTAAAATTTATTAAATTTGGAATGAGCTACTTTTAAAGGACGTCAATTAGGAAAGTGAACCAGTAATAAGATGAAATATTACTTTAAATTCCAATTAATTAATAATAAAAATCCTGCTAATTTTGAAATGCCGTCTGTAACCGTCAGCAATGCCGTCTACAGCACAACCATCTCCGTAAATCTACAGTCGTGGCGACTCGACTGCACAGTCAGCAATTTCAACGGTAGATACGCTGCCACGTATTCACAAGCCATCTGTCTTCCTCCAAGATCCAATCCACAACCAATCTTGACCTTGGACGTGTATATTATCTCCAGAACACTCTGCTAAACCACACCTACCACTGAAAAGTATCTGAAAAGTCCGCCGGGAGACAATCGAATTCGAATCTGTTCAATGGCGGAGAAGTCATTCAAATACGTGATCGTCGGAGGAGGAGTTGCGGCTGTGAGTTCTCATTTCGTGTTTTTAGCTCGAATGTAGTATTTGTTTTATAAATATTTTGGGTGAATTTTGCACTGTTATTATTATTCTCGTCTGCTTGATTGATTTGTTGCGTACCTTTTTATGATTATTGTTCTCGATGCGATGCTGAATTCGGTTGTCAATTATTTGGTTTTGGATTTGAGATTTTAGAAGAAGATGAAAGGCTTAGATTGTTATTATTATCTGTAATTTTTGCTTTTTTAAGTACTACCAGTTCTTCAGATGTGCTAGATTTTTTAGAATCTTAATGTTTAGATTATTTTCTTATTCTCCTGCTGTAGAGGTTTTCAGTGTGGATTTTTTAGATTCCTAATGTTTAGAGCTGATCTTCATGTTTATAGTTCATTCTAGCGAGTATTCGATTAAGATGTTGATGCATACAATTGATACTGATATCTAATATGCACGACTGAATCAACCCTACCAAATTCATTCTTCAATGCTGTACTTCTTTTTTCCACACGAGAATTCTATGAGTGTGTGAGTTAGTATTTCCTACAGCAAAGCAATGCGGCATCAAATCATCTGAAATTAATCTGATGCGGAAACAGTTAATCGTATTGTTAGTATGACTAATTTGAAGCTGTTTCGAAATCTCAGGGATATGCTGCTAGGGAATTCGCTAAGCATGGAGTGAAACCTGGGGAACTTGCTATCATTTCCAAAGAGGCGGTATGCACTTGAAGCTATTTGTTGATCACTACGGTTTTCGTTTCAAGTTTGTAAATCTTGGACTCCCGAAATGGGATCCACCGTGTTGATTAGCATATCTGCAAAGCAGTGCTATCAAACATTGTCTCAAAAGTTTAAGCATATAAGTTCCCACTTTATTTTAGTGCACTGTGAAAAAAAGTGGATATCAAGTCTTTTTAAATGAATGTCTTCTATTACCGAGTCATACACGATACATGTCAGTAAATCTATATACTCTGTTGAAAGATTTAGACATTTTCTTTCTTATTTGTGTTAATTCTTTTGGTTGCTCGATTTTCCTGCTGCTATGCCCTTCTTGACATGGAGATTCACTAAATTTCCTTTTTCTATCTTAAAATTGTTCTCTTCCATCTCATTTATTCAGGTGGCTCCTTATGAACGTCCAGCACTAAGTAAGGCCTATCTATTTCCTGAAGGTGAGTCGGGTTACATATCCCGTTCTTTTCTTATTGTTAGAATGTTTCCGAATTCTTGGTTGAGAGGATTGGATATAGGAAGTAGGGAAATACTGTAATTTAAAGTAACAACTTGCACACACATGGCTCTTGTCAAAATCTCATGTGTTTTCCATCTTAAAAGAAGAATATTAATACCTTTCTAATATGCATATTTGAGAAGAATATATGTATTTTGTGTTAAAACTTTTTTCTTCTGTCAACTTTTTTATTATACCAAATGGGTTTTTGAGTGTTGCCATGTAGTCCTATCAAGTCTCTGTTCTTGTCAGATGATTCTTGTAAACAGCTGATTGTTATATTTATTTGTTTTTAAAATATCCCTTTCCTCCAGGAACTGCAAGGCTCCCAGGTTTTCATGTCTGTGTTGGAAGTGGTGGAGAGAGGCTTCTCCCTGAGTGGTACACTGAGAAAGGTAAATTTTTAATCACATAAGCAGAAGTAGTCTTACTATTCGTGTCATTTGGGTGAGGGCGTGCATCAATCGGAGTATATCCTAGAATCTCATGTTAGATTCTATAAAAGTTCTCCTTACATACTCTTGCCTCAATATTTGCAGGGATATCTTTGATACTTAGCACAGAAATTGTCAAAGCAGACATTGCTTCAAAGACGCTAACCACCGCAGCTGGGGAGACATTTAAGTACCAAACCCTTATCATAGCTACTGGCTCAACTGTTAAGTATCATATACGAGGAGTTTATTATGATTTTCATCTTATACTCTGGTTTCCCTAATGACTTCTGTTTGCTTTGGTCAGGTTATTAAATTGACCGACTTTGGTACACCCGGAGCTGATGCTAAAAACATCTTTTACTTGAGAGAAATCGATGAAGCTGATGAGCTTGTGGCAGCAATCAAAGCAAAGAAGAACGCTAAGGCTGTGGTTGTTGGCGGAGGATATATCGGTCTGGAACTAAGTGCAGCTTTGAGAGTCAATAATATTGATGCCACCATGGTTTTCCCAGAACCTTGGTGCAGTAAGTCTATATTTGCTTTATTCTTCATTTGATTTCATGACAGAAAGGCTTAATGACTGCTTAAATGTGTGATTTGTAGTGCCTAGGCTATTCACTGCTGATATAGCTGCCTTCTACGAAGGCTACTACGCAAACAAGGGTGTCAATATCATCAAGGGAACCATGGTTGTTGGATTTGGCACTAACGACAACGGAGAGGCAAGCTTTGAAGCTTTCGAGACTTCATTTCTAGTTACTTCTTGATGAACATCATGAGTTACCTGATATGCTTCTTTTGCTTATTTCAGGTTACAAGTGTAAAACTTAAGGACGGTCGAGCTCTGGACGCCGATATTGTCGTTGTTGGTGTAGGTGCAAGACCTCTTACCACATTATTCAAGGGCCAGCTTGAAGAAGACAAGGGTGGCATCAAGGTAGAGTAACTTTACCTATCTCCTTTTCCTTCATGCTGCTTTCATCATTATATATATGACATATACCTCATTTAATTTCATGCATATCAAGAGAAAAATTCGATTTTGGTCCTCTAATGCGGCCTCTGTTCGTTTTTGGTCCTCTAATGTGGTCGTGTCCGAATTTAGCTTTCCGATGGAAATTGTCGAACAAAAAAGACATGCGAACTACATTTTTTGCTAGAGGACTAAAGTCAGACATTTTATAATGTTACAAGATAAAAAAAATGAACACTTTTAAAAATTACTTTACCTAAAAGTATAATAAAATGAGTTCAAATTTTTGTCCTGCAAATAGCATCTGTCCGTTTTTTGTACCTGTAATTTTTAAAATTGTTCGGTTTTTTGTCCTAAAACTTTCAAAAGTGTCTGATTTTAGTCATCCGACAAAGAGTATATAGTTCACGCGTTTTTTTCCATTCACCAATTTTTGTCAGAGGACCAGAATCAGACACTTTGTGAAGCTATAGGGCCAAAACTGGACGGGGTCACATTAGAGTACAAAAAAACGAACAGAAGCCACATTAGAGGGATCAAAATCGATATTTTCCATGCATATCTAGAGTGTCATCTTTTTAATAAGTTTATATCATCTTTACTCGCAGACTGATGCTTTCTTCAAAACAAGTGTTCCCAATGTATATGCTGTGGGTGATGTTGCTACATTCCCTATGAAGATCTACGGCGACATTAGAAGAGTCGAACACGTTGATCACGCTCGCAAATCTGCTGAGCAGGCCGTGAAGGTATACGCCATATCCCACACGCTCTCTTTGCTTAAAAGACATTGACAGTATATAGCCTAGTTGGTATTCTCACTCCTGTGCGAGTGGTTGATCTAGTGTTCAATCTCTGTTATGGTCGATTTAATAACTACAAGACTTTTGGTTTTGCAGGCGATATATGCGGGCGAGGAAGGGAAATCCATTGGCGAATACGAGTACCTCCCGTTCTTCTACTCCCGTTCATTCGACCTCTCATGGCAGTTCTACGGCGACAACGTGGGCGAGAGCGTGGTGTTCGGAGACAGCAGCCCTTCGTCTCCGAGCCACAAGTTCGGAGCCTACTGGGTGAAGGACGGTAAAGTCGTCGGCGCGTTTTTGGAGAGCGGTAGCCCGGAAGAGAACAAGGCAATTGCCAAAGTTGCACAGGTCCAGCCTCCGGCAGATAGCTTGGATAAGCTGGCTGCC
The DNA here is from genome assembly GCA_028984105.1 of Lavandula angustifolia. NCBI lineage: Eukaryota > Viridiplantae > Streptophyta > Magnoliopsida > Lamiales > Lamiaceae > Lavandula > Lavandula angustifolia. Next base: position 38,978,119 of record CM054803.1, on the reverse strand, counting down.
GATGGCCTCACCTTCGCAAGTAAAATTTGAAAATATTTATTTTCAATGCGGTTGATGGTCATATGATATAGTGACAGAGTTGAGCCACTCTTTATATCATATATAGGTCTGTTGTCGATACACAACTTTATTACACCATTCTCATAATAAAGTGTCCCATTTTTATCAATATATATGTCTCGTATTTTGCTGAATCGATGTGAGGGAAAAAAAATGAAAATTCAAAGTGGTGAGAGGTCTAAAATTCTCGGTCAAAAGGATTTATGTTCCATAGGGTCTCATTATTTATGTTCATAGGGACTCGGCACGGAGATTAAAGCGGATTGTGGAAAGGTATAAAGTGGTGGTTAAAAGGTATTAGGGTTTATCTATTTAGATGATTGTGGATTACTCATTTATGTTGATTTTTGGAATGAGACATAAATAATGGGACAAACAAATATAGCAAATATGACATAAATAATAGGACGGAGGGAGTATTTCACACTATGTTTGTATTTGCAGAGAGCGCAGGTAAGGCAGCAAGGCGAGTTCGAGTCCCTCCACCGCGATCTTGTAATCGCCTTCGGGAGGTGGGACTAGGGATGACAATGGGCCGGATTTGGACCGGATCCTCCTCGGTCCAGATCCAGATTCGGAATTTTTTACTTTGATCCAAATCCGGTCCAGATTCATTGGATTTCAAAAAATGAGATCCAGACCCAGATCCATTGGATCCACAGGGTCTCGGGTCTAGACCCGGATTCATAAGTTTTTTTAACTAAAATTAAAAAATTTTAAATCAATTAAAATTTAACTAAGTTAATTAATTCTACGATAACACGATAATCTATGAGAGCATTACTATAATTAAAAAAGTCAAAATACTCATGATATTATAAAAATATTACAATCATCTATAAAACTACGATCTTCTCTCTAAAAAAACTTTCAAATTCGTGGACAGTGGATACTCAATCTCCTCTCTCTTTTCTATGTATTAGATTACTAGTAAAGTATTTAAAGCTCAACAAATAATGTAAGATGATATTTTAAGTAGAATAATATAAATATAATATTTTAAATATAATAATAACATAATATTTTAGTTATAAAAATTGGCGGATTTGGACCGGACTCCGATCTCAGATTAAAAAGTCCAGATCCAAATCCGTAATTTCTAAAATGGGTCCAAATCCGATTCAGATTCAATAGGTCCAATTTTTTAAGATCCAGATCCAAAAAAATGGATCTGGACCGAGTCCAAGATCCATTGCCATCTCTAGGTGGGACTTCGACCCCGCGGATTTGAAGAAAGCAATTGGAGGGTCCATTCAGTTGTGGCAGGGAGAGATCGGCTCGTCTCTGCCGCGCTGCAGTGGTACATGGCAGGGAAGCTGCCATGGATCCACTACCACGAGGTGCCAGGTTCTGGTCATATGCTTCCTTTTGCTGATGGAGTAGCTGGCTCAATCGTACGGGCACTAATAGATGGAGGGAAAGGACTTTCCGTTTCACTTGTCTCGTTTAATAAATTCATCAATATATTGTACCATATTCTATTCTTTTTATTTGACTTGTCTTATTTTTCTTTTTGGATTTTTCCGTTTTTTTAAAATATCAAATAATTACTACTCTCCACTTTTTTCTATAGTTCATTCAAAAGTAACGGGAAGCCACTAATTAGATGCTAATTAAATGATATTCATAGTTACATACGAAATTAGGAGTGAAAATTAATGTTGGTTTTGACGGGTCAAGTCCGGCGGCCGGAACCCGCACGTGAGTATAATGTAATAGGACGGGACAAAATGGAGGGTAGAGTGTAGCTATTTTTGCGACACCTGTCCATTACGTGTCCAGCAGCCATGCAAAATTATGCGCTAAATTTCGGATATATAAAAACTCAAACTCCTATGACAGGCTTTTTAATTTTCAACTATTTATCTTGTATATGTCATCATGCTCATCATCCAATAAAAATAATATTTCTTTTATTACTGTCTTATTTTTTTAATTAAATTGTTCTTTTATTAGTATTTTTTTTCTTAAAGGGACAAAAAATATTTTTAAACCGAAACTAAATTTGATCTGCTTATCCACTACTCATATCCACATTTTTATACTTTTTCTTTTTAAAAATTTCTATTACATGATTTCATTCTCTTTCGAGTTTAGAAATTTTTTATTTTACAACATAAAGAAAATAGAAAAAAATAAATTGATTGCCTCAATTATTCCATGCAAGAATTTAAATAAAATCTATATTTCTTTCCACGGCTATTCTTCAAAACTGTATATATTAATATAATTAAAATTTATAAAATACATATTTTAATAAAATTTCTTAATATTCATTCCCAAATTAAGGGGTTAGCGGGGCGCATAAAAATATATATATATATATATATATATATATATTTGCCCTAAAAACTATATTTCTCGCAATATATAGTAATAACGTTGAAATTAGATGGTGGTAGAATGATCTCTTCATCCCTTTAGGAAAAAGCAAACACATCCTTAATTTGGAAGTCAATCATGGAGTCATCTTTTCTCTCTAAAAACGAGACAAATTTGCAGTCGCTAGACGACAATCGTCAATATATTCGCTAACACTCGATGAATTCCAACACACTCTTTCGGAGCACGGCAAGAATTTCGGGTCCATGAATATGGATGAATTCCTCAACAGCATATGGACCGCCGAAGAAAATCAAGCTCAAAGCAACGGCGCCGCCCAATTCCCGCCGCAAGAGAGCAACGGCTCGTCGGCAAAGGGAATAGCCAAGCAGCATAGCTTGCCGAGGCAAGGCTCCGTCAACCTCACCATCCCGGAGCCGCTCTGCCGGAAGACGGTGGAGGAAGTCTGGTCGGAGATTCACAACGACCGTAATAACAACACCGGCGGCGGCGGCGCTCAAAACCCTAGCGCCGCCCAGAAACAGGCCACCTTCGGGGAGATGACGCTGGAAGACTTCTTGGTGCGCGCGGGGGTAGTGAGAGAAGAGAACTACGCGGCAGTGGCGGCGGCGGCGCCGCCGCAGCCGCCGCCATTCGGAATGTTCCAGAACAACGGAACGAATTTTGCCGCGAGACCGGCTGTACCGGTTGCCAGTTACCAGAGCGGCGTGGGAGAGGCACAATGCTACGGCGGAGGGATGAAGAGGGGGGACGGATACTCCTCGCAGCCACCGCCACCGCCGCCTTCCCTAGGCGGTTACGGAGGGAGATTCGGAATGGGGTCGCCGGTGAGCCCACTCTCCGATGGAAATCACTACGGAGTTGATGGCATGAGAGGAGGAGGAGGAGCACGGAAGCGCGTGATGGACGGTCCGGTGGTGGAGAGGCGGCAACGAAGGATGATCAAGAATAGAGAGTCTGCTGCACGATCTAGAGCAAGGAAGCAGGTACCCCCCAACCAATCCCCCCCCCCTAAAAGTATAAAAAGGTAAAAGGGTTTATTTGATATGGAATATAATTAATGTTCCGATTGGTTTTAATTTGGGAAGGCTTACACGGTGGAGCTGGAAGCAGAATTGAATCAACTCAAAGAAGAGAACTTACATCTCAAGCAAGCTCTGGTAATCATACAAAAAAGTATTAATTATATGTAATACTCCCTCCGTAACTTAGTTTGATTTCGATGATACGATTAAATTAAGAAAGTTATTTATTGTGGGTAAATTAGTGTAAAATTAGTGGGCCCATTAAATTATATCATAAATGTTATTTTACGTTGGGAAACAAACAAACCAACTTTAAAATAACGATTCAAAATGGAAAACAAGCCATACTTATCGGGACGGAAGGAGTATTCATAATACATATTTGACTTGTCATGGATGTTAATTATGCATGATTAGGATGAGATGGAGAGGAAAAGGAAGCAGCAATACTACGAGGAGGAGAAGGCAAGAAGGGCAGAGCTGCAGACAAAGTCTTACAGAGGTAGTGAGAAGGTAAGAAGACTGAGGAGGAGTTTGAGTTGTTTTGTCTGAAAAAGATGAGTTAATTTGGTCGACTGAAGCTTGTCTGATTGGTTGGAGAGTGGAGATGGTTGATGGATGTTTTTCTTTGTATTCTCGTAGTAGTATTATTTGCCTTTATGTATTCTCTTTCACAAGAATATATATGAGTCAATTAAAACATGGAGTGTCGTATACATATTATATTTTGTAATGTGGTATGTGTTCGTTTCGTTTTTTGGTCTATAACAAATTCGGATTAAATTATGTTCTTTCAGTTATATTAATAACTATGTTCTTTCAGTTGTATTAATATCGTTTTGTTTTTTTGGTTTAAATTATATTTTTTCACACATTAATAAAGTTTTTTTTTTATGAAAATTGCTTTTTGTGTGTGAATAAAGTTGATTCTATTTAACTTTTAGATAGTGTTTGGAACGTCTTAAATAAGTTGTTTTTCTCAGTAAAATTATATTTTTTTTAATATTTGGAATGTAAATTTTTTTTAGAAATTAAAATAAGTCAAAAATAAATATAAGAAGCTCATAAGCTGGTTAGATGATGCTTTTTAAAAGTAAAAATCGAAAAAAATTGAAAAGCAATTTATGAAAGTGTGTGGAATATTTTTTTAAATATATATTTTTTTAATATTGCAAATAATAAATGCTTTTGTTTAAATAATTAAAATTTTTATAAAAAGTTATTTCAAATATTATTTTAGTGTTAGTTTATTTTCATTCGGAAAATAGGATATTACTAATAAGATATTAACAAAAAAATAACATAATGTTATTAATGGGACAGAGGTAGTATATTATAAAATTAAAACCAAAAATTGTATTTTGTTTTTGCAGTAAAGTAAAATTACTCCCTTCCGTCCCACTCTATTGGTCTCATTTTTTTTTAGTTGTCCTACTTTATTGGTTTTATTTTATTTTTTAATTTAAATACTTATCTTACATATCTAGTAAGACTTATAACTTTATCTTATTTTTTTTCATAAAAAATAATTGTCTTAATTTTTGTGACGAAAAAAATGAGATCAATGAAGTCGAACGGATGAAGTACTCCTATAGAAAATAGAAAACAATATTAAATAAAATTTTGAATGAATAAATAAATAGAAAAGTTGTGTTATTGGAGAATGAGTCTAGCCAATCAACTAAACCCCCGGTGATAAGGGTTCTCTTTTTTTTTTTGATATTAAAAAAAAATAAAATGAAAATGGTGGTTTTGACACTTTGCTTGAAATTATAGTTTGCTTGAGATTTTCAATTGAATGCTCAACACACACAACCCCCCTATCTCCCCCCCCAAAACGGGCAACAAAGGAAGAAGGATCGAAGGACTCCGCAGGGGGAACAAACCCATCTCTCTTGTAGCCTGCATTTCCAACAACAAATTGACGGCGCCAAATCTCTCTCTCTCTACAAATGCAGTTTCTTCTGCTTTGACTGAATTCTCAGTTACACCAATTAAATGCATGTTTGATTCTGCGATTTGCCTACTTGTCACGCAGTGGAAAGAACAAAACTGAGGGAGAAATCCCATCACACGATACAAATTCCCTCCGAAGCATTGCGACTGCGGCTGTTAAGGTGAACTGCTACATTTTGAGCTCTGAATCAACGTTTTCACCGATTGAAATTCGAATGATGTTACTGTTAATAGTGATTCTGCATTTGTTATGTTGTTGGCTTAGGATTTTAATTTCTCGCATATTTGCATTGTTTTGCTTCAGAGTTTGTTTTATTCATGGTAGGCACGTTCTTCTTATCTCTGATTTTCCTTTAATTTACTGACTAAGATGTGAGGAAATTAGAAACAAAAGGAAATGGTTGAAATTGAGGTGTAGTTGATAGAGCTTCTGCCATATTTAGGTACTGTAATCAGATAAAACAGCTTGCAGTTTGATATATACATCAATGGCTACATGCACTTCTCCTTATTTCACGCCTCCGGATACTGTATCCGGAAGGCGTGTGGGGGTATTGACTGTTCTCGGAGGGAGAATTTCCCCCTCCAAGACAATCGAAGAAAGGAGAAAATGTGGTTTCAAATCTCCCACAGTTGAGATGTTCAGCCAGTCCCCACAGTGTGAATCAATCTCAGAGCAAGGACCCCTTTCTCAACCTGCACCCGGAGATCTCGATGCTTAGAGGTGAGACGAACGCTACGTTGATCAACACAAGAGAGGATAGTGATGCTACTGAGAGTGTGAGAGATTCTTCTACTTTGAACAACTATAATGAGGCTAAGATCAAGGTTATTGGCGTTGGAGGCGGTGGCTCCAACGCAGTTAACCGTATGATTGAGAGTGCTATGAAAGGCGTTGAGTTCTGGATAGTTAACACCGACATCCAAGCCATGAAGATGTCGCCAGTCTTTCCTCAGCATCGCCTCCAGATTGGTGGAGAGCTCACTCGAGGACTTGGTGCTGGTGGGAACCCGGATGTTGGGACGAAAGCTGCAAATGAAAGCAGAGCAACTATAGAAGAAGCGGTTAATGGAGCAGACATGGTCTTTGTGACTGTAAGTTAGTATGTCTTTTTTTCCCAATGTATCATCAAGCATGCTATGATTGGTATGAATTAAAGAAAAAGTGATATCTATATCTATCTACATTAACTAGCTGAGTTATAATCTAAAACTTGCAGGCTGGAATGGGTGGGGGAACAGGCACTGGGGGAGCTCCTGTAATTGCTGGAATTGCGAAATCTATGGGAATTTTAACTGTTGGTATAGTTACCACTCCATTCTCATTTGAAGGACGACGAAGAACTGTTCAAGCCCAAGAAGGAATTGCAGCTTTAAGAGAGAATGTCGATACTCTAATTATCATTCCAAATGATAAATTGCTGACTGCAGTTTCTGCATCTGCGCCAGTAACAGAGGCGTTTAACCTTGCTGATGACATTCTTCGGCAAGGAGTTCGTGGTATCTCTGATATAATCACGGTATGGCTGATGACGATGGTGTAATACAAGGATGATAGTAGCAGTTTATAGACATGCATTTTCTAATTGAGTTTGTCGGTTGCTTGCCTCAGTGGCTACAAGGGCTCTTGCTTGCACATGATAATATGTGTTCTACTTTGCAAATTCTCCACTTGTGAATATTATTAAGTTGTTCATTGTATGACTTGACTGCCTTTCCAATCTCAAGCAAAACCACTTGCTATTCTTGCAGATTCCAGGTTTAGTAAATGTGGATTTCGCAGACGTGAGAGCTATTATGGCTAATGCCGGTTCTTCACTAATGGGAACTGGAACTGGTACAGGTATTGTTCATAACCTATTTGGTCTCTCATGGTCATAATGAAGCTTGCTGTTGAAATCTTGATAGTTCTCTTAATCACACAAGGCTAACTCCCTCTGTTCCAGTTTCTCTTTCTTTCTTTTTGGCATTACTTTCTGAAGTGATCTTGTTAATGTAGTTACATTGGATCTCTCATATTTTCTGACTGAACAGTTGTATTTTGGAGTTTTAGCTTGATATTGTGTTCTCCCTCTGATGCAGGAAAAACCCGAGCTAGAGATGCTGCACTCAATGCCATTCAATCTCCTTTACTGGATATTGGTATAGAGAGAGCTACTGGGATTGTGTGGAACATAACTGGTGGCACTGATCTAACCTTGTTGGAGGTGGGCCACACATATCTCTTCCTAAATTTTCTTCTTTGTGTGTATAACCATTAAGAAATTTAAATGTTTTGGTGAGCCAACTAATTTGATTGTGCTTCATCATTAGATTTTGGTTGCATATTCCTAGTTTTACTCTTATTTGTCTTAACATGATTCATTTGTTCCTTATACTCCCTCCGTCCCACCAATCTTGCAACATTGGGGTCCCTGCACGGATTTTAAGATAGTGGGTGTAGAGGTAAAGTAATGGGTGTAAAGTTAAAAAATAGTGAGGTCCACTTGTTTAAGTGAATGTGGTCCACTCATTTTCTTTCTATTTTAGGTAATGTTGCAAGATTGGTGGGACAGCCCGAAAATGAAAATGTTGCAAGATTGGTGGGACGGAGGGAGTAATAAACTTAACTAACCACTGCAAAACTGCAGGTAAACGATGCAGCAGAGGTGATATACGATCTTGTGGATCCAAGCGCCAACTTAATTTTTGGTGCTGTAATAGATCCATCTATAACCGGTCAAGTGAGTTGTTCCGTACAGTTCAATCGTCGCAATTCTATTATCCGATTCCCCTTTACCCTTGTCCTAGCTAATGATCAAGATTACTTGTTCAGAAAATGAAAGTGAAACACAATGCTTCACCATTTTCGTAAAGCTTTAAATGATTTCATGAGTAAAGAAGCTGAGCTAGTGAGTAACTATTCATAGTTTGTAGCAGTCCTCTTGGGAAACCTAGGCCATGAAATAACTATCCACTCGAAAGTTAGATGCTTATGTAAAACTTGGTTGAAGTTTGATGAATTTGGCATCCAGGTAAGCATAACTCTGATAGCCACTGGCTTTAAACGTCAAGAGGGAGGTGATGGAAAGAGCCCCCAGGTATTCATTCATCTCTCTCTTCTCTCCGTACATAATACAACCTCCGTCCCATTACTAGTGCCCTATTTTCCTCTTTAGGTTGTCCCATTAAAAGTGTCTTACTTCTATGAAAGTAAAAGATAAATGGACAAGAATCAACTATTCGAAAAGTCAAATAATATACACCACAAAACATCATTTTCTTAATAATCGTGCTGAAAAGAAAAACGAAACACTACTAATGGGACGAAGGGAGTACATTACCATTACATCTATCTTCATTGAACAAATTTACTTGGGAAATGATGGCAGGCAAATCAGGTGGGACAAGGAGATCCGAACACGGGTCTCAACAGACGACCGTCGTCCTTTCTAGAAGGCGGTCCTGTGGAGATTCCTGGGTTCTTGAGGAAGAAAGGAAGGTCTAGATATCCAAGAGCTTAATCATAGACTCATTGTATTTATAGTGTGCTATCTGTACAGGTTTTTCTGGTTTTGATTCAATAAGAATCTCTGATTTAACTAGTCTTTCACACTTTCTCTTATCTACGTAATGGATATGAGAAGCAGGAGTTTGTTTACTTGGGCTATACTAGTAAAATGAAGCTTCTTTGGAATAGAATCAGACCACAGCTTTCTCTCCATTTAGAATCCATTAATGATAGTATCATTCTAACATATGCTAATACTAGAAAAAGATAATATGTTGTACGGGAATGGATCATGTAGAAGGACTCTTAAAGTAGGAAATAAGAAAAAAATCTACATGGTAGCCTGTTGCCGGAAGGTCATGGGTTCAAAATTCACTAAGACCGTTATGTGTAAGCTTGTCACTTATGGTTAGTCTAGAGTGGTTGAACTCTCCTGTGTTGTTTGCAGGCTAGAGGACAGGAGCAGGGTTTACTCAGTGCATACTTCTACATCCCCAATTTTATTATTGGATGATTTGAATCGATTAGAATTATTCATACACACCAAAAAAGTATTGAAAACAAAAGGTGTGTAGAGGACAGTATAGAGCAGAAAAATATATAATTCAACTTGCTTCCAAGAACTTCAGGGTCTTACAATTAATGATTGATTTGATTGGATTCTTCTTATTTTATTATCACCACAATATCAATGTCTTCTTGTGTGGAGTAATTGTGTACCACTTGCAACCAAACTCAAAATCTGAAACCATATTTCTAAAATGCATAAGAGCCTCATAAACCTAATAAAGAATAGTAGTAATAATACATTCTCCGTCTCATTACTAATGTTTGGTTTCTTTTGAATATGAAAATTATGCTCTGCAAAAAATTGTCATTTCTTCAATTATGCTCTGCAAAAATCTGGATAAATTATCATTTCTTCAACCAACTATTCTCCCGAAAATTGTATTCATTTCTTAATATAATTAAAATTCATAAAATATACACTTAAATAAAAAATTTTAATTTTCATGCCAAATTTAAAAGGAATAGTAATAGTGAGACGAGGAAGAATTATTTTGGGCCAGTGCAAACGACAGCCTTGCCTTATTTGCAGAAAATGAAGCCACAGAAATTGGAATCACAAAAAGATACACGTCACTTGTCGCTTACCATACACTTTCTATTGACGTGTAATCCAACATTTCCACTCACTCACTCAGATTTTCCAGTCCCTTCAAATTCAATCATCCATATAATGCCTACATATCATACAAAGAGAGAGAGGAGATACCCGGAGAGAGAGAGAGGGAGAAATACCTGAATTTAGGCACGGCTGAATCCATGGAAGCAGTTGTCGAAGCGAGGCTCGAGAAACCGATCTCACCGACGACGACGAAAGGAGGCAAATTGAAGAAAAATGAGACGGAAGAAGAGAAATTAGGGCACGAATTTCCTGACAAGCGGAGAGATCATTCATCGATTACGAGCAGTAGCGAGAGCATCGGGAGGGAAAGGTTGAAGAGGCACCGCGGCGAGGTGGCGGGGCTGGTGCGGATACCGGAGATGTGGGGGCAGGAGGATTTCCTCAAGGACTGGATCGATTCGACGGTGTTCGATGCGGCGGTGCGGAATGCCGGAATCATGTCGGCGAGGGCGGCGTTGGTTGCGGAAGGGAGCAGAGCCACCACCGCCGGATTAAGAATACAGAATAGTTGTTGAGGAATGACGAGTATGCCCTTCTCCGTTGCCTTTATGTTCATTATTAATATTAATTTATTACTCTCTATCTCGTCTCATTTGCTATATCTATTTATCTCATTTCAAAAATCAACATAAATGAATGATTCAAAATCATTTAAATAGTTAGATCTTACCACTATACTTTTTAATCACCACTTTATACATTTTTACTATTACTTTATATATTTCAACAACCCTTTTTAATTTCCGTGCCAGGTATATTTAAGACATAAATAATAAAACGGAAGAACATTTTCATCACTATTTTATACATTTCAACAACCACCTTAATTTCCATGCATGAATATTTTTCAACCACTACTTTATATATTTCCACTACGTAACAATGTGATGAACACATTTTTGTGAGGATTCATAAAATTTACCAGCATTTCTTACAATACAACTCGAATAACGGCTGTTAATTCAATCGTAGTAAAGTAGAAGAATAAAATCATTCAAGTTTGGAAACCTTATTGAATGTATTTTCCGGCGGATTATATTTGTTTAAGCATTAAATATTGATATCTGGAAAATATATAAATTAGAAATGAGTCTCTTCTAAAAGGGAAAATATAAAACTATAGTTGCAATTTCTTCTTCCCGGATGCAGAAGCAAATTCCCATATCTTGATTGTTCCATCATCACTAGCAGAGGCCACACGACCGTTTTCCTGTACATAAAACCAACGTTACACAATAACTATGGCAAGATACCAAATTCACAAACCAAACCATATTATTTAACACTCCTTCCGTATTGCTCCATTAGTTCAATTTCTTTTCGGCGCAACAGATATTAAGAAAATTGTTTGTTGTGTTTAATATTTTAAGTTAAAAAAGGCAAATGGACTAATAAAGTAGGACAACCCAAAAAGAAAAATTGAACTAATGGAGTGGGACGAAGCAAGTATACAGTGGCTTCAATACTTAGTACTCAACATACTTGTGGCAATTCTCTAGTACTCCCTTCGTTCCGCTAGAAACAACACGTTTTTTTTTACAGTGGGAATCAGGAAAATGGTGTTATGTGATGTAGATTATTTAACTTTTTAAGAGTTAAATATGGTTCACACAATCTTTGTCATTGTAGGAAACGTGTCATTTGTAGTGGGACGTTCCGATAAGGGGAAACGTGTGTTTTCTAATGGGACGAAGGGAATATTACTTACCGTGGAACTCCATTGCACGGAATTTATATCCATCTCATGAGCCTTCTCTTTCTTATGAAGCAACTTGTATGAAGGTGAGCCGTCCTGCCATAACATACAAGGGCGGAAACGAAATGAGAGGGCCTAGAGTATTAGGCAATCAGACTAAAATTCTAACCAGAAGCAAGAGTTTTTTTGAAAGGAATGCTAATATTAGGGTGTTACGGTATGTCAAAAAATCAGTATACCGTACATACAATGCCAAAAAAATACCGAAAATATCGAATTTTTGATATACTGAAATTTTCAGTACGGTATCATTTTTCGGTACGGCAACGGTATGAGATTCTCCATACCACGATATATCGTTGCATACCGAAATTTCGGTACATACCGTAGACCGCGGTATACCGATTCATACCGAACCTCAATATATACTATGTACCGATATACCGAACTACGGTATACCGAAAATTATCGGTACGGCAACGGTATGGGAAAAATCTTACGGTATACCATACCGAACACCCCTAGCTAATATGCATGCACAAATGACAATTATAAGGGTAGCTAAGAGGTTTATTTACTTGTTCCAGTATACATACAGCCCAATTATACTCCATTTATAAACATGCGTGCGTGCGTGCAATATACGCATACATATATACAAGTGTTTATCTGGGATTGTGAGTTGCAGTTAACAGAATAAATGGTGACTGGGAGGATGAGAAATGCAATGCACTAAACATGGTGAGTTCTTTTATTGGGCAATTTGGTTGGTGAATGCAAAAGTAAACAGAGAAAAAATGAGGTGAATAAGCCAAGCAATGATACATACCACACTCTCTTTGTTCTCCGCAAAAAAGCGTATCGCGTCATCAGCTGCTCCACTGCAGATAATTCCATCCCTGCAACATCCATAGCTCAAAATAAGCATCTGAATCACAATCAACAACTTCCCTAAGTATCTGAATGTAAATAAAGGTTGAAGAAAAAGAATGTCTTCCTACCGTGACCAGTGGATGGAAAAGATAGTTCGGTCATGATAACCCGAGAGCGTACATATATGCGACCTGACAACAGAGGCAAATGGATGTTTAGTCAACTCATAGAGTTGTTAAGTATATGAGAAAACATCTCCACTTCAAAAGCTTGTTTATCAATAAATGTTTCACCGTGTGATCTTGATCTCAAAAAAGTGAGATTGTAAGAATAAGCGCGAGATGATAGTAATTAGCAAGTAAGAAGTGCATGATGATCTGACAATGAAATATGTGTAACAAAGAAGCATTTAACCAAATTATGCCCTTACGATTAAATATGATGTCATGCCAGTATAATATTCTTCGCAAATAAGCACAATGGAGGTTGTTTAGAGATGAAATCAAAGAAGCAGGGGAAATGATATTGTCCCCCGATTTATGCCGCCCATTTGATTTCTATATGGAACCTACTGGACACAAGTAAATACTCCCTCCGTCCCATAGAAAGTGTCTCCCTTTCCTTTTCGGGGTGTCCCATAGAAAATATCTCATTTCCTAAAAAGGAAGTGGGCCCTACATCTTTACCAACTCAAATCAATTCAAACAATTAATTAATTACATGGATCCCACCTCTCTACCTCACAAATCAATTCTAAATAATTTATTAATTATATGGGTCCCATATCTTTACCAACTAAAATCAACTCTCCTAAAACTCATGCCCCATAGAAAGCAGACACTTTCTATGGGACGGAGGGAATAGTTTTTTTTTCCTAACCCTACAGAAATTTAAAAAATTTATGTCGGCCATATGACTCGATAGGCATACACACTAACCAAACTAGGGATAGCGTGTCACGTGAACACGAGTAAATAGTTATAGAATTGAACATTCTTTAATTTCTCATTTCCTTTCTTCACTTGGAACATTACAAACTTACAGTTAAAATGAGCATAAATTGTAAGAGCAAGATAGACAGCCATTTCAATAAGATTTCAATTTTTAAGTACTAACCTTCTATTCATTAATTCAGAGAACCAACATGCAAAACAAGAAAAAGAAACTAAAATAACATAGAGCTGTCATATAAAACAGATACATCAGCTTGCTGCTTACCAAGGTGCATTTCCATCTCCAGACTGCAGCCTCGCAATGTCACAACCCCATATTTTGATCGTGAGATCGTCACTGTTAAAATAAGCAGGCTGAATTAGCCTTAGAATCACAACCATCTAAATTATAACTAGAGATTATATACTACTGATACGCCACTTTGTTGAAACAATTAAAACTTAAGCACTAGTATTAAACTTCAATAAGTAAGCACTAGTCTGTAAATACCTGCAGGATACCATCTTGTCTCCAGTGGAATTAAAAGATAATGCCCATACAGTAGCTGAATGTCCACTTCATTAACAAGAAAAGGAAATATTAATAGCAGAATCCTATCTAGCCTCTTTCTTATAAAAATAAAATACAAGTTAGTCAATATCTAAACCTTCAAATCTAGTAAAGCACATAATTCTGGAAATAATGAAACTTAACGGAGCTACACCTTTCACTTCAAATGACATCCCATGTTGAAAAAGATCGATTTCTCTCTTTTTTTGATTGTAGTGCGTGGGGGGTGTGGGTGTTAAATTAAACATGAGAAATATCCATATACAATGCAGCCATATCAAGTGAAGAATGTGAACTGAAACCGATTTCGGAATGATAATGCTAGCACAGGCATTCCCTGTATATCTTCAACTAGATAGGAGCAAAACTACCTGCTGGATTCGTTTAAAGTTTGAATACAGTGCCAATCATCACTATCTCCATCCTCTGCCCAGACCTATATCAATTAAATGGTCGATTAGAACAAATATTCAATCTTGGATTAAATTTATCAGGAATACAAGAATTGGAATATACTAAAATATCTAAACTGTAAAAGAACAGTCTTCCATAGTTAAAAAAGTACCTTAATAGAATTGTCGTAGCTACAAGATAACAGAATATCCGTCGATGGATGCCATTGTACCATTTTAACATCTTGTGTATGTCCTTGCAACACCGAAACACACTCGAATTCATTATGTGGCAATACTTCCCATATCCAAACTGATTTATCTCGCCCACAAGTGGCTAGCAACGATCCGGATGCATTCCACGAGACACTTTTAACTTCATTTTCATGACCCTATATGTAAATTAACCTTAATTCAGCCTTTTAACAACTTTAGGCCAATAACCAATATAGTAAGAACAGGCAAAACAACATCTTCCTTGACTGAAAGTAATAAATCACCTCGAGTGTGGAAACACACGTATAATCACCGCCAACATCTTCCCAAATAGCAGTGGTGGCATCAAAACTAGCTGTTGCCAATAATTTCCCCGAGGGCGACCACGCGCAAGATCTCACTGTCCTAGTATGAGTCTCCTCCAATACTGCCTGGATAATATCATTATTAAACACTTCAATTTTTCCATATATCTCAAGAATTTGACAGAAGCAACTTGACACGGAGTTCACCAATTAAGCCAATAATAAAGACTATATCACATAGCATTCATATATATTACACACACACACACACACACACACACACACACATATATATATATATATATATATATATATATATCAAGTTAAAAATCCATGTTTCCATTCACATTAAGAGCAATTCTCAATCTAAAAAGCTTCAAATCGAAATAGAAACAACAATTGAAGCTTATAACAAGAGAGAGATAAAACCTTGCACTCGAAAGAACCATTAGCACGATTCTGCTCCCAGATGCGAACGGTCTTGTCTCCGCTGCAGGAAGCGAGTACGGCGGGGACGCCGTCGACGCCGGTGGTCGGTTTCCAGTCGAGGCTCCAAACCCTATCGGTGTGGCCCTCAAGGGTCTGAACTTCACTCAGCTCGAAATCCTCATCGAATAAATTCATCGTGCCAATAGCGAAGATCGAATTCGCACGAGCAAGTTAAGGCTTGAAGCAGCAAGGCTACGGTATCATGCACGCGCCGCTGCGTTTGGTGGCGAGAAGAGAAGAGAGAATGTGGTGGACTCGTGCCAACTAACTACTACTAATGAGCGCGGGTTTCGCTTCCGTGAATGAGTCGGGGTAAATTATTATTATCAAGTCCCCCTTAATGTTTGTATTTAAATTTGGACCCCACGTTTCGATTATTAGCTTATTTGGCTCTTTAGTTTTATAAATTAATTTATATTATGTCACTTTTTTTGGTTGAAAAGTGAAGAGTAATAAATTTGGGAAAAACGAAAATGCACAACACAACTCGGTGTTCGTCTTTTTGTTAAAAAATGATATGTGTGTTACAAGAGATATGTGCATTTCAATTGTCATTAGTGTCACTATTAAAGATTTTTACATTTTTTGCCCATATAAAATATCCAAAATCCTCTTACAATGCGTGCATGATATTTAATTTTGAGAAAATTCACAAACATAAGCATCGATATTATTGTTCGCACTTTAAATTGATCTGCTCTCGATTCTTCAAAATCCACATTTTCTCCCAATTCTTGCCTATTGGTTTTAGATTTCATCTTATCTAGTTCAGTAATTTTATTTAGACACTAACACCTATAAATTTAAGAGCAATTAAGATAAACACAATGTTTATTTTGATTAAATGAATTTTCATGCAACATTTTTAAGAATACAATGATGTCTTTTGCAATAAAACGAACAAATAGTAACTTTACGTATTTTTACTGAACAAAAGATATATATATATATATATATATATATATATATATTGAATCATGTGAGAACCCACATTTAACGTAAGAACTGCAAACCATGCATAATCATTATATATTTTATTCATATTCCTTATATTTTTTATGCAAAAAACCTACTCCCTCGTCCCATGGAAAATGTCTTGTTTTCTTTTATGAGCTGTACTCATTAAAAATGTCACGTTTCTAAAAAAACGAAAAATGTGTTGACCAAAATTAACAACCCCAAAGTCAAACAATATACACCACACAACACAAATTTCTTAATCTACGTACCCCATAGAAATGAGATATTTTCTATAGGACGGAGGGAGTATAATTTTACGATTTGCATAATCCTCATGTTTTATGCAAAAGACAAAAAAATAAAATTATAGATTTTTTTTGCATAAAATATATACTTATTATGCATAAATTATACAAAGATTGTGCATGATTCGTAGTTCTCACGATAAGTGTAGTTCTTACCAGATCCATATCCTATATATATATATATATATATATATATACACTATCGTTTTCCCAATAAATTTGATATCTATTGAAAAAGGAGCATATCTAGGACTATAAAGGAAAGGGACAAAATTTGAAAATTCGGATAAACAATAGCATGATAAATCAAGAGGATACATACTAAGATGGTCCTAGTACTCAAAGCCATATAGCAGGAGAAAGGTATGTACACAATTTTGAACTAAACTCTATTTTCAAAACTAGATTTCATTTGCATAAATAAAATAAATCTCACAAGATCAAATCCCACCAATACGATGGTTATTCGAAGACTATACTCTCGACATCGATAATAATACCAGAAATATCAACAGCACAACTACCCTGCTAAGAGAGAGAATGAAAATTGAAACCACCTTATTTTCTGCTGTTTGTACATGGGCATGATAGCACAAATATAACCACATGGTGTCAAGAATAACATTTTCTTTTTCCATATTCTACCTGGGAAAAAATATTATAACTTGTCCTTGTATAATCAGGATCAAAATGAATTCGGTTAGTCGTGCAAACCACTGAACAATCTATGCAATGTCTCCCTCCTCCACTTAGAACCCTACTTCACCATGAAGGAGCTTTTGCAGCTACAGCCACCCACCGCACTTGGATTTGTAGACACCTGCATTTTAAACCGACTTATAAGGATTCGCGAGCAGCTAGTGAGAGACAAGAAAACAACTGGGATTTAATCAAATTCAACTTCACCGACGAACAACAGCCTTATGGATCTCATGACTTACATATGAGATCCAATGACTATAGGACAGGCCTAGCCACGCTAAAATAACACTACTAGGAAGAGATCAAATGGTGCTACAATTTACTAGCAAATAAACGCAGAGATTCCAACATCTAAAAGATTACACTAAGAGTGACAGAACTCAGACCAGCTGTGAAAAATGCACCTCCAATATGAGCAAGAAGTAGCAAAGCTGATAAATCGATAGAATCAGTTCCTGCTCCCACCCAAGAACCATTTTCAATGGGCAAATGATAGAAATTAACATCATGGAATAAAATAAAATACGATAAAGATGACCAGCTACCACAAACGAACCTGAAATGCAGAACGGATAAGCTCCTCAACATAATCGACAGTTGCACCTTTCACGAAATCATACGAAATATTATCAACCACTAATTTAACTCCATCCTTCTCAAAAATCCTGCAAAGACCAAACAATAATAGATGAATTTTCGTTCTTACCGAAAAACATCAAATTAAGTTAGTACTTGTACTTCATTAGCATTAGATTAGGCAGCGACAGATAAGCAATCCCAATATTTTAGAAATCCAATAACCTGTCATCATCGTTGGTCTTATCATCGAGCGAAAAGTTATACTGGAAACCCGAGCAACCACCTGCTTCTATGCTCAATCGCAGCAACTTCTTACTTGCATCTTCAGCTTGCAGCTCTTTTATTCTCTGTATGACATCATACATCCATTGAATTATCAAGTGGCACAATCAATGCAACTAATTACTTCTCAAAACTTAAATCCTGAAGGTAGATTAAGAGTATCTAATTCTAATCAATTCTAAACCCAAGATTACTAAGTTAACGTTCTTCCGGCCATCTCCAGACATTTCAATCGCCCAATCAATCAATTAAACATTTAAACTCATACAATAAGCTAGAACTCCGCAACAAAAACCTAATGAAAATCTAGAATAACAGAACCTTTAGCCGTTTAAAGAAGATTGATTTAGAAAATGAACGGTTAAGAGAATTACCCTAGCGCAGTTTTCGGTCAAATGAAGGGCTTCAGTCGACGGGGACGTGGATTCCGATGACGAAATCTGAGATTCGCGGAGGGCGGAGGACGAGCTGAGAAGTCTGGAATTCAAGCGAATCCGAGCAGAAAAATAGGGCGCGAGGTGGCGGATTAGCGAACGAGATGAAGTTGTCATGCCTCCTTCCTCCTGCTTCAGCACATGCTACTTCGATCGGAAAAATCAAATCAAACAACAATCGATGATTTCTCTGGATGAAGGGAAATTGATTTCGTGTTGGAAATTTATGTTCTTGCTGTTTCCGTAGATGTATGGGTTTGGGTAAATCCGTAAATGTGTGAAGCTCCGTCTGCCAGCCACGCGACCACGCGACCCGACCCGTTTACCCGTTTATAATGACGGTCTGAATTATATTTTGTAATTTAGTCCTCTTATTCTTTGCAGTTTTCAATTGTACCCTCGCTGGAAACTTTCTCAATTGAGAACGAGAAACCCTAACCAAATTCTGCAAATTATTTCTGCCGATGCTTAATTAAGCTGTGCAGAAGTACTGATTCAGTTTTTGTTGATGTCGGTGGCGCTCGAGTCATAATCACGAACCGTTTCGAGATCAATCTTCGTCCGTTTCTCGATTTCTCGTTTCCAATTTTGGTTTTCTCCAATCTTTCCGTTCTAGCTGTTTTAGCCAAAAATGGCGTCTGCTACTGCTTAACTCAAGCTCAGCACTTTGGGGCGGAGGAAATTGCTCATCTGAAAGCTAGGGGCTCATCATGCGTGAATGGGAGTCGGATCCGTTATTCGCCGCCGCCGAAATCGTGCAAGACTCTGCCGACCGGTCTCTCTCTCTCTCTCTCTCTCTCTCTCTCTCTCTCTCTCTCTCTCTCTCTCTCTCTCTTAAATTGTTTGTTGAACAAGTGGATTGGTTGTTATCTGGTAAATACAAAATACAAGAAGACAAAAAAAGGAAATAAAACAAGAAACTTATCCATAGAGTAATGTAGGGCAAAATGGTAGCGATTTGGGAAAATATGTTATAATCTGTTGCTGAATTAAATGTTAGCTTCATTTGATCCTGTTGAGTAATATGCACATTGTTTATTATGTGTTTCATCATCGCTTCCTGAAGTTTCTGTATGGTTTGGCTTAGTTTTTACATGTTCCCTTTACGAATTGCAACTATCTTCAATTCGTTTCATCGTCCAGTTCATGAGAAGCACGTTGAATTTTCGTGTTTTTATTCAGGATGGAGTCGATATGTCAACTTCTATTGCACGAACAAAATCTTATTCAACAGGATCATAAAGATGGAAAACTGCTGAACTCCATCGAATATCACACGCGTGATCTTGCAACTGCACTCGGGACTGCAAAATGGCAGGTGTTTTTAGTGAAATAAGACTAATCATTCTATTATATTTTTCCCTTATGCATCTTTCTTTGTGACTGCAGCTTGAGGACTTTGAGAGAGAAGTAAACTTTCTGGCATTTGCTGATAAGTCTCAAGTGAAGCAAAATTCAATCGGACACTGCAATTTGTTAGGGCTATTAGAGAACAAATAAGCGATGTGGAACAAAGCATGAGAACATCTCTCAGAAACTCATCGAGGAGTATGCACCTAAATGAACAAGATCGAGATGGTTTGGCAATTTTCCTTTCTGGGAAAAAGCCTATTAAACACATTGCAGAAAAGGAAGTAGAGGATAATGATATCTTGAGAAGGTTTCTTGATCCTGCAGTTTCATCAAGTTCCGAGGAAGACAGCAATGGGGAGAAAGCTGGTGAAACTATTGGTTTACTAGACCACGCTTTGGATTTGAAGGAGAGTTCACCAACAAAAATGGATTTTGGGCCTTCATCTTCTGTTCAGGAGGTTAATTATGTCGGGTACGATGAAGAAGGGAGTTGGGATTTGGAAGCTAGAACTTACTTGCAGAATAATAAGTTGAGAGATTACTTTGGAAGAATGAACGTTTTTGGTTCCTTCGGGAATCTCTTGTCCATTCACGGGAGCAGGGCTAGCAGAAGCTTCACAAAGAGGTTAAAAGACGGGGAAGAACAGAGACAATCTCCAATTAACGGAAACTCTCAGCGTAGAATGCAGGTAACTCACAGCAATAACTAGCTTGAGTTAATGATTTCATGGCCACCACTCCAAATTTTTGTTTCCGTGATTTTACGAAATAAACCAATCATATACCATTAGATGATTAGATGATTCAGAATCCAATAGTTCAATTATTGCATCGTCCAAAGTCTTGGTTTTGTGGGTTTTGCTCGATACTGAATTTTTCAGTTAAATACACTATGGTTTAATGTCTTCCAAGGTAAATTTTGTGGTGGTCATTCCTCGAGGATAGAGTAATGTTGGGATCATGCAGCTACTTTTTGGAGTTTGGTCTTTCATAATTACTGAACTTATTTCCAAACTTGATTTTCCCACAAATGAGGAGGAAGTTGTAAAGTTAACAGTTACGTTTTAGTTATGTTCTTGTACGAATTCCTGGTAGTGTCTTGTTCTTAATGTCCATTCTAGCAATATCACTGACAATCCTAGAAAAGTATTCGAACTCTATGTTTTAATCTAATCCTGCATATTCTTCAGTAGTTTCCTATTTTTTCTAATAAGATTTCTTGATACTTCTTTTGTTGCCTGCAGTAATAGCTAGAAAATCCTTCACATAGTAAATTTCTAATAAAAGCCGCAGAGAGATAAAGACTTGAAAGATTATTACTAATATCTTTGCAATCTTTACATATACTCCTTTATGGTTAGTCACTTCTATAATTTTATCATTTGTGGATGTTCTTATTGTTCCTTTTCTTCTCGACAGAGATATCTTGCTTGCCTACGGTCAGATTTTGTAGTCAGTATTTATCATCCACCGCATGCTCAGATATCTGCTCGGGCTTTGCAGTCAAGCAATTGGATTAGGGATCGCTCGGAAATGTGCCGGAGATTTTTCAGAAACCATCCAATGTCATTCATATTGTCATTGCTTCTGACACTATTAGTTTTAGGTAAGCGTACTAGCATTCAAATTGGTTTAACTTTTGGCGTTTTCCATTAGTGTTCTTCTTTAACACATATACATCATGTTCATTACTGCTGGTCTGTTCTCTTATTTGTTGTCGGAATGTCACTGGTGTTGGAATTTATAATTTGCAGGAATTTGTGTATCTTGAGGTACTCAAGCATTTGTACAGGCATCGCGTATATGTATGTATTTTATTCCAATAGTTTATCGTTTCCTTTTCGATGTTAGGCACAATTCTTTTATGTCACTGCAATATTAGCTTTTACCATTTGATTGGCTGTCTTTGAAGCAGTTATTATTTGTCTAATGAGTTAGGTTTTTTAACTTTTATTTAGTCAGGCCGTGTGTTTTTTAACTTTTGTTCGAGTAGTATGTATGAATGTTCCTTCTCATGCTTTCTTTTTATGGAATAGCACTATGGACAAATAGACAATTGATGGACTGAAGCAGGAGTAGGAATAGCCTACTCTCCTTGTCTTCCTCTTTAAAGGAACTGGAAAGGGCCTCTGTTTCTTGAACCAATAATTCATCTACTAGATCAATTGAACTGTTATTGAAGAGAATCTAATGAGTATATGCTTGTTGGGACTTCTATGAACCTTTAGTGGCACTCTCTACTTTCACCATCTAGCTCTACTTTTTTTTTCTTCTATTATCTTCACGATGAGTCTTTTTAGCGTGCTAAAACGTACGTATTGTTCGATTAGGTGTAAGATTAGTAGAATTATAATGTTATCATAATACATGACATTGCTTACATTTTCCATTAGGGCCTAATGTTACATCATAGTGTGAGTTTATTAGTTGATTGCTGAGGAAAAAAGCAGAGATAATCTTGAATATTTTGCACTCTTATTGTGCTTGTGGTACCACAATTTTGTGTCAATTTTGAATCCATTTTTTATGGTTTCTGCTATTTTGCCCATCATAAAAGTGTCTCCCCTTTTAACTATAGCCGTTTCATGTGGTGGGCTCTGTCAATCAACCACAAGATCAGAGTTGCTTTCAAGTTCCCACATCTCCACTCTCTCCTTTTACAGGCATGATCTCTCTCTCTCTCTCTCTCTCTCTCTCTCATGATGCATCACTATTGAAAACAGAGCATATATGAATATATGAATAGAATAATATGTGGTAGGAAGGAAGTAGGCTCTCCATAGTGGAATTTGACCTCCCACTTTGAGTCTTTTGTCTATTTATCAATTGAAGATTTGAATAGTGACAAACTGAGATTCCATTTTATTAGAGTTTGAAAAACAAATGTGACACCATAATCACAATCATCTAGAAGAGGTACCTTGAATAACAATGTAAGACCATGACCAATTAATGTTGATCAACATTAAAAGTCCCAAGAATAATAGTATGCGATCTTTTGGTATCATATTATATGAATATATATTTTATATTTTATTTATTATCTAAATGTATAATTGACTGTCCAAATAAACCGGAGGGAGCTGGTCACGGTCACAAAACAGAATCTCATTCTTCTCATCATATGACTTTCTTTTTTATTTTTTTAATTTCTGCTTTGGAGTTTAATGATTCTTTAAGTAATCTTTATATTCATAGTTTAATAGTTTATACAGTTCTACTTTCCCCAGTTAGAATCTGGGGACAGCTCATAACAGATGGCAAATCAATATTAATTCTCCATGTAGTATAAAGAATAATTCAGTATTTTTATAGTTCATCAACTACCGCAGCATATTGAACCATATATTATTCAGCATGTTTCGAAAATAAATTATTTTTTAATTCAAAATTTTCAAGAGCTGGAGGTAATCAGCCCTCCAACCCATTTCGCTGACGAAATTTGTCCATATCACTGTTTTCATGCACAATATATTTTCTGCCCCACAACAATCTAACATTAGACTAAAAGTTGTAACTATTGTTCCATTGGGATGACATAATGGTTAAGGTGAATAGTCTGTGGCTAGAAGATCATGGGTTCAAAACCCACTAAGACCTTTATGTATGAATCTGTCACCTATGGTTAACCTAGGGTGGTTGAACTTTCCTGTGTTGTTTGTAGGCTAGAGCACATGAGCGGTGTAACGCCCCAATTTTTCATAACTTTTTAAGGGGACGTCACGACATGCATAACTTTTGTCATTAAATTTAATCTTTAAAATAACTTTAATAATTTTTTTTCATAAAAGAAAAGTTTAGTGCAAAATTTCATAACAGCGGAAGTCTTAAAAATAAAGGCACATGCGACTACTAGTTTTTGAAAAATGCAATGGAACGAAAGTGGTTAGTTCATGATAAAACTAAAATAATGTAAACAGTTTCATATTTCCTTTTCTGTGTGTGACCATCACCATCCGCCACTTCAAGCATCTGCCGGACCATGATCTGAAAATGTGAAAATATTAAGGGGTGAGTACGACTACTCAGTGGGAGATGTACACATTTACCAAAATTATAAATCACACCGATAAGACATGAAAAATTAGATCATGCAAAGGATACTCGGCCATACAGACCACATGAACTTTTCAAACAGTCCAATTTCGACTGACGGCCGGATTTTGACCGATTTCGATCCTAGGGCCCGATTTCGACCCTTCCTTTCATTTAGGATCCGATTTCGATCTTAGGGCCCGATTTCGACCCTTCCTTTCATGCCTGTCATAATCACATGAAATATCGAGCACAATGTATAATAAAGATAAACGGTAACATTCCCCACCTTAACCTTTTTGAGTAAATGAAAAATGATGTATATCAATGGATTAAGTCCGTCGCGACAATCCTAACATGAAAATTCAAATTTTAAAGTCGTGATATGCATGAAACAATTTATCTAAATATCACGTCGTATATGCATCATACAAACCATTAAACCACATGTAATGTAAATAAATAAAATAAATATCATGCTATATAAAAAAATACCAAAACAGTAGCCTAACAACTAGTTATACTATATTTTTATTTATTTATACAGCAACACTCTCATAGGTGAAATAAAGTCAAACTCTTAATTAAAAATCGAAGGCCTATTACGAAAAGAAGCTGACCAAAAACCAAGACATTTAACTTAATCTTATCATGTAATTCCATATATTAGAAATATCCCACAGAACATAAATTCATTCCAAAAATTCTAATTTTCTACATATAAACTCTTTAATGAGTCTAAATCATACCAGATTTTGTTTCATATCAAAATGATAAGTCATCTAAAAGTTATAATCAAAATAATATCTACTGCATCAACTAAAACGGTTTCTGACCTACTGAACTTGATCTGAACATTTCAGGGACAAAACATACTTTAAAAATTCTACGATTTAACAAACGTTTAGGAGACATACGTATAAATATCATATCAAAATTTCAAACTCTAAAGATAAGTGATGACTTTAGAAAATACAGAATAGTTTTCCCCAAAATCCAAATACAAAAATACATGATCCGAGTGACTACCCGAACATTTGTATTAAACTGCTTTCGTAAAAATACGTTAAAAAATACAACATAAATACTTTTACAAATATCTACGTGTGTAGAGTATTTAGGAAAAAGAATCAAGTCAAAACCATTTTTGTGCAATGAGATATAAATATTTTTATAAATGTGGAAATTCATTAAAAATATAACGACTTGCCCAAAAATCATGAAACTTTACAGAGACCTACAATACATCCTATATTTCATCTCTGTAATTTTTCTAGAATTTTTCAAGTAACATAAGATCGAGTAATTTGCTCTGGAAAGTCTCGGCAGAAGAAAGAAAATGGCAAGACAACTTATGTTCTCATGAAACTTAAACATTTTAACAACCAAAGAATTGACATAATAGAATTGTAAGCTATATAAATACCTGGAAAGAAAAACCTTAAGATCCTTAGAAAAATCTTGAAGATGGAAGATATATGAGAGAATAGGCGTGTATGTTTTGAAATAAACTTTGAGATGCATTCTCTATTATTTATAGGCAAAACACATTATCTAATTATCTTAGGATTCGGTTACACATCATCTAATCATAATCAATCCAAATGATGTCCTCATTTGCATAATAATTATTATGCAAATCATAATAATTATACGCATCATCTAATCATAATCATAAAAACATAATAATTATACTTATTTGCAAAAGATATACACGTGCCCTTTACAACTCACATCTATCATGACCACAACATTATTATTATTATTTATTATTATCATTAAATGATTATAAAATCTATCTAATTAATGTTACTTTACATTATAAAATCACAATCATGAAAATCACATAATAAAGTCTCATCCAAATAATTAAATCATACGAGTAATCCCATATATGCACATATACACATCAGATAATTTCTTCAATGCATTTCACACACGGAAAATATATTTAAATGATTATGCTTTTAATTAAAATTTAAACTCTAAGGCTCGACTTACAGAACAAAAACACTTGATAACATGTATTAATAAATATGCAATGCATTTTATATCAAAAAGATTTCGGGGCGTTACAAGCGGGGTTTACCAAGTGTGCACTTCGGTTGCGGCTGTGGGTTACCCTCGTCATCCAAAAAATGAAGTTGTAACTATTTAAAAAGTAAATTCTAGAATT
Source organism: Lavandula angustifolia (assembly GCA_028984105.1). Classification (NCBI taxonomy): domain Eukaryota; kingdom Viridiplantae; phylum Streptophyta; class Magnoliopsida; order Lamiales; family Lamiaceae; genus Lavandula; species Lavandula angustifolia. The sequence continues at coordinate 38,951,756 of CM054803.1, read as the reverse complement.
AATCAAATATTCAATTAGTAATTCTGTAGTATTGTAATAAAACCTTAGCTATATTTAGTTATTACTAGCACATGTTATAAATATTTTAAACTTTTAATATTATACTCCCTCTGTTTCATTAGTAATATCCCATTTGTTATTTCAAGTTGTTCCACTATTTATGTCCCATTATTAATCCAAATAAGTGGACTCCACTACTTTATATATTTCCACAAACCCGTCTTAATTATTGTCACCAACCCCAATGGGACATAAATAATGGGACGAAGGGAGTACATAATAGCATACTTTGTACCTCAAATTAGATTAGTATTTTGTCTTGTGAACTAAAATACAGAACAGTTGTGTAACTTATATGATTGTATATACAATAATATCATATGCAAATACAAAACATGAGATGAAATATCATTTTTATAATAGATGGTCTAAATTTAGCACAGAAAGATGAAGTGGAAAGGCAATAAGAAGGTGGCCTTAGGCATATGCATAAAGACAGATATATAAAGCTGAAAAAAGTGTGACAGTGGTGAAACTCAAAACATGGAGTGTTGGTTGTCAGAACTTTGAAGCCTAACTCCACTCCAAAATCTCATCCACAATCTAAAATCACTCATTCCAATACATATACTGATTCTTAGCTTAACTAAATCATCCATGGCTGCTTCAACATTAGCTCTCTCCATCCTTGCAGTTGCCATTCTTTTTGCTGCCTCTTCTGCACAACGTATGTTTATCTTCCTTTATGTTTGTAATTTGTATGCATGCTTATTATTGTGTGTTTTTGTGTGTGCAAGTACGAGTTTTTTAGCCTATGTTGGAAGGTTCTAGAAGCAGAGTAGCATAGTAGAAGTTCACTGTTCCTCCTTGCTTTAGTTTCTCATGATATGATTGTGTCATGAAACGTATTGGATACGGATACGATCTGATTCTTGAAATGTAGTGTAGAAGTTTGAAATTTGTAAGAAATTGTTGTTTGATTTTGCAGAGAGTGATGGATCTATTCCCTTTACATACTCCGGAGCCACCGGTCCCAACATGTGGGGGAAGATCAGCCCGAATTTCACCGCGTGTGGGGCCGGAAAACTACAGTCTCCGATCAATATATTGACAGACAAAGTTGTCCTAAACAAGAACTTGAAGCCCTTAATCCGAACATATGATTCTTGCAATGTCACTTTGGTCAACAACAAGTTCAATGTTGGGGTTAGTTTGTTTAATCTTAACACAAATTCAGATCATTCCAAATCTTTTTAGTTCTTGATTTTCAGCCTCGATTATGTTAAAGATTCGATCTTTTCGCGTTTTAAGGATGTGGGAGTAACTTTGATTTTGTATGCAGATGAGGTATCCTGATCATACAGGTGGGATAGTTGTAGATGGCAAGAATTATAACTTGAAGCAGATGCATTGGCATTCTCCTTCGGAGCATAGAATTAATGGCAAACAGTAAGTCTAATTGTTTGTATGAGAAAGAGAGAGAGTGAGAGAGGCCATTTTCTAGGAAAAGGTGAAAATACGTAACACTACATGCTTATTTTATAAAAAAAATACAATATGTTATTGTAAAATATTGCACGAATAACCAACTTAACTGTGTTACACTCTATTAAATTACCTTTTTACCCTTTATTTAAAAAAATGCAAAAAAAAAAATCACTTCTTCAAGTCAAAATGCCTACATGAGTTCATTTTTCCGAAAATTACCTCATGTTTTGAAATACAGTTAAACCTCGATAAAGTAATAATCTTGGGACTGAGAAAAAATATTTATGTAACGAGATTATTACTTTATTGAATATTATTTTAGTGCATTGACCCATAACGGGACCGGAAGAAATTATTATCTTAGCGAACTTATTATTTTATCGAATATTACTTTAACGAGGTTTAACTGTATGGTAGTATGAGAACTCCTCCCGTAGTTAAATTCGACTTCATGTAATGTTTTTAATAACACAAATATTTTATAAAAAAAATGATAATTATACACATTTTCACTTAAACACGGGGTATACCTTTATATTTTTTCGCCGTATTATAACCCGATTGTGGATTTGGGATGCAGGTTTGCTGCAGAGCTTCATCTAGTGCACATTGCTGAAGATGGGAGTGTCTCCGTCGTGGCGATTCTCTTCCACTACGGCCGTGCCGATCCTCTTCTTGCTAAGGTGAAGTTCGACACGTATATTAAGAGAATTGTGTTACTTGTGTAAAGTAGCGCGACCCATTAAATTAGATTAAATTAGAGTATTATTTTAAATACACGACACTTTATGGGACGGAACGAGGAAAATATATTTTCTTCTCAAACGCTCCCTTCTTACAGATGCAGAAACAACTTAACGAGCTCGCTATCGAGGTAAAAACGCACGATGAAACCCCGATCACGTTTGGGCCGTTCCACCCGACGGAGGTGAGGAAGAGGAGCCACAAGTACTACAGATATGCTGGCTCTTTCACCACTCCTCCCTGCACTCAAGATGTCACCTGGCTCATTATTGCCAAGGTAGGAAAACTTAGCTTCGTTTTCTTACCATTTTTACAGTTTTGAAGATGTTAAGAGTGTAAGAGAATCTTGTGTTGTAGGTGAGATCAATTTCTAGAAGCCAAGTAGAGGCTCTTAGGGCTCCCTTGGATTTGAGATGCAAGAACAATGCGAGGCCTTGCCAGCCAATGAATGGACGACACGTGGAGCTGTACGATGAGGATGCCGTGGCATAAGGCTATTGATTCCCAAATATGTAATCGGAATGTAATGATATTAATTAAGGCATGATTGAAGCCCTGCTTAAACTAATTTATTTTTTTAATTTGATCATATTAATAAATAAATAAATAAATAATGAAATGAAATGAATCTAGCATTCACTCCCGCGCAAGAAGTCTCTCTCGGCGGCGCATAGGCGGCAACCGCCTTGGGGCTGAGGTGGACGAGCCACGGCTCAAAGAATGGTCTGTTAGACATATTTCGCCGTGAGAATTAAAAATGGGCTTACTGTGAAGTTATAAAACTAAAATCGGACACTTTATAAAGTTATAGGATTAAATTATAGGACCAAAATTGAATAAATGTCACATTATAGAACTAAAATTGATATTTTCTCCCGGTCGAATACTTAAAATTAGTTTTTTGCATTCATCTATTTAAGTGTTAATACTCATTAATCTACATGCGTAATAAGACAACACCTCTACCTATTTCATAATCTACATGCATAACAAGGCAACAATAGTTGGACGGATGAAGTATTTATTTTTAAGTAGAAAATACTCATATGATATCTGATTTGGAATAATAGTTAAATTCATTATTATGATAGCATTTTATATATATGTATAGGAAAAATACAAACAAGAATATAATTTCGAAGATAAAATATACTACTCCTATATATGAGTGAATTCTTTTAATGCTGATATAGTGTGCATATATAGACAGATCTTCTCAATTTATCGAACATTTAATAAAAGTTGAATTTTAATTTTCTTCTTCTTAGGGAAAAATAATTATGTAAAATATTTTATTTTAATTGAACTTTGTTGAAGGATAAAATAAAGTGGTTAATGGATTGAGAGCGATGCAAATTTTCCCATAATAATATAAAATATATTAACTACAAAATAATAATATTATTATCCAATATTAACTAATTATTATTTTATTTTTATTCTTAATAAAAAATCATTTTTATTAATATTAATAATACTACTATATTAGTACTTTCTTTGTACCAGGGAAAAATAATATATTCTAAATAAGGAAAAAAATCACAATATTTACCATTTTTTTAATTTTTAGGATTCTAATTACTTACTTCATATTCTTGCTAAAATTGAACCAAACATATAATTTTGAAATCATAGAATCAAATTACTTTTCTCATACTAACAACCAAACACATAATTTTAACAAATTGGAATTATATTACTTTTCCGATATAGAATTCTTACCAACCAAAACGGGGTCATATTGTTTCAAAAGGTGCGCTGAGCGTTCGAGCCTGATCTCTCAATTGGTTTATAAAAATGTGTAATTTAACTTATGGTTTTACATAGTTCTCCTCGTTTAATTTTACGCAGATGCACCGAACTTTTTTATGGTTTGCAAAGAGGTGCAATCTCTTTCACTCACTGATAAAATACACGTGCCGAGTTCCCTTAGGATATACCTATTGCACCTTTGTAATCGACGGGGAGGATAATTACACCTAAATCGGAGTCATAGGGATAAAATTAAAATTCAAAATAAATAAATTATCATTTGCAACCCACGGAGGATAATTACAACTAAATCAAACACTATAGGGGGAAAAATTCAAAATAAAATAAATTATCCTTCAATTATTGCTATTTTGCAAGACAGCAGGCTACGAGAGTAGGGTTTTGCAAAACTAGTTTTGTGTAAATTGCAACTGTTAACAGAGGATTGAAAGAAGCGGTGGCTGAGGGATGAACGGCCGGAGTTTGACGATTGAGGCGGCGACACAGTTAAGCGATGGAATTAATCTGGTGCTTTCTCGGTGGGCTGCACTGCGGATGGCCATCGAGAACGAGTGGGGCGGCCGCGACTCCGTCCAGAAATCTCAAGAGCTAGGCTCGAGTCTTTTCCGTCGTCTAACTCTATCAAGAGGTATTTCTCGCAATTATACGTATTGCTCCTCCCTAAAATTCTATTATGCGATTGAATGATGATATTTGTAAATTTATTCACTACGAGAGTGTAATTTGGAATTCGTCTAATGTTTTTTTGCGTTGTATTTGTCGGAATTGATTGAGATTTGGCATCTATGCAGTTCTTGTTTTTGTTCTTCAAGTCAGGATTTAGTTGAATTTCATCTTTATTATGTCGCTGATTGCTGTAACTGGAGTGCGGTATGTCCTCTATGTGATTTGCTTGTGTGAGAGATGGATAGAGAGATGGAGGGAGAGTGTGATGGTTAATTTGTTGCTCTGGGAGTGCAGAGCCAGTATATATGGATGATTTAGAGGATATACTTGAAGATTTCATGCTTTCTCTCAATACTGAGATAGGAGATGGCAGCATTGAGGAGGTATGTCGTCTTGAAATTTAGTTCTCAGTCTATTCGTGTATGTCTGAACTCGATCAATTGGCAAATGCCATGCCTAACTGACTCTATTCTGTAGATGTTTCTTTGTTAGTATACAATAGTTAGCCCAGTTATGCAGAAGATAATATGCCTAAACTATGCATATGTATTGTTTATACTCCAAAAGTAGCTCGTTCTTTTAAACAAAGAGATAGTTATGTTGTCTATTAACTCATCCATGGCTGATCATTGTCATCGAAAGTTGAAAAATTGTCCAGACTAAAATCTTATAACCGATTGTATTATAGGCATAGAAGGATATCTTGGTTCGATATTTCTTTGTACATGCCTTGTTTGTTTGTTGATTCAAGATGAAAGATTAGGATAATACTAACTTGTCAATCGTCTGAAATAAATATTATTAACATACTGATCTGCTTATGTTTTATCTTGAAAACCTCTTACTCAGGTATCACTAAAGTTGATGGAAATGCGTGAAGAATGTTCAGAAGGCAATTTTGAATCAATAAGGAGGCTGCGTGAAACAAATGCTCCGGCTCTTTCGTATATTGGACAGGTAACTACAGCTTATCACTCTTTATTTCTCTGTTGATAGGAGAATTTTTAGGTTTACGACATATGTGCTTAGCCTATCTCTGTGACTATTCGTAGAGCTCTGTAACAAGAAGGTTAAGGCAATGGGATGGCTTTGTTGAGATTATAATGGACATGTAAACAGTGGCTTAGTATTAACGAAGATGCAGTTATATACCAGATTGGGGCAGAACCATCTGGGACTTCATCCTACATCTTCATGTATAGATTAGATTTATAAGGTTTTTCCTCCAAACCTGGGAGAAATAATCATTCTTCAATTGTGTTTAGCCATTTGGGAAAACACGAAGACAATAAAAGATTTGTGTTTAGAAATGGTTAAAGAACATAAATTTCTTTCTTCTGATTTGGAAATCTTGCAGTAGAAGGGTCTTTCCCTTGTGATATAGCCATCTATGTGGAACTATGATAGCCAATGCTTACTGACAGCTGTCCTCTATTTCCAATTCTATGTTTGTTCTCAGCCGAAGAGCGATGATGAGGAAGACAGTGAAGATGACGACGAGAATCCATTAACGGAGAACAACAACACTTCAGAAATGGAAGTTGACCCTCCACAACGCCAACCGGTTCCCAATCTAAAGGAGGCGTTTGTGTCTGAAGCTCCTGAAGTTGTGGATGGGTGGACTGTCGTTTCGTCCAGGCGTAGCAGAGGGAGAAAAAACTAAAGAACGGTCAGTATACGTTCGGAAAAATTAAGGATCTAACATGAGTATTCTGGTTTTGTCCTTTTGATTACTTCATTTGAACTCTGCAAGTTACTGCCCTACACCTTGCTGTTGTTTTTATGATCATCCATCATGTCTATACTAGATTACTAAATTTTACTCTTCTTTTTTTGGATTTTTAATGTTTTGACCCAATGAGAATTTACATGTTTATCCATTCCAAATTATACATAAATTAACCAATTGTAAATAGATAACAGCCATTAAATCATTCTTTTTCACCATTCTTGTGTATAGATTCAACATCATTAAGCAGCCAACATGGAGCTAATACAGTCATTACAAATAATTAGTTGGGGCTTTAGAGCAGATTAGCAAACTCATGCTCACTCCATCAGACACCACCAGCCAATTGGGATCTTCTGCTAGAACTAGTAAGGATTATAACGGCTACGTCCTCTCCCGCTGTCATTGCCACGTCTCCCCCCACCGGAGCTCCCTCCACCACCGCCACGACCACCTCTTTGCTGCGGCGGTGGAGTGTGTGGCTGCACTCCAGGTTGTTGCCTAGACAATTCAGTGGAAAAATAGAATCTGTCATAGCTGGTTCATTGATTTCTATTTATATGTTGCCTAGCAAGGAGAGCCTAAAAGAACTGGACTTACAGGACATATCCAATCCTCCCATCAGGTAAAAGCATGGGCATCATAGCCATGCCGGGCGCACCTCCTCTTCCGTACATCAGTGGCTGCATTACAGAGGGGACTATTCGTCATTTCATTACATAGATTTGACAGAAAATACATGCGGACTTTGTCGTTTCAAACTCCAATAGGTATATGCATTGATTATAGCTACTCCCTCCGTCCCGTTATTTGTGGCCACGTTCTTTTCGGCATGAGAATTAAGAGAGTAGATGATAAAGTATGAGAGAAAGAGTAGATGATAAAGTATGTGTATGAGAGAGTATGAGAGAAATGATGATAAAGTAGGAGAAAGAAGATGATAGAGTAGAAGTTATAATAATAATTTTTTACTAAATTAGGAAAGTGGCCACAAATAACAGGACACCCCTTTCGGGAAAGTGAGCCACAAATAGCTGGACAGAGGGAGTATATGGCATGAGACAACGGTTAAAGAAATAGGGCCTAACGAGATTTTAATCATAAGCAAAGAGGAAAAAACCAAAAACTCGAACATAAATAGAAGGCTTCTTACTTGGGCAAAGTTAGCACCGGGATATCCTCCACCTAGACCACCATAGGATGCTCCTACCAAGCCATATCCCATGCGAGGTGCGTAGGATGGAAATATAGCTGCCTTCTGTGAACTCGACCCTCCGGGAGTTTTCTGATCAGCTTGTGGCTTTGCAAGTGAGCATTCTACAACTTGACCTGTAAGATGCAGACAAATAAAGAATAATTATCCCTCTACTAGAATCTTATAATTGAGGAACGTATCACTAAGAAATACGAGGGAATTGAGAGTTACCATCAATCTCATACTTCTCTGTATTCTTTAGAGCTTTCATTGCACTCGATCTTTCTGCAAAGTGAACAAAACCATATCGGCTTTTTTCTTGACCAGGCTTGGCTGGAGGAAGAACAACTTTTGTAATCTTTCCATGATGTTCGAACAACTCCTTAAGCTGATCTTGAGTTACATCTTTCGGCAAGTTTTTCACGTAGACTGCTTTGACCTACTCAAAGAAAGGTAGTAAGTAATAATAAAGCGACATGGTCACTGGTACAAACGCTCATTTCAGAAACTGAAGCAGACAACAGTTAATTAAGACCTGAGAAGACGAAGATTCTGCACTTTTGGGATCAGCCCAACTCACAGTTGGAGAATTTTCGTCGAGCTTGAATTTGGGATCAGACATCTTTTGTCTAGAATACTCAGCACATGCATGATTATAATACTCAATGAACACGAATCCACGATTCCTACTTGAGTTTTGCAGATCCTATATGAGAATAAGTTTAACATATCATCAAAAATCCGAGCAGACAACGAAGAATGAAGTCAAAGTAGAAAAAGTCCCAACCTTCAAAAGCTCCACAGCAACAACGCCAGGCCCTATTTTATTCACAACCTTCTTGACATCCTCCTCTTCCCAGTTCCGGGGTATATTACCTATGAACAGCTTATGTTTTGCTTGAGATGTAGAACACTTCAGCTTCTTCCCCTGAGAATTTCCAGACAAATCTGAGATCTAATATGAAACCGATATTTTTTCGACAAGCGTGCACTTAATCCAGCCTCCCATCTAACTTAAATCAAATTTTATAAACTGTTACAAAAATTTCATGCTGTTTAACACACCTTCAGTTCTTTATTGTTAAGCTCCTTAATAGCCTTAGTAGCCAATTCCTTATTCCTGAAGGTTACAAAAGCATATCCCTTGTTCTCACTCGAGTCCTTTCCCTTCATAATCCTGACCTGTCAATAACATGCATGTTCATGTAAATTACGAATTCAGATGGACAGCCGACGTCACATGTAATCGTATCTTACCTCCAAAACCTCTGCAATTGATTCACAAAAGCGCTTCAAGTCATCTTCAGAAGTACTGTGCGATATTCCACCAAGGTACACCTCTGAACCATGTTCAGGAAGTGCAAGAAGCTCAGCATGCTTTCTCTCCGATTCCTCACCTTCAGCATTTTCCATTTTGTCAACATTCTTAACCTCAGTTTCTTCCTCTTCCTCAATTTCTTCTTCCTCTTCTTCCTCCTCTACTTCTTCTTCCACTTCTTCATACTCAACTTCCTCCTCATCCATGTCATTGTCAGCACCAAGCTCAACCTGTTCTTCAATCTCAGCAGGCTTCTCAGGTTCAGCAGATTTAGCAGCAGCAGCACTGGCCCTGGTTCTTGGCATCTTATATCTCCAAGAAAACAAGCTTGTACAGCAGATCTGGGAGAAATGCAGAAGCCGGACACATTTGCAAAAGAAAGAAGAAAAATGTGGATCGGCAATAGCAAAAAGAACGGGCATAAGGAGCTCCAGTGTAAGAATACTGATAGAATTGGGTCCATGAAGTATGGCTCCAAGGTTAAAACAGGGGGTGACAAAATCCAGCACAAATAGAAACAGGCAAGAGAGATTGTTGAATTGTTGGAGCCCGATGCTCATTTAAGGTACAAAAGCATCGAATATATTGATATACAGACAACGACCGATGTTGGAAGAGAGAAAAGGGCCAAACATTCAGTCTATATCAAATTTTAAGATCAATGCACTAACAGCAAAACAGATGGAGGGGAATGAACAAGTAACGTGAAACGAGAAACAGTTTACAAGGAAATCAAAATCATGAAAGCCCATATTTATCCAATACGAAACAAAACAAAAGAATGGTGTGAGAGAGTATCTCCAACAAGTCAAAAGCTACACCATAACTAGAATGGCCAATTGGTTAATAGATTAATACCGCTTCCTGAATACATTTCCAGTCTGTAATTTTTCCTGCAGCCATTTGATGCACAACATTTATGATTTATGAATTTAATAGTAATAGAAATACACAGAGGGCGGGTGAGCATGGGTGACCGCCCCAGGTCCCCAAAATATCGGGGGCCTCTAACTGATACCAGTTATCGGTTAACCCAAGTCAGAAAATGCATCCCAAAGGCGATACCTCTTCCGTTTTCGGTTAGCCGGTTATACCACAAAAACCGAAAATAATGAGTCTTTGATCAGACTCTAATTCTAAGGCTTCATTGAGCTGATTAACATCCATTCCAATAAAGAATTACATTCATCATTGATATGTCTTGATTCTTTTATGCATTCTTCCAAACATTAATCCTAAACAAATATCCCCAAAGTGTGTTTCTTATTTAACAATTTTACAAAAATATCTTGACCTAATTCACACTATTCCTTCAATTTCCTATCAGATATACTCATTTATAGATAACGAACTTTAAAATTGATAGAATCATAGAAATTGACAATTTACCACAATAAATCAAGAAACGAAAATTGGAGTTATACAGAAAGAAAATCCACCTTGCTTGCCGGCGCCGAGAAGGCAGACTTAGTGCTTACGGCGTAGCGGAGGGGTCAGGGGAGGATGGCCAATAGGCGGTGCTGGGGGGCCGCCGTACGCGGGGAGGGTGGCGGAGGGGCCGCGGCGGAAGACGGAAATCAGTTGAGACTTATGAGTTTTTCTGACTTGTGAGTCGGGAAGGGGAATATGTGCCCTAAATTAATTTTGGGATTTCGATACATCTCCGATATCAATATTAATCAAATCTAAATCCCCATTTAAACAGCACTAAAAAATATTATTATTATTCTAGGTCAAATATTTTATTTTTATATTGTTATTTATTATTAATTTAAAATTTGGTTTTCTAATTTTTGAAAAAAAATATTTTTATTTGAAAAAAGAAATTTAGAATTTCAACGGCCCCACAATTTCTTCAAGATACTCAATTGCATGTTTAAAAAGCAAGTCGATTAATTGTTAGTTTTCTCTTCTAGCAAATTATCTTCTTTTTAATAGTTTATAATCATAAAATAATCAAAATAAAATTTATTTAATTAAAATTATTTTGTAAAGACAAATAATCGCTTATATGTGTGAGAAAGAGACAATCTTGTGTGTTGGATAATATGAGAAGATAAGATAAAGTAATATTTGTATTTCATAGTAATCATAAAAGCATAATGTATTCATTCTTATTATTGTTGATCTAAAAAGTGGAACAAGAAAATAAATTAGATAATAATATGAGTACGATTATTATAAAAGAATAAATTAATCTAATTTGTTTTACTCTTTTAAATAAGTATAGATAATTGTACATTTGTATAGAATTCTCTAAAATATAGTAAATTTATATAGCAAATAAATTAAATTTTCAATTTAACACATAAGTTTTTGTACTTGTGTAGAATTGCACAGAATAATATAAGATTTACATATTCAATTTAGAGCGTTAGATCAAAGTGATCTTAAATATTCATCTGATAGTGGAGGTTATAAATAAGATTGAGATAATTCATTTCAATGAAAATTTTAAAAAAATAAATAAATAACTAAATACTCCATTGAAGTATATATATATATATATATATATATATATAATAATATATGAGTTTTTTTAATTTTTCCCTCGGAATATTTTTTGATTAGGAATAGTATTGGAAATATATGTCCTAACATGAAGAAGACACTAATGAGCAGCCTCAAATGCAGTTAACCGATGATATGATTGACTTCTTAACTTTTTTGGATGAACTTAAATTGCAAATTTATGCATAGGATAACAAGTTCATCATCTATTACACCAAACGCTTCTTAACTACATTAAAAAGATAATCATCACTAACAAATACAATGCCTCAAAAACAAAAAATTACTAACAAAAAGCAATTGGGTCTCAATAACAAACAAAGAATAAGCCGCATCCAATTGACACCAGATTCCATGTAAGAAGGAAGTTTAGGTTTAGGATTGGACATGAACGACGAAAAAGATCAGCTCGGTATGAAATCATCAAACTTCCATCGAAACAAAAATTCACTCGATAGCAGAAAGAAAATGAGCAAAAATATCTAGAACAACGTACCGCTAAAAATCCTCTTTCCGCTTTCAAGTCAGAAATTGTACGCTTCTTCAAAAAGACAGCTCTTTCGTCTTTGTCGTATCTACAACCATATAGGTGACTGACCGGTTAAATTAGGAGGGTTTTCAAGATTTGGTATATTTTCTCGTATGTGGCGAAATTACGAAGTTGACACTGATAGCTCCGCATGGAATAGAACACACCCAAGGCTACTTTTGACATTAACGATACTTCTGCTGATGTTTAGAATGCTGAGTTTCCAAAACTGTAAATTAATTTTTTAAATAAAATTAGTCCTCTTCTCTTTAACTAATTAATCAATTTAGATTTTGGGTCAATCTAGATCTCAGTCCCACTTTCTTGTGTGTCACTCATATTTTAACTGTAAATATATAAGTGTTTATAATAACCATAAATTCAAATCGTAAACACCAAGATGCTTATTGTTAAAAATGAGCTAGGTGAATTTTAACCCCTTATGTTATCAGTTAGGTGCAATTACCCTCCCCGTAGGTTAAAAAGGTGAAACATACCTCCATGTAGTTTTCATTTTGTTGCATATTGCCCTGTATGTATATTTAATTCAATTTTCGTCTTAAAATAGTGAAACTCCCTCAAACATATAATACATATATTAAGTTAAAAAATATTAAACCACGAGGGAGGTCGATCCGTGTATTTTATCACGTTTGAGTGGAGGGGGTGGACTGCACCTCTTTGCATATCACAAGGGAGCTCGGTGTACCTGCATGAAATCATAAGGGAGAATTTGCACCTGCGTAAAATCACAAGGAGATGAATTGCACCTCGCTATAAACCAGAATGAGTCTTGGTGCACCTTATGAAACCATAGGGGATAATTTGCACTTGTCTGAAACCATAAGGACACTAACTGCGATTAACCCTTAAAAATGGCAACGGGACACAAGAAAGTGGAACATAAGATCATGTGATATGTTTTCGATTTTGACGGTATTATAAGTTGAAAAATCGTTCTATTTTCGATTTATATCTTCTTACATATTCCCAAACACGGGCATACATGAGTTTATAGTGATTGTGTTACCGGTAACACAATAAATCATTAGTCAATTAGGCAACGGTAAATTGGTGCGTGAATTACACTATTTGCTAAAAGACAAAAACAAACGGTCTTTCAAATACATGGCTGAATAGCCATAAACTTTTTCATTTTGCCCAACAATACTTGGGACAAAAATACATAAATCAAACTCTTTCTAATGGACTAATTCAATGACCTATCTAACAACATTTTGACACAACAAACATACAATTGTACAAGTAAAGAAATCAGCCATTCAAGCTATACCCCTTTCACCAGAATCCTACTGACTCTATCAACAAAATCCTGCATCTGCTCCCTTGAAAACAATGGGAATGGATACACAAATGCACAGTCCAGTTTCCCATCTCTTATCGTGTCAAACACCGCGATAGACGGCCCTACTCCGTGCACAGCAGCGCACCCGATGAAGTCTTCCAACCCAATAGCCTCTTTCAGTTTGTTCGGAGGATCAAACAGAGGGTCCTCAAAAACCGACACTAGCGAAGTTCTAAGAGACGAAGATGGAGTTAAACTGGGGTTCTCGATCGCCTTGCACATTAGGAGGTTGAGATCAGCCATGTCGGTGAAGTGCTTGTTCTTGTTCTTAGCATTCATGAAGGATGAATGGACTTTTTTCGCCAGCTCCCACAAGTTTTCGCTTCCGTTAACGTCGTGAGTGAGCATGATAGCAGACTGGTAGAAACCTGCATTTATAAAAACCACTACAGATGTTTTCTTGCAAGAAGTTAACCTATTAGCAATGATTTTAAAAAAAGCATTGATTCCTACTAACTAGTTCTGATCGATTCTTTACAAAACGAGTCAAAAAAACCATGAATCGATCTTGGCCACTGATTCCTACGTATCGGTCAAAGATTCCCGACTTAGATACTCAGAGTCCCGTTGTGGGAACAAGAATCTTTTTTTTTTGTTTTCTTCAAAAAATCAACATCTTCCACATCTTTATCGTTTAGGACTGGGCATTATTTATATCTCTTACAAAATTTATACTCCATCTTGCTTGACTTATCTCGCTTTCCTTTTCAAGTTGTCCCACTTGACTCGTCTCATTTTCTAAAAAAGAAAATAATTATTACACCAGCTCCCACCTTTTCTTTGTGGGACCCACTCATCTACACGCAATCAACCACTCATCTTAATCTCCGTGCCGAAAAGTAATGAGCCAAGTCAAATGGGACGGAGGGAGTATATTGTATGAATTTGGTTGAATTTTTTCTTTGACATCGCCTTTTTTTGCGACTAAGCTATGGTGTATAAGGAAGTAGGTGTATTGGTTAGTCTATACACCTTTAATATCTATTACTTATAGAGTTTTCAAAAGAATTAGGTGGGTTGTATAGTAAGTAAGACTATAACCGCTAATTACTTTTTGGCTTGACTAGTGGCTCATCAATACTCACGTATTGGTCGGCACCGACTCTTACGTTTCTCAATACCATAGAAAAACGTACTGGTTCCCATTTTAGACTTTTAAAACATTGCCTCTCCCTATGGTAACTATGTTTCTAAACTTTTGAGATTGAAACTGATAGAACGTACCAATATCGTGGCTGGTGAGTGCCTTATCAAGAGCAGGACGCGAGTCCATGAGGGTTACAACAGCGTACTTCTCCCATTGTTCGTCATGAAACCTTTTGGAGGAATGACAAGCGAGTAGTATAGCTGCTGCTAAAGACGCGCTTAGCTTTATCTTATTAGAGTCGCAGCGCTGCCAAAGTTAAGCCAAAAGTGAAATCAGTAAAGCCGGTGTGTGAAATTCAGCGTGATGGGGTTCTGTTTCATCCTCCTTAAACTAATCGAAGCTTACATATACGCAATGTTGTTACAGTCTTACTCCATTGATGTAAAAGAGAATCACCCACCGACATTAATGCTCCCTTCATGAATGCAAATCATAAAAAACGTAATCAACCTCAATGTTCCCATCATGTAAACCTAGTACGTGCACACAATGCCATCCTTAAACTAATCGAAGCTTACATATATGCAATGTTGTTAAAATCTTACTCCATTGATGTAAAAGAGAATCACCCACCGACGTTAATGCTCCCTTCATGAATACAAATCATAAAAAACGCAATCAACCTCGATGTTCCCGTCATGTAAACCTAGTACATGTACACAATGCCATCCTTAAACTAATCGAAGCTTACATATATGCAATATTCCTACAATCTTACTCCATAGATGTAAAGGAGAATCACCCACTGACATTAATGCTCCCTTCATGAATGCAAATCATAAAAAACGCAATCAACCTCGATGTTCCCATCATGTAAACCTAGTACGTGTACACAATGCCATCCTTAAGGCTTAAACTAATCGAAGCTTACATATATGCAATATTCCTACAATCTTACTCCATAGATGTAAAGGAGAATCACCCACCAACCTTAATGTTCCCTTCATGAATGCAAATCTTAAAAACCAGAATCAACCTTATGAAAGTGTACCAACTCTACATTGCCTTCGTATATTGATACCGTAGGAATCTACATACAAGAGTTAGTAAATGGGCCTACACATATTATATTCCCTCATGAATGCAAATCTTAAAAACCACAATAAACCTTAATGTTTCTCTTCATGAGTGCAAATCTTGTAAACCACAATCAACCTTAATGTTTCCCTTCAAGAATGCAAATCTTAAAAACGATAATCAACCTTAATGTTTCCCTTCAAGAATGCAAATATTAAAAACGATAATCAACATGTTTCCCATCATGAATGCAAATCTTTAACACGATAATCAACCTTAACGCTCGCTTCATGTAAACCTAGTATTTGCAGCAATGCGATCCTTAAACTAATCGAAGCATACATAATTGCAATGTTCTTATAACTTCCATAGGTGTAAATGAGAATCAATCACCAACCTAAATGATCCCTTCATGAATGCACATCATTGAAGCCACAAGGACAACAACCTCTAAACATATTCATACAAATTGACTCACAGAGAAAATCCGAGCAGTATCATCGGCATTCATCCGCAGCCTAACGACGCGCGACGACCTAGGCGATGAGGTGTCCTTGAAGCTCAAATTCGCCAGCCTAAAAGAATTGAGAGAGTAACCCAGCATGTCGACGCCACGCGCCCAAAACGGCTTATTCCCCTGCCCACTCGTAAGGCAATCTTCAAGCCCTAAATTAACCTTCAACACCTTCCCCGATTCCCCTTCCTTCACCTCGTTCTCCTCCATCATCGTCACCAGCTCGCTCAGCAGCGCCGCGGCCGCCGCGCGGTCGCACGCCGACGTGTGGAGGCGGAGCGCCAGCACGCGCATGTTGTTCTCGAGAGAGTACAAGCTAGCGAAGAAGAGATGGACGTCGGAGGAAGGATCGGGACTCTGCCACGCGTTCTTGTTGAGCTCGTGCTCGAGAACGAGCTGCAATGGCGGAAATGAAGCGGCGGCGTCTTTGGGGAGGATCTGCGCCGTCGATTGGAGATTGAAGAGTTGCAATTCGAGGTGGGGAGATTGGGGGGTGACGTAGGAGAAGGAATTGGAGGCGCGGTCGAACCGGAGATTGGAGTTGAGGATAGGGTGGGAAATTTGCAGCTTGCGGAGGGCGTTTTGGAGAAATTGGACGTTGGGAGGCTTGGAGAAGAGGAGGGCGAGGACGGTGATGCCGGTGCCGCCGGTCACGGCGCGACACCAGCTGAGCTCGGTGGCGCCCACCGCCCGGGATTGGGGCGCGGCGGATTGTGAGGAAAGCGACATTGTTTGGTTTTGGTGGAAGTTGGACTAGGCGGGGATTGGTGAGGGTAATGAGAATGAGGATAAAAGTTGTGGGGTTGGGATAAGATGGTGATGGACTGAAGGTTGACGAGAGAGAGAGGAGAGAGAGAGAGAGAGAGAGAGAGAGGAGAGCTTTGTGGAGGAGGACAATGGTGGTCTATTTCTGTTCGTCAAAGTTAATTTCACACAATTATTCGAATTTAGAGAATTATTATAAATTTTTATTTTTACTAAAAAAAATCCTCATTAATCCCCTTCCATTGGTTCAGTTTTCTTTTCATCTGAAAAATTAACATAAATGTTGGTTGTGTGTAAATTAATACTTTCCCCGGCCCATTTAGAGTCACATGTTTCTTTTCAGTACGAAATTTATAAAAATAATATTATTTGATGTAGATTTTTTAATTTTTTGTTAGTTAAATGTAGTAGGCTCGATAAGGAAAAGTGTCACTTTAATTAAATAGGAAGAAGAAAGTATAAAATAGTGAGAACTATAAATTGTTATAGTTCATCCGTCCCACTTGACTTGTCTTATTTTCCTTTCTAGGCCGTTCCACCCAACTTGTTTTGTTTCCAAAAAAGAAAAATAATTACTACACAACCTATTACTTTTTTTTATGAGGCCTACCTCTTTACACACAATCACTTACTTATCTACACACAACCACCCATTCATTTTGATCTCCGTGCTGGAAAAAAAAAATAAGTCGAATGGAACGGGGGAGTAATCATATTTTAAGTTAAAAAAAATGACTAATAGAATGGAACACCGAAAAAAGGGAAAATAGATAATGGAGTGGGAGGAAGGAATAAAGTTCAGGCAATATGGAATTCAAAGACCCCTGAAAATATATACCAAGGTTGGATATATTAATGGTTTGGGCTAAGTTAAAATGTTCTTAATTATTCAAGTTAATGGACCATTATTTCTTTGGAATTTAAGTCTTAAACTATCTACCAAAGGGTAAGGGATGAAAACGGGTCAAATACGGACGGATAGTGCTCTTCCCATATTTTATCCCATATTTTTTTCTCGAATTCGGAGTCGAGTACGGGAAGGCCGGATACGAATATGAATTCAAAATATTCGGGATACGAATACAGGTGGATATGTGACGAATTCGAATGACAATAATCGGATAATATGATTCATAAATAACTATCTATTTGTGATTGCAACATATGAAAAAATCACGTATACAATATTTAATAGAAGTTTTAGTGTAAACTATAGTTAAAATACTTCCCATTATGAATAGCATAATTTTTAGGATCAAGAAAGTACGAAAAAAATTCAAAACTCAACATAAAATACCTAACAATAACCAGCAGTTAATATTTTTTTTAATATCTTTTCTTAATCTTAATTTATTATTATATTAAAAAAATAATTATTAAATAATCCGGGAAATATCCGAATTCATAATTTGGGAAATATTCGAATTCATAATCCAGGAAATATCAGAATTCATAATTTGGGAAATATCCGAATTCATAATCCATGAAATATCCGATTAAATACTGGAAATATCGGATACGGGCTAATAATGTGAAATCCGAATTCGAATCCATATCCGATTTAGGTTATCCGGATTCAAATCCGTATCCGATCGGATACTAAATTTGCTCCCCAAATTTGATCCCGGTCGGATCCGACTTCGGATTGGGCAGATAATATCCGATCCGTTTTCACCCCTACCAAAGGACAAAATTAATTTGTAACTGAGATTACAAATCAACTTTACTTGTTCAATTTTTTTATGGACTTATGATATAATCATTCAAAAAGTTCAATGCGTGACATCCCAATATGCAAAGCATTGAGATAATTAGCTATATTGTACTCATGATTAGTTGGAGATTTATTAATATTATACACCAACTACATATTAAGTAATGATATTCATATAATCAATCAAGTAATGTTACGTATATATTTTTATAAAAAAATGAATAATCCGCACATACTCAAATAAGTCAATCCCGGTTACGATACTATTATGCAAAATATATGTAAAGGAGTCTTGAATATGTAAACAAATATAAATATAAACATTAATATTCTATTAGTCAAAATAGTTGGCGCCGAAGCAATTATAAAACACAAAGAAAGGGTCCACGTACATTAAGATGAGTTAGACTAAATACACAAAATATCACTTTTTTTTTTTTTTAGTAAAAGTGAAAATATCAATTTAGATATAATTATAAAAATAATTAAACAAAAGAAAATTGTAAATAATTATAATAAGAATTGCTAGTTGTAGATAAGTAATTTTTCATTTTTAAAAGGCAAATTGACAGAGATGGTTCCCAAACTATGCTAGTTTAGATGAATTGGTTCTTATATTAAATTTTTAGTTAGTCAGTATATTAGGAATTTTTCTATCCTAGACCCGGTCCACAACTTAAGTTGTGGACCCGGTGGTTATAAAACATGCCACATGGGATGTTCTTGAAATAAAAAAATTTTAAAAATACACAACTTCAATCCTAGACCACAAGTCTTGTAGACCGGGTCTAGGATAGAAAAATTCGTATATTAGTTTCTCTAAAGATAAGCAGCTAAACTGCTTAATTAAACCATTTCTTTTAACTTTTAAGTAGTTATTAAGATGATTTTGATCTTTAAAGTACCATAATTTTCGAACTATCCAAAGTATCCGTTTTTCAGTTAATTCGAAAACCCCTACTTTTACTTAAAAATAATTATTTTAAACTTTAAGAAAAAATAAATAACTAAATAAGAAAAGCTTATAATAAATTATTATTATAAGCATTTCTTAATGCTTATAATAACGTTTTTCAGTTTTTCAGTTACGGTTTAATGCTATCCGAAGTCGAGATCTTTTAGGCATCTATATTGACTTAGCAATAAATTATTATACTTTCATGAATATTATTTACTAATTAACAAACCCAAGACAGATTAGTCGGTTTTTGGCTGGCAAATCACAATCAATCTTGCCTTTTAAACCTATGAATCTAACTTCGTTACATACCCCTCTCCTGCTCATCTTTAGCTTCTCTCCACTCTTCCTCCAAGAATTAATTTATGGTATGTAATTCTCTCTCTCTCTCTCTCTCTCTCTCTCCCTCCCTCCCTCTCTCCCTCTCTCCCTCTCTCTCTCTCATCTCATTTCTAATCCCATGAACATTTTTCCGATGGATTAATATTTGTGTTCTTTTCCTCTGCAGGAGAAGAATGATGGAAATGAAATCAAATATGAAGAGGTAACTAATTTAACCTAATTTCCGACAAGATCATTTTTTAAGGAATCAATTTCATGATAGAAAATCGGATTCCTCGGAATTAATGTGTTAGTGTTTATTCTTTGTAGGAATACGTAGTGAATTCAAGAGGGGTGAAGCTTTTCACGTGCAGATGGGCCCCCCAAAACGACGTCGAACCGAAAGCCTTGATCTTCTTGTGCCATGGGTACGCCATGGAGTGCAGCATCTCAATGAGAGCTACGTTATTATTTCATCGATTTGCCAAGAATACCCACCTTGTATTCAATATTGCACCAACTGTCACTTTTAATTGTTAAATGCAGTAGTATCCATGAGGACAATATTATCCCTATTCTGCTGTGTGAAGGCAGTGCAGAGTACGGCCTGCCGCGCTGACAAGCAACCAGCCTGCCGACGCTGAGGTGGACGACAAGCTGCGGAAGCCGACGCTGAGGTGGACGACAAGACGTGACCAATTGCTGCTGAAGATGTGAAAGGAGGGTTGACTGCTTGGGAGGGCGGGACTGCTACAGTGCAGATTCCCACGCCCTACCCATAGCCCTGCCTCACTTGCAAATTTTTTTCAGAAAGTTGAATGCATGTACCAATTTTGATGCCCTAATTTCTGCAATAATGCAAGCCATTTGACTGCTTAGTTTCTGCGTTTTTTGTGCCCTAGTTCACTGCTTAGGGTTTGTAAATAAAAAATGATTAGGCTTTTCCAAATTAAAAATCCTAATTTCCTATTTATACAAATAAATTAGGGTATATATAAAATCCAAAATTTTATATATAAATTAGGGTATATATAAAATCCGAAATTAGGGTTTTAAAATTACAACCCTAAAATCGTAATATTAGAAATTAGGGTTTAAAAATTACAAATCTTAATTTCCTATTTATACAAACCCTAATTTCGATTTGTAATTGGGGATTTACTTATAAATATTAAATTCATTTACGAGATTAGATAAATGGGTTAAGGTATATATAAAATCAGAATTTATATATAGGGTATATATAAAATCCTAAAATATATATATAAATTAGGGTAAAATAATGGCATGGCGATTTTCTTTATGGTAAAATTAGATATCCTAATCGAAATTACAAGAATATAAATAGGAGATTAGGGTTTTTTCTCACGCACTACATCAAAAACTTGAAGTTTTTTGTCACGCACTCCATCATGGCAACTTACACGTATAAGGGAAATAATGAGAACATATAACACATTTATTTCACGCACACCAATCGAGGCATTAGAATCTTATTCGAATATTATTATTTTTTTTATAGGTTTGTAGTAATATCTAGGCATTATATAATGGAAGCCTTCCATTATATAATGGAAGCCTTCAATTTTACATATTTTAATATCGTCGCGGCCGTTCTACTATTTTATAGCGTGATTCTATTTTATATATTATATCGTGATTAATTGTATTTTATACAGTATTAATATCGTGAATTCTATTTTATACAGTATTTTACATATTTTATAACGTGATTCTATTTTACATATTTTAATATCGTGGCGGCCGTTCAACATATTTTAAAGTATTTGTGTGGATATATTTATAGACGTGGCAGCCTTTCAATTATACAATTCATTTCAATTCAATTTTATATTAATTTCACATTTTTCTTTTATGCAGAGTCAATGGTTTTTTTTAGGTACGTAGCCAAGTCGGCTAAACCTCAAATCATGATTCATTACAAGTGGGATGTGATCCCACTGATCCGCGAGACACTGACTGCCGTCGGCGGTGACACCCTGTATGCACAATTCTGTGAGAGTAGCCCTTTCGGCCATTTCATGGAATGGGAGGGGAGTGTTAGTGCAAGCAAAGCTCTCCACCAGCTGATGTGCCGTGAAGTGAAATTCGCCGACTTCGTATCCAACAACTTTTGGTTTCACGTATCTAATCGTCATTTGAAGTTCGGTCCGCAGGAATTCGCCCTAGTCTCGGGGTTGATGTTTGGGTCATCGGCATTTGACCCAACAATGGAGCATGATGCTTCCACTGTTCGTGCAAGGCCATATTTTGTGGAAATCGGAGAATGAAAATATCCGAGTTGGAGGATATTTTCAGAGAACACGAGGTGAACGGCGCATCGGCAGCCGACTACGTGAAAGTGGCAAATGTGTTGATGTTGCACCTGCTAATCTTGGGTGTTCCGAGGCCGAGACTGATCGACGACTTCGTTTGGGTTTTAGTGGACAACCTAAACGAATGGAGGAATTCCCGTGGGGAGCGTATGCATACCGAGCATTGCTTCACTACAAGCAATTCATCCCCAACACTCTTGCGGGATGTAAGGTGTCTTATGTGTTCAGCGGCCCCGTCTGGGCCTTACAAGCATGGGCTTACGATTGCATCCCCGAATTTGGGAGGGCTTGTGCGAACTTGGTGGACCAAGAAGCGCTTCCACGTCTGTTGAGGTGGAATTTCCCGAAAGTGAAGGGATCGTTCGTTGGATTCTTCGACGAAGAGGTAAATAACTATGTTTGTCAAGTTCAAACAAAAATACGGTAAACTATATATATACTGTTGAGAACTATAATCTTATACATACATATAGGTCATTAGAAACCACCTAAGTTCATATATCTCCATTTAAATTGTACACGTCGCTGTTCTAGATTCTAATTATGTAACGTTGCTTGTTTTATACATAGTTGGAATGCGGACCGATGGTGGAGGAGGAAGCGAGATCTTGGCCGATTATTATGCGAGCACGCCGTCCGGGCGGTACTTGGCGTGCCGTATAAAGAGCCGGTTGTTGTCCAGTTTGGATCTGATCGAGCCAGAGCGATGCGCATTCCTCGTCCACGTGGCCCTGCAGCGCCCCAGTCTCCGCCTGCCATGCAAAGACGATCAGAAAGAAACCAGGCTCCGGCGAGTTCTAGCAGTCTTGACACTCAAGACATGACTCATCGTGAGAAAAAGTTTTGGAAGAAGATCAAAAACTTTTTCTCCAAAAATAAGTCGGAGCGGAAGTCAGCGGAGGTGGGAGGACCGTCGCATGTCGAGGAGGGTCGCCGACATTCAGTTTCACATAGTCACGGCATCTCGGGTCGACATTCCGAGAGTCGCGGCATCTCCGGACGACATTCCGAGAGTCGCGACATCTCCGGCCGACATTCAATTTCTTGTACTCGCGGAGCAACTCCGCATGCATCTGATCGGGTCGACCCAGATGTTGATGCCGTGAATGTCGGCGAGGACTCGTCCGTCGCATCCGAGGCACGCACGAAGAAGTCTAATGATCGGCCCGTATCTACCCGAGCACGCTTCCGGACGATGAGCCCGCACGACCTTACGCTTCTCCCGGTCCGGTGTCGAGGTAGGCTATTAAAAGTTTTATTAAGACATGTATTTTTTACGAAGATATATACCTAAACTTAACGTAAACGTTTATTTTATAGGAGCCGGATGAAGATCACTCCTTATACGGTGATGGTTTCAACGCATCGTGGGCACTTATTGTGTCCCCAAAATATGTTGAACCGATAAAAGTGGTGCAGGCGGGAGATGCCGATACCAAATGGAGAGGAGGAAAGGGAAAAGAGAAGGCCCCCGTCGAAGAAGATCCGAGTAGCCCACGTGGACGTGGATTTCGCACGAGAAGACCCTCTCGTGCCATTACGTCGCCGTTCGTTGCCCCAAAGAAGAATCTCGCCCGTTACTTGGGCGATTGGTCTGTCCTTGGCTTCAAGGAATATCGGGCGTGGCGTCGCGCACACAATGAATTTATCGACCACGTCTACACGCCCACGAGATATCATTTGACGCACTCGTGGTTTGATATCCTCGAAGATGTTACGAAGATGCTTACCCATGACATGATCGAATGTTATTTGGGTACCATTAGGAGGCAACTGGCGAGAGGAGACGGTCTACTTCATGGTGTGCGGAGCGGCACTACTCTCATTCTCCCCGTACAATTTTGGGTAAGTATTTTACAAGTATTTAATGTTTTAAACAAAATTGCAAGTTAAAATGCTAACAATATGTATTTGACAAGTCTCAAATGCAATATTCTTGGGCGAACAATGGGATGGATGTGGATGCATGGGAGCCTTCCGAGGCTTTGAAAGAAGCTGCGAGAGAATGGGCACCGGGGCTGCAATACGTAAGTTATACCCACAAATTTTCTTTTACGGTGTAATGCGTAAGATATATTAGTGTAATGAGGTGAACTAATGTTCTGTTACGGATTTCTATAGCTCATACTGGTTTGCTTTGTCACTGGAGCTCACTTGGTCACCTGCATATGTGGACTGTCGAGTTGTACGACTCGTTGTGGGCGATTTCTGACGAATCATATCGGCGGATGCGGAGAGAGAGCATACAACCGATTACACGGATGATGTACAGACTGTTCGATTACAACAGGTATTTCGAACGTGTGTACGGGCAACCACGCCAAGAAGCTTGGCGTGATATGCATTTGGAGGTCTTTGAACGAGCACAGTTCGTACAAAGAGACCAAGTGAATTGCGGTGTATACGCCCTATTATCCGTGCATCGGTTAATTGATGGACTGCCGAGGCCAGAACTCGTCCAGAGTGAGCTCGACATTTGGAGCATTCGGCATATTATGGGGATGCGGATTTGGTTGATGTGTGTGGTGGTTGACCCGGTTGATGATTAGGCCCTTTCAAAGATATTTATTTGCAGAGATATATTTCGGAATATACTAAAGTTGTTACAACGATTCGTCCAAGGTACGTATAAAGTTGTTACAGCGTCACACGGGGGACTATAGGTAATTTGCAGAGATATATTTCGGAATATACTAAATAGCGTCATTTTGAATCGTACTAAAACATTAGTTCTCCGTATAAAGTGTGTATTTTAGAAGATATCGTCGTATATTGATTTATACGGAGATATACGAAAAATATACGGAGAACTAAAATGGAGTATGTAATTAATCCCTATTTAGTGATGTTTAGTAATAATATATTGCACAAAACCCATACTTATGAGGTACCTCATTTACAAAGTAGCGGATAGAGTACTATTACAACAGCAAAACCGTAATTTCTAAAAAACACTAATTTATTTCTAAATTCAGTATAGATAACGGATAGATAACGGATTTCTAAAAAATCAGTATAGATAACGGATTCAATATTAACCCTATTCACGAAAAATACACTAATTTCGTTATTTATAAAACCCTAATTTCATATATAAAAACCATAGTTTCTCTATTTATAAAAACCCTAATTTCTCTATTTATAAAAATTTCGGAATTCTCGTAATTTACCCTAATTTTTCGTATAAAAAACCTAATTTCTTATTTACAAAACCCTAAATTAAAAAAACCCAAATTTATTAGTTTCGTATAAAAACCCTATGTTCGTATAAAAAATTGGGAATTCTCGTAATTTACATGCCCTGATTTTCGGAATTTTAAATGCACTAAATTTGCAAACTATAATCTCGAAATATTTTAGAGAGATAAAATTACGACATACCTTTTTCGAAGTTGAACACTTTTCCGAAGTTGAACACTTTTCCTAGTGTTGAATGCGAAAACTTTTCCGAAATATTTTAGAGAGATATCTGAAATTTTGGCAAAAAATTTTGCTCTCTAAATCTTTTGTTTGTATGAAGTGAAAATGTATGAATATGTACCTCTTTATATATAATTGAGTTGAAATATTATTACAATTAATTAAATAATTTTTACTCAAAATAATGGCCCTGTACTACCAGAATGCATGCGGAAATGTACTATGCATGCGAAATGAAACACTGCACAGGCCTGCCATGACTTATTCAAGGCAATCAATTCAGCTTTTACAGCCTTCAAGGCAATCAATTCAGGTTTGACAGCTGGGACAGTCAACTAAGCTATCAAGTCATCTCGAATTCAGGACAGCTATTTTCTGTCACGGCAGTCGCGTCGAACATGGCCTTCAGCTGGGCTGGGACGGAATTCAGCTGGAACATCACATCGCATGGGACAGTCATGGCCTGCCATGCGCAGGCTATGGTCTACTCCTACTTTTCAGGGGTAAAAAAGAGAGAATGGGTATATATGCATTTTTGGTACAAAGTGGGTATATATGCATTTACTCAATTAAAAATGGGTATATATGCACATTACCCTTATTATTTTGCGACGTTATATCTCCAAAATTAATTAATGAAATACGAGATGTAATATGAAAAATGCCCGTTTTTATCAGATTGCGCGGCTCGATTGGTCAAGAATGGATATGAGGTTCATGGAATGGATTGTGAAGGCCATGGAAAGTCATCCGGACTATTGGGGTTGATCCGGAGTTTCGATCGCCTTATCGATGACCTCTCCGAACATTTCACGAATATTTCTGGTAAATTAAGATTTTCTCAAATAAACTATATATTCCCTCTGTCTCAATTATAATGTTCACTTTGTTTTTTTGCACGATTGTTAAAGAGAATTGCTAGTTGTGAGTAGAGATGTGTAAAGGTGCGGGTCCTATAAAAAGTTGTGTGAAATAATTTACTAAAAAAAGAAAACTGGACATTATATTTGAGATAACTCGAAATGAAAAACTGAACATTAGAATTGGGACGGAGGAGTATATTGGTCCTATCAAAACTCGAAATTTTCTTCTACTTTATCAATTCTCTCTCCTACTTTTTCATTTCTCTTTCCTACTTTAATCATTTACCTCTCTTATTTTATTATTTCTCTTTCCTACTTTATCAATTACTCTCTCACAATCTCACTCATCTTCTCTCTCTTACTTTATCATAAACTTCTCTCTCATACTTTATCTTCCACCTTCTTAATTCCAGTGCCGGAAATAATTTGTCACATGAGCTGGGACGGAGGGAGTATTATTCTATCATTCTATTGAGCTCAGAGCGGATCTAGGATTACAAGGAAGGGGACGAAATTTGAAAATTCGATAAAAAAGAGTACGAAGTATAGATTTCGAGAAGGTGAAATACAATTTTTTTTGAAAATTACACATGAAAAATCGAGTTTCGACATCTTACCTTTTTTAAATGTGTATAAAAAAATTATTATATTTTGAATGAGATAAGATCAATGAGACAATTCGAACATAAAAACGGATAAATAGGATGGAGGGAATATTTAATTTTTTATGAGTGTATAGTTATATTTTATTAATTTTTATAGGTTAGAATGAATAAGTACACATATAAAGGCCGGCCTCGTTTACAGACTAGCTACGAATTATACAACGCTAGTATCGATTTGGAGGAAAGACTTCAAGAGGTAAAATTCTTTTATAAAAAAATAAATTATTATTATTGATTAGTATTATTGTTTTCTTAATATAAAAATATGATTAAACTTTTGAAGGTATCGTTGCCGTTCATTGTCCTTCACGGAGGAAATGATAAAGTGACCGATCCATCGGTGAGCAAACTCTTGTACGAGACGGCCTGCTCCTCCGACAAGACCTTCAAACTGTACCCGGACATGTGGCATTCTCTGTCCTATGGCGAGCTGCCGGAGAATCTTGACGTCGTATTTTCCGACGTGTTGAAGTGGTTGGAAGAGAGAGTTCAGGCCAAATTCGAAGAACAACAAAAGCTTGCTAACGATCAAGCCGCGACCGACTCTATAATAGACAAAACTAGTTAATTAAGTGTATTGTTGCTTAATAAGTATATGCGTATTTCGTTTGAACCTAAATTGTAAAGAAAAGTGATCGATTTGATCAAGAAAAAGGTAAAAGAAATACTTTGTGTTCAGGTGTAAATTCGGAAAAAAATTATCAATTTTAGTCCTTCATCTTGGTTTATGTTCGATTTTAGTCGGTTATGTCAATCAAAGCCAATTTTAACCCACTGGATTGCGGAATAGCCAGGTTTTTGTTCGTTCTAAAAATTTATCTTAATTTAGGTCTCGTTTGAAAAAATAACTTAATTAAGGACTTATGGCAAAAAAAAAAAAAAAAAACTTATTTTATAAGAACTTAAATTTAATAAGTTAATTGTGCTTGAATATATGCAATAATAATGATTTATATAGACTAAAAAATAAAATTAAAAAAAATTTGTTGTCAGGATTTGACGTAGGAACCTCTTAAAAATTATTTATAAGTTTTCATAAATTAATAAAAGTAATTTATTATTTAAAACAAATCAAAATAAATTATTTATAAACTCTTCCAAACTTGACCTTATTCCATTTTCGTTCTTTTTGAACCCGTAGCCGAGAGATTTTCGAACTAAGATTTTGACGGAAATTAGTATTCGTTTGCATGCGTAAGATTTATATTTATTTAAAAAAAATACTCCCTCCGTCCTCTTTCTTTTCGGTGCGGTAATTTATGCGATGTACTTTAGAAGTAAAGAATGGTGACCCACTTGTACTTTAGAAGTAAATAATGGTAATTTATGGGTAGGTGTGTAGTAGTGGGTATGTTAGATTTAATGTTATGGGTCCCACATAATGTAATTAGATGATTAATTATTTCCAAAAAAGGAATAGGGGACATTTCATCCCGGACACCCCAAAATAGAATAGGGGACGTTTCATCCGGGACGGAGGGAGTATTTATGAGCGCATGTTATGGCGCCGCCACTCGCCGAAGGACGGACTAAAATTTATAATTAATTAGGTGGATTTTTTCAAAAGTCTACATAAATGAATGATCCACAATCATTCGATTCCAACACTTTAGACTACGAATATTCATGACCACATAAATATCCAACCAACCCAACCATTCTAATATTTAATTAATTTCTCTCTCCTCTTTATACTTCATTTTACTTTCAATCCAACCATCTCTACTTTTTCATTTATCCCTAACCACTCAACCATGCCCTACCAACTATATTTTTTATATATTCTAATTATTTAATATTAATATTATTATATATTAATAATAATTATTTAAATTTAAAGGCGTAATAATTAACTGAAATTGTAGAAAAAATTATAAAGCTCGAAATCGTACAAACTAAAATATAGGGAACATAGGACAGTAATTGAAAGACGAAATTAAAACAACGAAAAACTAAAATTACAAACAACAAAGTAAATAAAATTCAGTTATCATCGCCGAATTTACGCCAAATATGCTCGATCAAGTTGTCTCGAAGATCTTTGTGTGCTTCTCTATTCTCAAGTTGTGACTTGGTTGTCATATGACTAGCTAGACTTTTTTAAGATGTGAAAAGTATACGCCGAATTTACGCCAAATATGGTTGTCATATGACTAGCTAGGCTCTTCTCTATTCGCCGAATTTATGCCAAATATGCTCGAATTAACTGAATATTTTTTAAGATGTGAAAAATATAGCAATATTGAGCTCTATTTATAGAGAATGAAAAATCATGAATTTTGGTATAATTTTTATTTATTTTTATAATATATATTATTAAAAAATACTTATTTTTATATTTACAAAAAATTAATATTAAGAGTCAATGGAATGATATCAAGTAGCAATATCCCATTGGCCAATTAACTCCCAACCACCCGGTGGCATTTTGCTTCAAAAGCCACCCGGGTCACAATTTCTCTCTCTCCCTCATGGATTTTTTTCTTTTTTTTTCTTCAAAACTCACCTGGTGGGTTTTAGACTACCGATATTTGTAGTCTTATATCTTTCCATCATTATTTAATATATTTTCATAATCATCTTAATTTTCGTGTCAAATTCCTATAAACATGAATAATGGGACGGAGGAAGTATTATGTGTTTTTTTTTATAAAAAATATTTTCTGTTCTTAAAAATGTTAGAAAAATCCTTCCGTCAAATTTAAACCGTACGGCAAACAAATATGAAACCCCGAGTTTGAAATTAATTAAAAAGTTCTTAAAACGGAATTAAGCACTAAAAACAAATTAAACCATATTTAAGCACAAACTACTCATACTCCATCAATCATAACCCTAACCATCCGATCAACAAGCCCCTTCATCTGCTCCCTCGAATGCAGCGGCGCCGGATAGACGCACACGCAGTCCAGCTCGCCGCCGCGGACGGTGTCGAAGACGGCGATGGAGGGGCCGACGCCGTGGACGGAGGCGCAGCCCATGTAGTCCTCGACGCCGATCTCGCGCTGCCTCCGGTCGGCGTCGTCGATCACGGGGTCCTCGAACACCGTGACGAGCGACGTCCGGAGGGAGGCGGCGGCGGTGAGGCTGGGGTTGTCGACGGCTTTGGACATGAGGAAATTGAGATCCGCCATGTCGGAGAAGTGTTTGTTGGATTTCTTGTAGGCGGCGAAGCCCACGTAGCATGCCTTGGCTAGGTCCCACAGATTTTCTCCACCTTTTACTTTGTGGACGTTGAGGATTGCCGAGTTGTAGAATCCTGAAATTGAAGCCCATTAGCCCAGTTTTATGAAATGGGCCTAAAAGCCCATATCTGATATATAAGTTTTCTGAATTGGATCCATTAGCCCATATATATGATATTCCCTCCAACCCAATAATACTCCATCAATTTCACTCTATTAGTCCAAGTTTTCTTTTGGTCATCCAATTCATTACTCCACTTACCCTTTTCAACTTAAAATAATTTTCTAATATATTTTAGTAGACCCCATTATTTTATACTCCCTCAGTTCTATAGATATTATCCCATAACTTTTCGACACGGTTAGGGACCCTTTTTTCTTTGTAACAATGAAAACCAACAATCCCAATTAAAATATTTTGATTATTTATTCCTGGTTAGGGCTTTTAGCAAATTCGACTAAAAAATCGAACCAAACAATCGATTAATCGATTAAAACTTTAAACATAGTTCCAGTTCATGCCTTTCTATTTTATTTAAAAAAATAAAATTCTTTAAAAAAGATGTAGAAATTCATCAATAATGTTAAAAAATTAAAAAAAAAAATCAGTTTTCGGACCGTTTAGTCGCAAACCGGATCCTCTGTCTCACTTTCTTGTGTCCCACTCGTCACTCACATTTTAACTGTAAGCACCTAGGTGCTTACGATAACGCCAAAATTCAAATCGTAAGCAGCTAGATGCTTACAGTTAAACATGATAGTGGGACACGAGTGAGACACAAAAAAATGGGACAGAATATCCTGTGGGGTTTAGTCGTTAATCGGTCGGAAAAAATTAGACCATACCGAAATACTGAATTTTATGAATTTGTTGAATTGAAAAATAAACGATTTTTCTTAAAATTGGTCCGGTTTTGATCTAACTCATTCTATTCGATTCGATTCGATTCGGCCGGTTTGGCCGAAATGTGAACAATATTAATCAAAATGTCAAAAATTAACACTTTCTAATAATTTATTTATTACCGTAGTGATGAGGGGAGAGAGGTGGTTGAAGAATAGAGCGGCAATCGGTAAGCGTGACGACGCCGTATTTCTGGTGAGAAATGTGGGATTTGGCAGAATTGGCTGCAATTATTGCTGCTGCTGCAAGGGCTCCACATAGTTTAATCCCTCTCGTCTTGCAACCCTGAAAATTATTGCCAAAAGCATGTCAATTGCAGCAAAATTAATTACTACGATGTTGTCTGTTTTTAGAAGTACTATGTTGTCATTAACTTAATTAATGCACACAAATGCAGAATAATCTAACATATTTGGCCGGAAGTTCACGTGTTCAAAACCCTTCAAGACCGCTTATATGTGAGTCTGTCATCTATGGTTAGCCTAGAATGATTGAACCTTCTGTGTTGTTTGCATGTTAGAGCACAGGAACGTGGTTTACCCAATGCGCATTTCGATAGCGGCTACGGGTTACCCTCGTCATCCAAAAAAAATAATCTAACATATCTACCTATACATATAGATGAATTTACTTATTGACGAAATCATCCAAGTAACATGCTTATGTATATAAGCTTAATCAGAGTAATTGTGATTATAGTTTAGGATGTGGACCTGATAAGAACTCATAGTTAATATGAGAAGTACGAACTATGCATAATTCTTATATATTTTATGCAAAAAAATAAATAAATTATACTTTTGTCTTCTACATAAAATATAGTATAAGTATTATGCGTAATGTAAATTATATATTTTTTGCATAAAAAACATAAGGATTATGTATAAAATATATACGACCTGATACTTTAGATATTATATAGTTTAGTTTTTTTAAATATGAATAAACATCTAAACTAAATATAAAGGCATGGAATTGTTATGATCTGATACGATTATGCCGGAAAAACATTGGCTTATTTATAAATTATAATCCTAATTTTAGTTCTGAGGTGTAGCCCTAAATTGTCTTATTTCCGATACTATGATTCGGATTTAACAAACCCCATAATGAAATTTCAATCCTAATTTACAATTTCAACCTAAAAGTAATCGGACTTTTCGAGGTATACAAATATTTTTTGTCTAGAAGTTTTTACCCATTTATCTATAATCTATTATCTGCCTAGTGACACATATGTGACAGGGGCCAGGGCTAGCATGGATCGATAGATTTTCCTCAATATATTAAAACACAAGTACACGAATTCAGTCAGCACTATTCAGTCTCAATTGAATTCTTGATTTTGATCGGAATTGAAAGCATCTGACTATGTAATAGTGTCGGAATTAGGTGTGTCTGTGTATTAATGATACGTTGACACATCATGGTGCAAAAAGGAACTCAATGTGGGGTGGAAATACAAGTAATAAATGTGTAATAATACTAGCATATATCTCTGTTTCATGTTGCAATATGTATATTCTAAGTTGAGTTTGTCTATATATATATATATATATATATATATATATATATATATATATATATAAGGAGGTTCAAATGTGAACAACATATTATCGTGTGAACACTGCACTTTAAAGACAAATATATTGTACTTTCAAAGTAAATTTACTGCACTTTAATAGTTAATATTGCACTTTTGCGTACTGCACTTAATGATAAATGTACTGCACTTTAAAGTGTTGTATCTTTGCCTTTAAAGTGCAATATATTTGCCTTTAAAATGCAGTGTTCAAACGATAACATGTTGTTCACATTTGAACATCTTCCTCTATATATACATATATAGATAATTGAATTTCAAATGTTATTGCATAGTACTACATTGGACATGATTTTAGTTTATTTAATTGACAGCACATGCATGTAGATGATGTATTCCCTCCGTCCGGTTATAAGCGGTTCAAAATTTTTGGCATGATTATTAAGAAAGTAAATGATAAAGTATGATATAGGAATATATGAAAAAGTAGAAGAAAAAAAGTAGATGATAAAGTATGAGAGAGAAAATGAGTTTTATAATGAAAGTAGAAGATAAATAGGAGAGATAAATGATAAAGTAAGAAAGATGATAGTAATTTTTTTGCCAAATTAGGTCCGTGCCACTTTTAATGGGACGTCCAATCGAAAAAGTGAGTCACTAATAACGGGACGGAGTCTTTTGTGATGTAACTGTATATATAGTATCATGAAATAAATAATGAATTATCTAATCATAACCTTTCACTGTTTCATTAATTTTACACAATAACTATAATATGAAATCAATGTATACATTATCCGTCCAATTAGTAAAGTAACGTTCTATTTTTCTTGATACGAAAATTAAGAAAATTAATATTTTATAATATATATTATTTAACTTTTAGGCAGTTTATTTATATTCACACATTCTTTATGTATTTTAGAAGTAGGATATTTATAATAGAACAACTCAATAAAAAGTATTGTTGAACACAACTATTATACCATCAAAATTGTAGTAACTAGTGCAGTACAAATGTTTGTGTGTACCACATTTGTATGTCATCGTGTGTACCACTCCACAAGGGTATTGAAATATGGTACACACAAGGATATATGAAAATGCACTCCGATATTGCAGATGAATAACACTAAATACTAGTAAGTTTTCATATATGTAGAATCTAAATTTTTCATCGCGGAAAAGTTTCAATTGATTATTCATGACGAGTCCAAAATTCTTCAGCATGGTTGTTGAAAGAAATTAATTAAAAAAGAAAAATGCATAATTAATTAATTACATACCTCCAGAATGAGGGAGGTGTAATTGCTGCTTATTTGCAGTCTAACAACCTCGGATCTCCTCGGCAATTTCGTGTTTTCGAAGGTTAAATTCGTTAACCTAAAAGAATTCACCGAATATCCCAACATGTCGACGCCGTGAGACCACAGTGTCTTCTTTGCCATCCCGCTCGGAATCAGACTTTCTATTCCGGTTTTGCCCTCGTCCTCGTTCTTTAATAACTTCTCTGTCCCATTCTCCCCCACCATCTCCATCAGCTCCCTAAGGACCGACACTGCCGTCGCCCGGTCGCAGACCGCCGTGTGGAACCGGATCACGACGACGGATTTGTTGCCCGGCGCCGCCGCGTACACGGCGGCGTGGAACGTTTCGACTCCGCTGCATGGGAATGATTTCGGGTCGGACCAGCTGTTGCGGTTGAGCTCGTGCTCGAGGATGGCTTGAAGCGGCGAGATGGCGGCGGCGAGAGGGCGGTGGAGGAATGGGGCGTCGTGGGTTTTGATCTCATGGGGCGCGGCGGCGGTTTGGAGGAAAGAGAAGGTTTTTGTGGCGGCGTTGTAGTGGAGTTTGGCGGTTAGTAGAGGGTGGCGGTTTTGGAGGTTGGTGATTATTCCGGTCATGGTGGCTGCGGTTTCCGGTGGGGGTTTGGACATTTGAAGGGCGAGCACGGTGACGCCGGTGCCGGACGCCACGGCGCGGCACCAGTTTTGCTCGGTGTTACCGAGAGCACGAGAGCTTGACTCATGAATAGCTCCGGTCATTTCGACGGCGGCGACAGTTGAGATTCTATGAATCTATGTGATGGTATATATGGAGTCGGATGAAATAAAGTAAGTGGTGGACGCACTTATATAGTAGAGGATTCAAGGGCAATTTGGGAATTCACATTAAGACCAAATTAAATATGATAATTAAATTAAAGTGATTAATTTGAAGTAATACGTTAATCACCAATTAATTCAATATAGTTAGATGTAAGTTTATCGTACATGGTTAACCTAGGGTCAATTCTGATCTTCTATGTAGTTTATAGACTATTTCATAGAAGGTTATTTTCAAAATCGATAACCATATTACAATAGAAAGTAATAAAACCAACTAAGAATTAAACCATGTCGGAGAGTAATATTTATCCACTGCACATCTCGAAGTGATTGTGATTTTTCTCGTCATAAACAAATTAATCGGAAAATAACTCAATCCACACATGTGACCATATATAAGACAAGATTAATTTAAGGGGATATAGCCTCATATGAGTTACATTCATGAATATAATTTTGTATCTCTTTGAGTAAATTAAATGTAGTTCAAAGTTAAATCACTCCCACTCATAAATTAATTTACCTATGACATTCGTCTTATTATTAGTTTGAGAAATAATTACCGGATCCCAAATCTTTGTTGTCTATTCACTATAGTACTAGTAGAAGACGTGACCAAAATGACAATTTCTAGATGGAATTTAATATGGACAATTAAATATTCTTAATTGACATTTATTACCTATGTGCCAAATTTCACCCCACAAGTATGTCACATTGTACATTAACAAAATTAAATAGGACCATATGTTTTGGTTTACATGCTCAAATTCAGAATTACGTTTGGGATTTGGCATTTCCTTTTATTCATACATAGTCCATGCGTGACAAGATATACTACTATTAATTAGTGACATGTAATTAAAATAAATATAAATAAATAATTAGCATTAAAATGACATGCAAGAAACGTATTTTCTCGGTCCCGCTTGACTTGTTCTCGATTTTTTTTTTCATTTTCTAGAAAAGAAAAACATTACAACAAAAATTCCTTTTTTTTTTTTTGAACTCACTCATCTATATATAACTATCTACTTATTTTAATCTCTGTATCGAAATGAAATGAGACAAGTAACATTTTGACAAATATGTACCATACAATTCACACGAGCATTGAATGCACGAAACAACTCCCATTTCTTTCTCTCTCTAATCTTTGATTACAGCGTTAGTTATGATCATGTCCTTACAACATTTGTGGTTAAGCATAGGGAGATTGCGTGGACGTTTACTATTTACTTTATTTGGATAATAGCTGTACTGTATTTACTTTATTAAGATTAGTGGTTCATAGTTTAATTATATGTACTCCATCCGTCCCATATAAAGTGTCATGTTTTTTTTTTTTGAACCGTCCCATAAAAAATGTTTTGTTTCTAAAAAAAGTAAAGAATGTGTAGACCAAAATTAACAACTCAAAAGTCAAACAATATATACCACATAATACAAATTTATTAATCTCCGTGCCCTATAAAAGAAGATACTTTCTATGAGACGGAGAGAGTATATAATAACATATTCCGTGCCTTGGACTCACGGACCCGTCTATAATCCCCACATGGGTCCGAATTTAAGACCCAAACCCGCACCGGACGAGTCTATCCAACCCCATAATTCTCTTTAGGGGTTGTAAACTATTTAAAATATATGTCAACAATCAATTGAAAATTGCTTTTGACCACTAAGGCAATAGATTCACTTGTAAAACTTATAAATATAGGAGATATGTAATTTCAATTGTTCTTATTTCATAAATATATTTCAATTCAAAGTATAAATAAGATATTATCCATCCAACACGGAGCAAGTCTTGCTGTCCTGCGAGACGAGCAAAAATTGTCATTCCTAATTTCATAAACTTAGACCATCCTGTTTTGTTTGCAGACTAAAGTACAGGAGCGGTGTTTACTCAATGCGCATTTCAATAGCGGTTGTGGGTACCTTGTTATTCAAAAATAAATAAATATATTACATATATATGATAGAGACACTAATCTAGTACATGTCAATATGTCATATTAACTTATTGACCTAAAAATCTATTAAACGTTACTTTCATTGACAAATCTTATCTTCTAAGCATTTTCGTCCAAAGCACATGGATTCTCGATATATTCAAACATTTTCCCTCCGTACCATTGGAAATAATTTAATATACATTTTCGGGTTATCCCATTAAAATTGTTTAGTTTATTTTTTGGCAAATTACATTTTTTTTGAGGGATCACAACTATACACAATTTTTATACACATCAACTACTTTCCTTAAAAGTCGCGTCCAAAAGAAACTTGACTCTCTAAATGGAATGGAGGGAATAGTATTTTCTGCAAAAGAAAAGAGAAAACAGTGATTAATATTGAGTATATCGTAATTATCTTTTTTAAAAAAAAAGAAAAAATCTGAAAAATAAAAATGGGCTTAGGCCCATCACAAGAACACATATTTCAAATCCAGTTCCTCGGCCCAATAAGATCACAGACCCAGAAGAATCCAAAACTCAAGCAAGGACATATGTGTAAATAGAGTGTTTTCAAATTTCGACACGATATGAACCGTCCGATCTCGTTTAACTGATCGGACGACTCAGCCACTATCCTTATAACGTCTATATATTTTACACCATATTTCTATCAACGTTTCTCTCTCTAAAATTCCACATCTAGAGTGTGAGCGCCTCAAAATTTCAAATTTTGTTACACCAGGTTCATCCCGCTTCACTTTCCTTCTCAATCCGATTGCAGAGCAATCTGAGAATCGTGCCGCTATCATTAATCTCAGACAACACAGCTAAGCGTGTTGAGGTCGAGGATGTCGAGTCGCCATGAGAAAGAAAAAGGTGTTAATGTTCAGGTTCTTCTCCGATGCAGGTAATGTTTGTTAAACTAGGTTTTTTGTTTCTTATTTTTGTTGAATTTGTGTTGTATTTGGATTAATTGGTGATTTTTGAAGGCCGTTTAGCGAGGAGGAGTTGCGGAACAATGCGCCGCAGGTAGTGACGTGCAATGACTACCAGAGAGAGGTCTCGGTCTCGCAGAGTATCGCCGGAAAACATATTGATAGGACTTTTACCTTTGACAAGGTTAGTTTTCTTGTTGTAGGTATTGACTAGTTTTAATGAATGAGCATTAATTTGCATTGTGTAGTGTTGATTGTAGTGGCTTTTCGTTAACGATTTGATTGATCCAACCTTTCCAGTCTCTTTGCTGAAATCTTGTTGGACAATTTGGATAGATGGAAATAAATGTTCATATAATTCATTTAGTATAGCGAAGAAGTATGCAGCTTTGTGTGTTATAGCTGATAGAGTGGATGGAGTACTTTTTTGCTCTATTTATCATGAGATGCATTTTTTGTCTGAGAAGCATGATAATCTATCTGCATATGTAGGTATTTGGGCCAAATGCCCAGCAGAGGGATCTATATGATCAAGCAGTTGTTCCGATAGTGAATGAGGTTTTGGATGGTTTCAACTGTACAATCTTTGCATATGGACAGACTGGCACCGGAAAAACTTACACCATGGAGGGCGAATGCAAGAGGGCAAAGGTGCTACAAATTTATACAGTTTTATTTCACATTTTTATTTTATTGAGTAGCCGAGTTTGTTTTGGAGCTTGATTTTGCTTTATATTAAAGAGCGGTCCAAATGGAGATTTGCCTTTGGAAGCAGGGGTCATACCCAGAGCAGTAAAACAAATTTTTGATACTCTAGAAAGTCAGAATGCGGAGTATAGTGTGAAAGTCACTTTCTTGGAGTTATACAATGAAGAAATAACCGATTTGTTAGCCCCGGATGACATATCGAAAGTTGCTCTGGAGGATAAGCAGAAAAAACAATTGCCACTCATGGAAGATGGTAAAGGTGGTGTTCTTGTTAGAGGACTTGAGGAGGAGATTGTGGCAAATGCTCATGAGATTTTCACGTTACTTGAAAGGGGATCGGCTAAACGTAGAACTGCAGAAACCTTATTGAATAAACAATCAAGGTTCTTACATGATTCTGGTTGAACTTAGTATTGTTTTATATTCTCTGAAAATAAAGTAAAATTTGATTTTGTTTCTTCTTTGTGTTGGATACAGTCGATCACATTCTCTGTTTTCCATAACAATACATATAAAGGAAGCAACCCCTGAAGGTGAAGAACTAATAAAATGTGGAAAGTTGAATTTGGTTGATTTGGCTGGTTCTGAGAACATTTCACGATCTGGTGCAAGGGAGGTAAATTCTTGCATTTTGCTCAAGTATTTTATATTGATAATTCTGTAGTGAGCTAAGGCTCTGAACTACTCCTGCATATTTCATGCTAGATTATCTCTTAAGATTCATTTGCTGCTTCCATATTAAACATTGTAACAAGTTTGTTTGGTTTCTTTTCCTTTAGTTACTCCCTCCGTCCCATAGCTAGTGTCTTGTTTTCCTTTTCGAGCCATCCCATAGAAAGTGTCTAGTTTACCTTTTCAACTTTTTGTAAAATTATTCACCAACTTTCCAGGGGAGGGCACGAGAAGCTGGAGAAATAAACAAAAGTTTGCTTACTTTGGGTCGTGTAATAAATGCTCTTGTTGAGCATCTTGGACATATTCCTTACAGGTTGAATCTTCAACCATTATCTAACTGAATACATCTGAATTGCAGTCTACTTTTTTATCATATAATGGTATGTGTTATCTCTTAACAGGGACAGCAAGCTGACACGTCTCCTACGAGATTCATTGGGAGGAAGAACAAAGACATGCATTATTGCCACAGTATCACCAGCTGTGCATTGTCTTGAGGAGACCCTCAGCACACTAGATTATGCCTGTAGGGCTAAGAACATAAAGAATAAGCCTGAGGTACCAATGCTACTTTTACTT
Organism: Lavandula angustifolia; assembly: GCA_028984105.1. Taxonomy (NCBI): domain Eukaryota; kingdom Viridiplantae; phylum Streptophyta; class Magnoliopsida; order Lamiales; family Lamiaceae; genus Lavandula; species Lavandula angustifolia. The sequence continues at coordinate 38,912,119 of CM054803.1, read as the reverse complement.
TTTCTTTGCATTTTGTTGACTCAAGTCGTGATGGGAACCAAATGACTAGGGAGCAGGCAACTGTAACCTGAATTTTCAGCTTTTTTGCTAATCCTTAACATCTTATTCTTGTTGATTAGTTTGTTTCTCTTTGACAAGAAGTAGTTCAGCTTATTCTTATTGATTTTTCAGAAGTCCAAAGGTGACTTCCTAAAAATGTGATATCTCTACTTGTAGGTAAATCAAAAGATGATGAAGTCAACTCTTATTAAAGATCTGTACGGTGAAATAGAAAGACTGAAATCAGGTAAGTTCTGATTGCCTCTGGTTAGATATGCATGCATCTGATGCTTTTTTTAAATATCATACTTCCAAAATTTATTTTTACCCTCTCTCAACCCATAGAGGTCTATGCTGCACGGGAGAAGAATGGTGTGTACATCCCTAAGGAGCGGTACTATCAAGAGGAGAGTGAGAGGAAGGTGCTCATACATGAAAGCTGCTTTCTTTTTTTCTCAATGCATTTATTGCTCTTTTTGGTCAAATCTACTCTTTAAAGAGAGTAAGACAGCTTTTGGCATGAATGCTCTTTTTGTCCTTACAATAACAAATGAGCTATACATCAAAGTCATTTTAGTTTATTTGTTCTATAGGCTATGGCCGATCAGATTGAACAAATGACAATGACCATAGAAAACCATCAGAAGGTTAGCATGCTTGTTGCTTTTTAGGCAATTTGATTGAATGTTATACTTTAGAAGAAACTAAAAGTTGAAATGTGTAGCAAATAGAGGAATGGCAAGGAAAATACAACGATCAGGTTCAACAATGCTGTGCTTTGAGCAACAATCTTAATGCAACCCAAGTAAGTTATATTTATTGGCTGAATATTTGTTTATCTTTATTTCTATTTATGAGTCTTAAGTCTAGATATTTTGCAGAAAGATTTGGACTTAACTTCCAAGTTGTTAGCCAACACTGAGGATGAGCTAAGGCTTTCCAAATATTCTCTAAAAGAGAGAGACTTTATCATCTCGGAACAGAAAAAAGCAGGTATTTGATCAAAACCTGTGCTTGGGATTTTCTTTGTGGTGTCTAACATATCTTCTGAATTATTGTATAGAGAATGCACTGGCTCATCAAGCATGTGTTTTGCGTGCTGATCTGGAGAAGTCCCAAAAGGATAATGTTTCACTATTTCTTAAAATTGGTATGCATTTTTTTTATCCTCCATTCTAAAGATTTTGTCGGGCACTACTCAGAGCTTGTAATTGTAATTTCTTTTCAGCACGAGAGGACAAATTGAATGATGATAACAGGTCGACTGTGAATAGCTTTCAATCTGATCTTACCCAGCAGCTTGGTACCCTTTCTTCTTCACTGGCTGCATCAGTGTCCCGGCAAAGAGAGCACCTGCAGATTGTTGAAAATCTCTGCAACTCTTTTCTCCAAATACATGATAAGGTTCTAACCTGCCTGCTTTAACTGGTCACTGTTTATATTAAACATTTTCCGTCTTTCATTGAAGTTCATTCAAATGAGTAATCTTGACTAAGTTTTACTTCGTCTGAAGCTAGTAGCAACGTAACTCCTTTTTCTTCCCAATTGTCATATATGATATCATCTCACTCTCACTTGATGTTTCTTCCAGACTCATGTAGAACTAAAACAGAAAGTGAGTTCTTCAAGGGCATTGCATGTATCTCATTTTGAGGCTGTACAAAATGTTGTTCGCTTGCACAAAGACGGTAGTAATGCTGCTCTAAAGGAACTGTCTGCTTTGGCTTCTTCACATTCCCTGTCTATCGAGGAAGTGAGATAATACTTACCTTTTCATGCATGTTTACATAGTGCTCATTGCCTTCTAGATAATCTCATGCTTCCTTCTTATGAACCGTGCAGTTTTTAGCTGCTGAGTCTGTCGAAGTGAAATCAGTTTTCGACGATCTTCAGGATATTTTATGTAGTCATACAGGGGAAATGACAAACTTGGCAGGAGAGCTTCGGAAGGTTTGAATATTAACCTGGACGATCCTTTTTGCATTCTTTCGATAATATTATTTTAAAGTATATATGCTTCATATCTGCAGAGATTTACTGCAAGTATGGAACACCTGACAAGTACATCAGAATCTATCCATGGACATCTTGATAAGATTTCGGAAGAATCAAAACGGCTGGAGTGCCATTCAATACAAATTGATGAAATTCAGATGAAAAGCATAGCCGAATTTCAAAAGTCTTACGAGGTTTTACTATAGCTTACTCTTTACCAAATCTGATTCTCTCTATATACTAAACATATTTGACATGTGCAGGAGCAGTCAAAGTCAGAAGCAGAGAAGCTAATTGCTGATATGGCCTCTCTTGTTTCAAATTCCATGCGTCGTCAAAAAGAGATGGTTCTGATTCTTCTCCTTCAGTACTGGTGTCTACTTTTATTTGCTCATTCTATTGATATCTAAGTCTTTGTTTACAGGTGGAAGCAAGGTTGGATGATATTAAGGATAGTGCAAATGGAAATAAAATGTTTTTGGATGGACATGTTTCGATGATCAATGGGATTACGACTGATCTGAAAAGGAAGTGGCAGGACTCCTTCTTGCATTCACAAAGTAGTTTTAAGGATAATGCTGATTTCTCCGCAGCTAAGCATTGTCGTATGGAGTTACTCATGCAGAAGTGGTGAGAGTTTTCTGCTATGAATTGGGTTATGTCTAATAGTTCTTCTGTTCACCCTCTACTCCTTTTCTTTCTCCTCCTCCTCATAATGATTTTTGCTCTTCTACTTCCGTTTGTGGCTCGGTTCTAGTAGTTCACAATCTCTTGCATTTACTGTACTGATTCCATGTCTATTTCTACTCAGCGTAAGCTCTGCTGATACAGCTTTGGAGCGGTGGCAAAGAATGCAACAATCCTTGAATGACATGGGAAATCAAAATGCTTCGACCATTGACTCACATATTAGGTTGGTTATTGAACATCAGAAGGAGAAACTAACAGCAGCACTCAATGGCTAATCTGTGCCTTATTGTTTTCTGTCTCGTTCTACGATATTTATCTCTTGAACATGTCTTTTTCAGGAATATGTTCTATAGCAATGAACAACACGATGCTGAAATCGAATCCGCAAGAGTCTTGGTTGAGGATGATATCAAGAAAAACAGCGACGATGTTGTTCAGTGTTTCGAAGGTTAGTTTTTTCTATGATTATGAAAATGCTTTAAGCTCGAGATATGTACGCTATGATTTGACATTTTATATTATCCGTCTCTTTCAGGCTTATCAGAACAAGAGAAATTATCTGTTTCCGAAGTTCTGTCGACCTCCAAAGCGCATTCGGAAACTCTTGCGAATCTTCTGACTGATCATTCCCAGCAGTCAGCCTACATTGAGGAACATGCCATTGATACTTTCAGAGAAAAATATATGGTATACAAATTGTCCCAACTGTGTTTGTCCGTTCAAGAATTCATTTTCGTGCTAATTTACTAATATTTGTTGGAAATATGCCTCTTGATGATGCAAAAATTTGCATTTGGTTTCTTGATGCTAGGATTATGAGCCTACCGGCATGACACCGGTGAGAAGTGAGCCTGATATTCCGAGCAAGGGCACGATCGAGTCACTACGAGCCGTGGCTATGGATGCCCTTCAAGAAGAGTTCAGAGAAAACCATCCTTACGAATCTTTTAACCTGAAGGAAGTGAAGCCTTCAGTTGCTCCTCGCGCCCCTCTTTCGGAGATCAACTAGAAGATGTTCGTCGTGCCTTTCGTGCAAGACGACTCCCTAACTCTATACTTCTGATCTTTGTATACAATAATCCAATCTGAAAGTTGGTATACAAGCTTAATGGTTTCAAGCTTTAGGGCTCATTAGATTTTAGAATAAATGCCTACTTGGGATTTACTGAATGTTGTAAACTTCTCTCTGTTCCTTGATCTGTTCTTATAATTTGCCACATGAAAAAGATGGTTGCGTTCGAAAGCCAATTCAATTAACTTCCCTACCAATAGGGCTGCAAAACGGTTTGGTACGGTTAACCGTTACCGTTTAACCCGTATATCCATTAATTGTTATTGTAATTGTTTTTTGTCGGTTAACCGTTTGGTTATAACCGTTCGGTTAAACGGTTAACATGATTAACTAGTTCCAGAACCTCGGAGGAGATTCAGTCGATCGATTCGAAGAATGAAATGAGATAAAGGGAGACCGAGAGGCTTAGAGAGTCGGAGACGAAGACGAGAGAGTGAGAGTCCGAGAGAGTTGACACTTTTGAAAATTGAAAACAAATGAAATAAACATTAAACAATAATATTATTATATTTAATAAATCCTTAATTCGTTAAACGGTTATTTTGGTATTAATCGTTAAGTGTTCGGTTAAACCGTTAAACCTTTAGTATGGTATAGCTAATAACCGTTACCGCTACCGGTAACCGAATTTCGGTTAATCGGTTATCGTTAACCGGCGGTAACGGTACGGTAGCGGTAAAACCCGATTAACCGCTACCCGTTTTGCACCACTACCTACCATGTATTGTCTCAAAGAAAGATTATCGTATTTGAGTTTATCTTAATCAAATGTGAGGATTGAATTCTCAGTTATGATAAAATATAAAAGCTCTTATTCTTCATAGCAAAAGTACTCATCATTACAACTAAAATTATTACTTCGAAAAACATATGACAAAATCAAAAACAAAAGGGAAAAAGCAGAACAAAACTTATTGCCCTTCTCCTTCCCTACCACTCTTCCTTCACTGGTTCATCCTTGCTGGCTTATTCATGCTCCATGCACTCAAACTCTCAATCTTCACACTCTGACTACCATTGTTGAATGCAAACAAATGTGCACTCCCTTTTACCGCCATCTTCGGATAAACCCTCGACGTAATGCAAGTCTTTCCATGAGCCCCGAAGCTCTCCACAACAGAGTTGTCGATCTGCAAGCGACGATCAAGATCAACCCCTACGATATATTTTAATAAATACCATAATAATAGATAATAAAACATACCAAGCTCCGGAGAGCGAGCCTCTTTCGAGTCAAGTCTACGTTCACAAATCCTCCAAATGAAGACGTGCATGCTTGTGCATCTACCCTTATAGTAGACCTATTAAAGAAATTCAAACAACACATGCAAGAAATTAATTTTCATCAATATTCACCACCTATAAAATTTTAATACTTTTTAAAGTAAATAAACAATTAAACAATTAAACAATTAAACAAACCTTCTTGCATCAGAACACATGAGAATCACATGCTTGTTTTCATCCTTGAAAACCCTAAAAAAGACAGAAGTGTATTCTTCCAACTTCTTTGAAGCCAATGTAAGAATCCCAAATGGTCCTAATCCACCTTGCACATGTGAGCCTCTCTGTCTGCAAACCCTCTCTGGATCATGCCTATCCCATTCCCGATCGAACGGCTCCGCTTTGTCCAAGCTATCAAAGGAGAAGATCACTTCTACATCGGCCTAACATGTTTACACAAACTCATCTTATTAGTACAAGTTTAGTTTCTTACATAGAAAACATAGTATACCTGTGCAGGTGTTATTCCTTTGATTTCAACCACCTTTCCCTTCTTAAGCTTCTTGTTTCTTAACTCAACCTTCTTCCCTCTTAGAGTTTCTACTTCTTTAATAGGCCAAAGTAGGAGCTGCTTCCCACTAGGATCAAGCACTATTGTACGTGGGATTATCTGCAAAGAAAGTATATTAAAGAGAATGTGAGATCAGTATAAGGGACGGATCCAAGATTCATAATTAGGTGAGGAAATTTATAATTTCGAGGTTGCAAATCTATAATTTTGACAAAATATATCATTTCAGAACTCTAAAAAATATATGAAAAAGGTTGTAGACGGATTGGGAGAGACATGACCCTACACCGCTACATGCCCTCCAGATCCGTCAGTATAGGTCATATACACTAAACGGCCAAATTTTAAAAAACATTAAATTTTATCCTATATTTTTTGAAAAATTATCATTTAGTCCTCCAAAACAGCATTGTCACATCCCAAAAAACTTGAAATTCTAAATTTCGCCCCCAAAATTAATTTCATAAAATTAGATACTTTAACAATACCTGGATTCCAGCCCAGCCCTTGCTGACATCATCACCAGTAGAATCAGACTCATTCACCCAAGCCCACAAAATCCTTCTATTAGTCTTGGGATCAAAGAATGATTTTGAGGCATAAAAGTTGCCATAGTCATATCTCAAACCCTCCAATCCATCAATCATGTCTTCATCAGGCACATACCTATCCACTTTAGTGTAATAAGTCCCTATAGTGTAATAATCATATCTCCTTTGATCAAGACTAATCTTCAACACATGCCTAACTTTAGGCCCCATGATGGAAGTATCAAGCCCATTACTGTCCCACATCGACACCGGGAAAAAATCCGGACACTCCCAGTTCCCGGTTCTGGGTGTAGCATGCAGTGGGTGTCGGGCCTTAACCCAGTGCATGAAATCCCTACTTTTATACAAATACGCGATCCCGGTTTCGTTCACGACCCCGGTTATCGTTACCCGCCAATACCCGTCTCCGCCCATCCACGCGGTCGACGGGTCGCGGAACGCGGTCGTGTTGATCGACCCGTCCGGGACGATCAACGGGTTTTTGTTCGGTTTGATCCATTTCCGGAGGAGTGGGTCGGATACATCGGCCGGGTAGGCGTAATTTTGGACTTGGGTGTTGCGGTTGTCTACTACGCCGGTGTAGAGTATGATGGGCGTGCCGGTCGGGAGGATTGTGGCTGAACCGGACCAGCATCCGTACCGGTCGAAGGGCTTGGATGGGTAGAGTGCAGGGTTTAGTCTTTGCCAGTTCATTAAGTCTTTTGAGACTGAGTGGCCCCATGCAATTGTTCCCCATATTGCCCCTTTGGGGTTGTATTGGTAGAAGAGGTGGTAGTGTCCTTTGTAGTACATTGGCCCTATTGAGAAAAGATTGCAACAAGTTTGAAATAGTGGGTTAAAATTACAAGAAAGAGAGAGAGAGAGAGGAGAGAGAAGACTTACCATTGGGATCTGTTGTTTGGGCATTGATCACCATTAGGGCACATGAAAGGAGAGATACAATGGAGTCAAATACTAAAGTTTTCTTGAATCCAACAAGACACATACCATAATTATTAGTCTATAACAACATATATGTGTCATGAAAAGGACGTGTCATATTCATAATTACTACGGTAATAAAATCCCATTTTAATTACTTTGACTGTCACTTCATTTGTTGTCTGCAGAGGCCAGAAGAGGAGAACATTTTCTTATACTACTTGCACATGCATGCACAATTTACAGAGCCCTAAATACTAAATGTGAAGTCTTTTATACTCTGATACATCTACTCAAGTTTGGTGGGACCTCCACATTAATTATAGCATTTATATTATATACTCCCTCGTCCCGCTAAACTTGTCTTAGTGGATTCCGACAGGAAGTTTAAAAAAGTGGGTGAAAATATGTTAAAGTGGTGGAGTCCACTATTTCAATTGATTGTGAACCACTACAGTTAATTAAACATCGATAAAGTAATAACCTTGGGACCGAGAAAAAATATTCATTTAACGATGTTATTACTTTATCGAACATTATTTTAGTGCGTTGACTTATAACGGACCGGAAAAAATTTTAAGAAGGAAAGAGAGAGAGAGAAAAAAAAGAGAAAAAAAAAAAAAAAAAAAAGAGAAAAGAAATAGAGAAGATAGAAAAATTTTTAAAATGGGCTAAGAAGGAGATTATTTTCTTAATGAGATTATTACTTTATCGAGGTTTAACTGTAGTTCTTTTCCTTTTTTGAGTGAAGACAAGTTTAGTGGGACAACAAAAAATAGAAAGTAAGACAAATTAAGTGGGACGGAGGGAGTATATAAATGTATATAATTTAACAAGACATAATACGGCATAACATATTATACTCGAAGATTGGCTGGTAGTTGATTTGTACTTTGAACTGTCGATGCATGTTAAATTATATGCAACAGCTACAGTAATTAACAGCAATTAGACCACTACACAAAGACATGCAGTGTAATAATATGTGAAAATAAATATTTACTTTTTTTTACCAAAATTGCGAGCTTGAAAATGAAAAGAAAGATTTATGGAGGTACCGTTAATCCAGTTTCGAGGGGGTTGAAAGTGATATCCGGTTCTGTAAATCTTCTGCACTTTAACACCACCGTGGGAATGCAAATCCCCGTGGCGTTTGTGCGACGACTCCACGCCGTTGTTGAGTAGCGTTACTGCTGCAAGAGCAAGAACGAGCCGAACGGAGAACAAGGTCAGCATTGTGTGTATGAGAGAGAGAGAGAGAGAGAGAGAGAGAGAGAGAGGAGGAATGAGGAAATGGAGGAAGAAGTAGCAAATTTATAGGCAAAGAAATGGGACGGAGAAAGAATGAAAGATAGCTGGCGGGTGTGATGAGAATAGACAAATGGTTTTATTTATTTATTTATTATTATTTCGTATAAATATTATTTTAATTTTTGAATATGATCACATTACTTTTATTCAAAGACGAAAATATAATCCTATTTTAACATCCGAATTTTTTTTCGAATTTCGAGTGTATATGTGCGCACAAAAGCTTGTGTGTACCACAAGGGTGTTGACATGTGTTAAATATGTCCCACTTGATTTAATGATAAATAACACATGTCAATACTTTTGTGGTGTGGTACATACAAGAGTACACGAAAATGGTACATACACAAGCCGCTCCGATCTGTGCGTGTTAGATTTACAAACAAAAAAATTCAGTAGAAAAGTGATTACTAGTAGTATTAGGGCTAAATTTCAGCTTAAAATTTGAAGAGTTATTTCGTTAAAGATCCAGTTTTCATTAGCATTTCAATTGCCATTTTTGATAGAATTTTTACTAAATAAATGGTTGAATATAACAGAGAAAAATACTAAAAAAAATTTCATAGTGGTTTTTTTTTTTTTTTTTGCATTAAATTATTATAGATAATGGATGATAGCAAAACATGGTATAGTTTACTGAATCAGAAAAGAGGCTGTCAATTCTGACATGGAATAAATTCTGATAATATTATTGGATTTAATTCTACTCAGAATAATCATCAGTAGAAATCAATTAAAGCAAATCAGAGGGCTGTCATTTAAAACAATAGGCCATTTATTCTTGGACGTATTATGGTATTAGCTCAGAGTCTCAGAGTTACTTCATCAGAAATAACAATTTATAATTTCCAACTTTTCACTTAATTTTTATTTTTTTTTTTTAAAAAGTTGAAAATAAGTGTTTTCAACTGCTTAAAATTAAAAAAAACTCTCATAATTTAAGTTGAAAAATCATATGTTTGTGAAAGTTGGTCCAATCCAACTTATCCAGCTTATGACATTTTTGTAATTCTACAGAAATTACAATTTTACAATTTTATTCCCATCTTCCTAGTTTAATTTAAATAGGGGTAAAATAAACTTTTTGATTTTATACTTAAAAAAATTAGCTATTAGTTTGCAAAGATTATTTTTTTATTTTTTTCTAACAAATTCTAATAAACCACTTTTACCAACTTCTCGTTAATTTAAGAACTTAAAAAAATTCAAGCTATTGCAGACACCCTCTAAATCTGTAGCCTCCTACATTTTGAAGCAAAGCATCATTAAGGCAGATTTTTGGCCAAGAAAATAATTTAATCAAACAACTTAACACAAATTAAGTTTGTGTATTAATCTCTATCATAATTTGACGAAGGGTTATATGTCAAATCCGTTAAAGTTAAACCAGAAATGAGAGAAACCTAATTACAATTTCTAGAAATATTCGATTTGAACAGTGATATTAATGCTAAAAGTTTTTAGGTTTACTTTGTGCTTTTACTTATCTTATTATTGTTATCCTTGTTATTGCACACAGTTTGCAACATGACATTGATATGCCTAAAACTATGTTTTAATGCCTACTTTTAGATTCTTACATCAAATAAATTTGTTACATCACAAGTATACTTTTTGGAAGGTGACATTCTAAATTGCAATCTCCCATAAGTGATTGTTTCTTGACCATACACTTTTGCTAGAGCTATCAAAGTCTTTGAATCGAGCAATCCGACTTAAGCCTTTGTTTGGTTAGGAGAAGAATATGAGTAGAAAGAAATATGAAAGAAAGAAAATTGGGAGAAAGAAATAGATGAGAATGAGAGGATATTTTGTACTGGTTGAAGAGAAAGAGAAAAGAAATAAGAGAGAAAAGAAACGACGTTATATATAAAAAGATAAAAATACCCTTCAATAAAATAAAAAAATAAAATATTATTAAAGTTACAATGATTATTTATTTCAAATATTTCTTTCTATTTATTTTCTCTTCATAATTGGAAAGAAAACTTTTTAGGGTGGGTCCCATCATTTTTCTCTCCTCTCCTTTTCCTCTTCTAACCAAATGAGAGAAAATCTTAATTTCTCTCCGATTTATCTCCTCCCATTTTCTTTCCTCTCAAATTCTCTTCAACCAAACAAAGGGTAAAAGTTAATGGGATTGCTAGATACACGTCCAGTCCAGCCCTTCACGGACCATCGCTTTAAACCAGCTCACAAATTAAATTAAACACCTGCTAATTTAAATAACACAAGATAAAGAAACAAACTTTGATTTGTAGTAAGAGAACCATGCCATGTAACTAATTTGAAATTTATAAAATTATACTCCCTCCCTCCTAATTATCTTATCCAGTATATTATTTTGTAGCGTCCCAAATATATTATAGTGGAGATGTATGTTTATAACCATTCCCCTTAAAAAAACACAATACTAGTCATCCACTATAATTATAATTATAAAATACTCAAATTTACTAATTTACCCTCACATTTTCACTTGTTTTATGTGAGATTTGATTGACATGTTATGTCCCAATGATTGTGCCAACGAGTACCGAGGGAGAGCCTATGGGTGCCGACGAGTGCCGATTTACTATACAAAGCAGTCAAATCTTTGTTCAGAACAAAGATTCTCGAGATTATTAGCAGTGCCGATGGCCTAAGGCACGCCCTCGGCATTGCCATCGACACTTTTTTTTTTGCTGACGAAAACTTGAGGATAATTTGATAATGCTGAGTATTTGGTGAACATAACTTTAAGAAATGAGTAAAATTATGTATTTTTAGTGGGAATGAGTATTTCAATAAACCTCCCTAAATTATATACAGTTTCATTTTTAGCAAATTATTAATACTCCCTCCTCCGTCCCATTATAAGCGTACTTATTTTCTAATTAGGTTGTCCTATTAAAAATGTCCTCTTTCTAAAACAAACAAAAAATGTGTGAACATAAATCAATTTTTCAAAAATCAAACAATATGCACCACCCAACACTACTCTTTTGACCTCCGTAATGAAAAGAAAAGGGACGCTTTTAATGGGGCCGAGGGAGCATAATTTTTTTCGTAGAACCTAAAACTTTACACACAACTAACAACTTTTCTTAAAAACCGCATCACAATCAAAGTGGACAAGATAATTGGGACGGAGGAAGTAATTTATAACAACAATCTAGCTGTAACAAACAGATGATGATTCATATAAAAGATAGGCAGTGTTAAGCCCGTTCCAGCCAAAATTACCATCTCAAATAGGTAGAACTCACAAAATAACACCAACTTGATGTTTGAACTACAAATTTTCAAATACTAAATAGGAAAAGCAAAATCCATAACCTTGTAAAAATATCCAACCACAACTGCAAGTACTGAGGCAGAAGGACAAACTACAACCTCCTTCCCCTCCTACCACCCTTTCGGCGGGTGCTGTCCGTAGGAATAGGAGTCACATCCTCTGCAAGTCGAACGGAGTATCAAATAAGTAAAAATAAATGGATAGTTTTATTGGCACAATATAAATGCATTAGTAAATTTGAAGATATATGAATCTCCCAATACCTATGCGACCAATCTTCATGCCAGAACGGGCGAGAGCTCTGAGAGCAGACTGGGCACCAGGACCAGGAGTTTTAGTTTTGTTGCCACCGGTAGCACGGAGCTTAATGTGAAGAGCATTGATACCAAGCTCCTGAAATTCCCATGTACCAGTCAAGCACGAAGGTTGTGAATGAAAAACGTACGTAGCAATGGGACGTTTAGTTGGAAAGATAATAAACCTTGCATCTCTGAGAAACATCCTGGGCTGCAAGCATAGCTGCATATGGTGATGATTCATCTCTGTCAGCCTTCACCTTCATCCCACCTAAATTCAAAATAAGAGGACTTGATAATCAGAATTAAGCAAAAACAGATCTAAACTCAAATTTCAGGAAAAAATACATTGACAAAGAAAGATTCAATCCAATCTACCTTGTCTAGGCTATAGCGAAACACAAAAAATGTCTTTGAATGATTAATATATGATTACTGCTAGAAAATGTGCAGAACCAGCTAAATAACATTCACAATAAAATTATTGCAGTGCAATAAATCCTGAAAATAGAAAGGGGTTCGTATAGAAACTCATAATAGAAAGCTTCCATTTAAGTATAATTGTGAAGTAACTAGAACTATGTTTCCTCAAAATATTTAGGGCAAAAACAAAAATCTTAGATAAGCTTCACACCTAACTCTACTTGCTATAAAGCATTATAATACCCAGTCCAGAATAATGATTCATAAGCTCACTGCATCTGAGTTGCAACCTCTATTACTAAGAGGAATCACGGGTTCGCTCGGGTCAGTTGGAAAAACCCAGCCTTTGTCCTTCACCACAAAACAAATAATGGAATATTGGAAAGGTAAGCCAACTAATTGACGACTATACAAGCTGTATACCGGTCGATAGACCGATGAGACCTCTGTTTGATCTTCCAAATCCATATGATAGAAATCTAGTTCTTCGAGAATATGGAAACAATTACAATATTTACAGCAGATAATTAGGGTAATCATAGCTAACCTAGACACGAATGTCATTCTCATCAATCTGAATTCACACAAAATTAAGAAGTTAACTTTCAGCAACATTAGCCAGAACTCTAAGTCGGAATGCAAAAGCACATTTTTCTAGATAATTATTACAAAAAGGCAGTAAAAGCATAGCTATCCGGAAGCCCTAAAAGTGAACCAAGATAGCAATACCTGTTATGCGAACCATGGTTTCTCTTCCAGATAAATCAGTTACGTGCTGCAAATAAAATATCAATTCAATATATAGAGTCAGAAATCCATGCTGCAATTTCAACTTATCTTCCAAATATTACGAAAAAACACACAACATATAACTCAAGTTGAACACTTCCACACTCACAATGAAAGTATCATTGAATGAGGCGAAGATGTGGGCAACACCAAAAACGAGCTCTCCATCTCTTGTGGCAGGTCCAAGAGTGACATTCTCTTCCTTGGGCTCCCTGGTCCTTCTCTTCGACTATCAAATTCAAGTAGACTATTAAGTAAAGCTGGTGCCAGTGGCATACCAACAAAAGATGGAAATTCCAATATAAACACCATAACATTCATTCAGCTGAAAGTGCAGATACTTCTTATTTCAGAATTGATTTACAGATTAATGACAAAATTGATAAATCTCTTCAGTTCTAATCAGCCATTAACAGGCAACGTCAAGCATGATAGAATTTCATTTATTACTTCTATTTTACAATAATCACCCTAACTTCATTCTTATTTTTTACGGAAAGCAATCACAACAAGTAACACAGCAGCAGCAACCACATAAATGGCTGGATCCCGGTCCAACCGGACGCGTAATCCTGAATATCCACCGATTTATCTCCTAAACGTTTGTATCAAACTCCACGGACAACTATCATTGATACATATTTATTGTTGAAAACAAAGGAATTGCGAAAACACTTAAATCTAGATAATCAACAGAGAGCATTACAGAAATCAAAGAAAAGTTAAACAATCTACTAATTCAATGAATTTGCCAAGATAGAAACCAGATTTAAACCTAATCGCAGCAAAATCAGAGAAATACCATGGTTTCCGCGACTGGAAGTGATTGCCTTTCGCTGGTTCAAAACTCCGGAAAACCCCTCAAGGAGAAAGCTGACGATGAATTTGCGCGATGCAAGCGTTTGATTTTATACCTAGGGTTTGGAGGGCTGGCGAAACTGTTATTACCAGAATGCCCATTAATTTATTTTATTGTTTAAAGTAATATTTGTAAAAATGTTTAAAATAAATTAAGAATAATAAAAATAATAATTTTGACAGCTGTGGGATTTGAACCCACGCCCTTTCGGACCAGAGCCTAAATCTGGCGCCTTAGACCACTCGGCCAAACTGTCTTGAATGATTAAAATTAAATCTCAGTTTACATATATTTATAATTTAATAGCTTTGACAGACACCTATGCCTAAATAAAGTGATAATCTCGCTAAGTTAATAATTTCTTCCGGTCCCGATATGGGTCAATGCACTAAAATAATGTTCGATAAAGCAATAACCTCGTTAAATGAATATTTTTTTCGGTCCCAATGTTATTACTTTATCGAGGTTTAACTGTATGTGTAGTACTCCCTCCATCTCATTCCATTAGTACAATTTTTTCTTTTCGAATTATCCTACTCCACTAGTTTATTTTATTTTTTAACTTAAAATATTACGCTTATATATTCTATTAGATTCCACTACATATAGTAATACTACTTTACACACGACAAACAACTTTTTCAATCTCAGTGCCGAAAAAAACCCGAACTAATAAATATGCATGTTAAGTATGAAGTAGCGTCCCTAGTTAAGTTTTAAAAATTGGGGCGTTACACAATTTTAACAATTGTTGATTATTCCCTCGTCTTAAAAAAAAAAAAAAAATCGTCTGTAGTCGAATGGTTCGATGCATGGGTCGTGCTCGCTCGCCATGATCATCCCGGTGCAAAAGGCATGTGGGGCACATTACCTAGTATATCAATACAAAACTAATCAATACATTCTGATTTTTTTTTCGACGTGAAGATTAAGAAGCTTGATTTTCAAGTGTGAATATATCAGCCCCACTTGACTTTTGATTTTTCGTGTCATTTATTCCATTTATGAAAACATGACAATAATACTGGGACGATCCAATCAGAAATACAAGACGTTATCAACGGGACGGCGGGAATAGATGAGAAGCTCAAACTGAATACTGGGAAAGGGCATGCTCATGCTTTTGAAGCTTTTGGTGTGGATGAATACCAGTTCCATGGCAGTATTTGCATCTTTTCTTCTCTTGTTGCTCCACATTGCTAATCTCTAGCAGCATCAACGCTGAAATAACGCCTACAGCACCACCCGAGAACGAGGCTACAATGGGATCCACCTCACCGGAACAAATAGTAAGCAAGTGCTTCTGGTTTAGCTCAAGAGAAACAATATTATTGAAACGAATCGTACCATATTTATCTAAATGACTATTCTTATGGGACAACGTTGAAATAGAGTTATTGGGACAAATGATCTGATCCCTTGTGTCAAGCTTCTACTAACAAAAAAATATTGAAGACAAGTCGCGCGATTCAAATGATTATGAATAAGACTATCAAAATATTTGGATCGAATCAGTCTCATTTTTCAGTGGGGTTCTACTAAAAATCTAGCACAATCATAAGATCAAAAGTTTAATTAACTCACATATATACAAGAGTAGGTTCTTGTATGAACAACTCTTATCATGTAAATGTATTAATACTGTTGGTTTAAAATAAATGCAATGCACTTTCAAGACAAATGTACTGTATTTATATTTATCAGATTACAAAACAACTCCCTTTAGACAAATGTACATGCACTTGTATTTGTAACTTTAGACAAATGTACATGCACTTGAATTTGTATATTCACACGCATGTTAACATTTGAACCTCCTTTTAATTATATATTTATTTATTTAAACTGTACTAGAATGTATTTATACACATTTTTTTTTTGGAATAAAAATAGAAATACATATCAAATCAAAATAGTCCGAAATCTATCAATTAAGCCCTATTTCGTTTGGACCACAAAATTTTAAGTTAGTCCACTAAGGATGGGCTGAAAACTCATTACCCGGCCTTCTTATTAATTTTAATACTTCTATCTATGGATTTTTAAATTAGGTCTAATCCTTGCTAGTAAATGACAGCACTTATTGAATGGGCGGGACCATTGTCCAGATACATAAATTTGTAGAATATTGAAGCCTAATAATAAATAAATATTAAATATGGCTTGCGCGGCTGCGCCAGTACCATAATTATGACCCGGGTCCGGTCGTTGAGGATAATAAGGATGTTGCAATTTGATACCTACTGGGCCCTCAAAAATAATAAGAGCGAAGAGAAAGGGTCTAAAAGAAAGATGACATCTACATGGACCCCACAAGAATAATTTCCCCAAAGAAAAAAATCATCTAAAAATCCTCGCTATAACTTTTCAACTTATAGTAAAATAGTCTTCATTCCCCAAAAAAACGAACATTATAGTACTCCCTCCTAGGGCTGGCAAAATGGGCCCGGCCCGATAGACGGCCCGGGGTACCCGCACTCGGGTTGGGTTGGGCTTAAAAAATAGAGGTCCAAAATAAATCCGAGCTTAAAAAAGCCCGCTCAGAGAGCCCATAAGGCTTATTGGGCTCGGGCCTAAAAAAGCCCGGGGTTTCGAAAAAAGCATGGGGTACCCGCACCCGGGGTTGGGTTGGGCTTAAAAAATAGAGGTCCGAAATGAATCCGAGCTTAAAAAAGCCCGCTCAGAGAGCCCATAAGGCTTATTGGGCTCGGGCCTAAAAAAGCCCGGGGTTCCGAAAAAAGCCCGGGGTCTCGGGCCTTAAAAAGCCCGCCCGATAATATTAGCCCAATAGCAATTAACAAGTTATCAATTGTAATATTAGCCCAATATATATATATATATATATATATATATCATAGATAAATTTCTCATATATATATATATATATATATATATATATATATCTATCATAGATAACTTTAGTGCAAGTATTAGTCTTAATGTCTTATAATTCACTATCACAATTCCTCTCCGCTGCATGATTCCATTTCTCTCTTAAAAAAAAATGTTGGTTAGAAATTATATAATATTAATAAATAACTTAATCATCAAATGGAAATTAATGTGAAAGTGGGGTAATGATATTTATTATCTTATTTATTACTTCAAATTCAAACATTTGAATTGACTTATATTTTCAAATTTTTTTAATCTTCAAATATAGATGAAGAAAAAGTTGAAGTGATAAAATTATCAAATAAAGATTCAAATTATTATCAACTCATCATAAGACATTAAGACTCATTTCAATTAAAGTTATCTTTAATATATTTTTCTTAGTTACCGTTTCAACTTTCGATTCTCAATTTTATTTAAAAAAAAATATAAAAAACTCGAGGTAAGCCCGCCCGCTCGCCCAAAAGCCCGGGGCTGGGCTTAAGATATTTGGGCCCAAATGAATTTCGGGCGGGCCCAACCCGGCCCGACAAATCACTGAAAGTCCGGTAGGCCGGGTCTAGGCGGGCCCGGCCCGCTACTTTGCCACCCCTACTCCCTCCGTCCCAAATATGCCTACTTTCTTTTTTCGTTTGTCCCAAATCTATATGCCTATTATCATTTTTTTATATCTAATTAAATCTTTCATCAACTTTAATAGATCTAATTAATATGATGATATAGAAAATGACTATTTTATCCAATTTTTATAATAACAAACACAATTATGATATTAACTTTTTAGTAATTTACTTTAATTACTCAATTTCCAAAACTAATATTCTCTCCGTCCCTATTTTATATGCCCATTTGTTTTTTCACATATATTAAGAAAAAATTAAATGATATGAAAGTTAGATAAATGTTGGTATTGGAATTTGAGTAAATTAAAGTAAATTACTAAAAAGTTAATGTCATAATTGTGTTTGCTATTATAAAAGTTGGATAAAATAGTCTTTTTTTATATTATCACATTAATTAGATGTATTAAAGTTAGTGAAAGATTTAGTTAAACACAAAAATTGTTAATAGGCATATAAATTTGGGACAGACGAAAAAGGAAAGTAGGCATATATATTTGGGACGGAGGGAGTATTTATCTAACTTTCATATCATTAAATTTTTTCTTAATATATGTGAAAAAGCAAATGGACATATAAAATAGGGACGGAGGGAGCATGATTTAAGTATACATATACACTCTCCCACTACAAAATTTAAGCATTTTACCGACGGAATTGCCGACGGAATAAAAACACGGGTCGGCTTACCGACGGAATGTTGAACGTCGATTTTACCGACGGAATGCCGACGAATTTATTCCGTCGGTGATTTGCCGACGGAATAATCCGTCGTTAAATCTTGTTATTTATTTATTTTTTAATTTTTTTATTACCGATGGAATATTCCGTCGGCAAAATTGAATTTTAATTTATAAATTATTTTAATTTTAAAACATTTTATTACCGACTGAAAAATTTGTTGGCAGTAAGTATAAAATTTACCGACGGAATAATCCGTCGGTAAGCCCTAATTAGATAAACGGGCAGAAGCTGTCTGAACCAGCACATTTCTCTCCCCCCCCCACGTCGTTGGTTCACTTCAGTCGGCCGATTTCTCCCCCCCAGGCGCCGCCGTTGCTGTCGCCGCCTCCCCCCTCCGTCGCCTCCCCTCGCCCTCTCGTCGCCGTCGCCGCCGGCTGCCCCTCTTCTTTCCCCTCTTCTGGCACAAGAAGGTATGCTGATTCAAAAGTATTGGTTGTTTGGATTTACTCTATGAAATGATTGAGTTTTTTTTGGATTTATTGGTTGTTTGGATTTACTCTACGAAAGTATTGGTTGTTTGGATTTACTTTATTGGTTGTTTGGATTTAATCTATGGAATATAGATGAAGAAATGCATTTGAATGTGATGCTTGTTGCTCTTGATAAACCCAACTTAGGCCTCATTTATTTGAAAAGAGAAGGCCGATGTTTGTTGATTTGTGTATGTGCTTCTGTTTTGATTGTTTCCCTTGCAAAGAGAGGTAAACTAAGTGGCTAGTGGCTTTTCTATTAGATGCTTCAAAAAACTTTATTGGAAATAGACATAGGAATTTTTTAGTTAACTTGATATTAAGTTTAGTTGTTCCTAAGTCAATTTGAGATAAACAATAATTTAGGGAGACATCTTTTGAATAAAAAGCATAGTTTACAATTTTCACTAATCACAATATAATTGTAAGGTATAGTAGCGCGATAACCATACGCCACAGGTATGAGGTACCTTTACAAATGACTTTTCCTATATTTTCAAAAAATGAAAAACATATTTAATGCTCGTGTGTTTACAGAGGATTGGAGTGAGCGTAGAACTTATAGTGAACAATATTAATTAGGATTTGAAATAATGAGCAGTATTTTGAGGAATTTAAGGTTAGTTTTTCTTTCAAGTTCACAATCTTATAATTTAGATTTACTTGTATGTATCTAACATGTATAAACATGTAAATTGCAGAAGCACTTCCGCTGGTCTGCTAACTGGGACCAGGCAGTCCACCACATGTGGCAGAAGAGGGCGTCCAAGAGGTTCAGTGATTGACACTTCGAAATGAAGAAGGGCCGCCCTAAAAAACCGGACTACATCAACACAGAGAGGTGGGCGGCCCTCAACGAGTACTGGATGGGGCCAGAGGTACTCCAAAAGTCGGAGACTGCTTCCCAGTGCCGCAGGTCAGAGCCAGAGCCGGGCGCCGGGATGAGCAAGCACAAAGGACTGAAGGAGGGTCCCGGTCAGCCCTACAGTACTCCCAGTCTACGGTAAGTCTCATTTTATAAGTTTTTAGCTTCTTATGTCTTTGTTTTGACATAATTTTGTTTATGCATGTGATGAATAGGCTTCTCAGAGGGGATGCTCCTTAGAGTCCACTACCTTTGACACTTTCCAGAGTCTCCATGACAAAGGTGGAGGCTTTTCCAACATGAAGGCGGCGAAACTTCATGTAAGCACCTAATTACAATGTACAGAATATTAGTCTAGAATTCTGAGTTTGACTAATTTCTATTTTTATATTGTAATAGGCGGAGGAAGAGCGGATTGCTGCTGAAGAAGGCCCCAACGCGGATAAAAACGCGATTTATCTGCGGTTGGAAGGGGTTCGGGACAAGAAGCAGCGGCTGTACGGTTTCTGCGAGGAAGGGAGCAGCTACATCAACGCCGCCAGCCGCTCTTCTACTTCTTCATTTGGGCCTTCTCAGAGCAATGCCGAGATCATGCGCCGACTGGAGGAGGAGTCGGCAGCTAGGAGGACCCTCCAGGAGCAGGTCGCATTCATGAATGCGAAGATGGACCACCTTATGACGTTGATGGGTTCCTCTAGCCGACGAGACCCTCCAGACGACAGCAACCAATCCCCTCCTCCCACCTCTTTATGATATACTTATTTATGTTTATGCATACATACTAAATATTTGGATTTTATTATTTATATATTTATATTTCCGTTTCAGTTTGCTTTTTAACTTGATTTGAATAGTTATATGTATGTGCTGTGTTGGTTGGTTAAAAAAATGCAGGTTGTCGAGAACTGGGTACGAAAAAATAAAAATAATTACTAAAAAAAATAAAACTTTACTGACGGATTACCGACGGAATTCCGTCGATACAATTCGAAAATTGCCGACGGAATTTTCCGTCGGTAGAGTTTACCAATGGATATATTCCGTCGGTAAAACGTCGGTGATTACGCCCCGACAGAATACCAGACGATATTCTCCCGGCGAAATATTATGTCGGTAATCCGTCGGTAATATTTACCGACGGAAAAGATCCGTCGGTAAAGTTTACTGACAAAGCCTGACCCGACGCCATAATTCCGTCGGTAAATTTATTACCGACGGAAAATTCTGTCGGTATACGGTGAATTTCTTGTTGTGTCCGTCCGACTATTCTAAGGCATTTATTTTCAGCACAAAAATTTAGGTTGTGTAATTTAACAAAAAAAAACGTGTATTTTAAGGTGAAATAACACAGTATTTATTTAGATAGATTATTTATAAACATTTATTACAATTTGAACATAATAAATTACATAAATAACATAAACTAATATTTTACTACACATTTTTCATAAACTTCATTTATTTGTTATTTATCCAATTATCTTATACAATTAAATATGTATGAAATATTCTAGAGATTGGAAAGTTCGAGTGGATCAATGGATAATTTAGAAAAATATAGAGGCTAAAAATTAAAAAATATAATGCGAAAGAATATATAGAAAATATTTTTTTAGAGTTTTAATTTGATGATTGAAGATGAATTATTTTTTAATCTAATAGAAATAAATCGGTTCAAATTCTGTGTGCACGATTGAAGATGTGTCAGTTTTCAATTGTATGTCTATACCTTAGTCACAATTTAGTCAGTTTGTGTTGGTTTTTTAAAAGGTATTTTTAATGTATAAAATTATACTTATTGATATA
This sequence comes from Lavandula angustifolia, assembly GCA_028984105.1. NCBI lineage: Eukaryota > Viridiplantae > Streptophyta > Magnoliopsida > Lamiales > Lamiaceae > Lavandula > Lavandula angustifolia. Next base: position 38,890,701 of record CM054803.1, on the reverse strand, counting down.
TACGTATATTTAGGCGCTCTCATTTGATCTACTCTTTATATATAATTTTAATAAAACTATTTCATTTAGCAACAGGTACAAAGTTACTGTATTTATTAGATATAAATCATACAAGAAGTGAAATATTCTTATTTGAAGGAAATGAGCTTTAAGGATTTCTTGTCGAGTCCTTGATAAACAACGACGGTGTATTGTTTTGTAACAGAGGAGTGGCCGTGGCCGATGCCGGTGGCGGAGATTACGAGCCTGTAATTGATTCCGGAAACCACTTGCATCTCTCCCTTCACCACATCCCTCAGAACCAGTAGTATTTTCTTCTCTTTGCTGTATTCCTTCACTGCGAATTCCGCAATCTCAACCACCTCCTTAGCGTGTGGATTCTTGATTAGCGTATAATCCCCGACGGAATCAGCTAAAATGGGAACTGCAATCGCCAAAAATGAGAGAACCGCTAAGAGAACGAGAGCAGATTTCGATGCCATTTTTTAATATTGTTTTTCTCAGATGAATGATTTTGGCTCTTGGTGGTTAGTCCATCAGGGGAAACGTTCTATTTATACCCTCATGGCTGATATACAAATATAGTGGTGGCATTTAGATTTTAATAACTTTTTCCAAACACAAATTATTGAAACAAACGAAATACAATTACAGATATTGAAATTTAGTTACTCCCTCCGTCCCATTATTCTTGTCCAATTTGCTTTTTGCACGGTTTTTAAGGAGAGTTGTTAGTTGTGTGTAGATTGGTATAAAGTTGTGGGTCCCACAAAAAAGTTGTGTGTAATAATTTACTAAAAAAGGAAAGTGGACAAGAATTTTGGGACAACCCAAAATGGAATAGCGGACAAGAATAATGGGACGGAGGGAGTAGTAAATAATTGTTAAAAAACGAGACTCCTACATACAATATTTTCTTAAAAAATCTACCATTTTAGTAAATAGAAAAAAGGTAAAGATAATTAATGAATTCTTCCATTAAAGGGAAAAAAAATTTGTAGCAACTTTACAGTTTATTTATATAAGATTATGAGAGTAATGTCAAAAGTGTACATTTCAAAGTTGGAAAATGCAAAAATATACATTCTTTTCCATAAATGCAAAAATGTACAAAAAAACCTATTTCATATTTATTGTGTGTGCAGTGTGTGTCGGCCTGTGTTCTTAAAACCGGCCCGGTCATTGACCCGGAAAAATATTTTTTACCGGTTGAACCGGTTCAACCGGTGGGTTGACCCGGTGTGACGTCATAAATATATGATTATTAAATTATATAAATACATAGGTATTTTAATAATACTAATAAATATTAAAAATGACTTACAAATATATAAAATAAATATAAGCATATTTACGACTCCCAACCGATGTGGGATGAGTGTAAGTAGTTAGATGGAAAAAAAGTTGATGAAAAAGAAGAAGAAACCATCTCACATCGAATAGAGAAGAAAACCAAACAGAAAATTAACCTATAAATCCCTCCCTCCTTATTTTAACAACCTGTCAACAGTTGGTAATAATAATTAGTCTACCAATATTAACATAAATGCAGTTTAAATTTATTAAGCATTTCTCATTTATGAAAATAGGGTTTTGCTTTCGGTTATCATACTAATTGAAACCGAACATGGATCGGTTATCGACCAACAGAAAAACCGATCGGTTTTGAATTTCTGAAATCGAACCGATTTGCAACCCTATTTTTTTCAATTTTGTTTTTTTACATTCAAACCGAGTTTGATCTTGTGTAAAGTCTTGGGTTCGATTCCCGTTAGGGACGATTTCTAATAAAAATTTCCTTAAAAAAAAAAAAAAAAAATCAAGCCGGAGTTAACCCGGTTCAGGTACGGAGTTCAACCGGTCGAACCGGGCCGGCCGAGGTCGATAGCCAAAACGAGCCAAGCGTAGCAGCCAACCGGGATTTTTGGACGGGTCCGGGTCAAACCGGTTGAACCGGCCGGGCCGGGTTTCAAAACATAGGTGTCGGCTGTGTTGTATAGTGTGTGTCGGCTGGGTTGCATGGTTGTTTGTGTTGCCTCGGTTTCGAGGCAATAAGATGTGATGATATTTTTTTAAAAAAAAGACTGCATTTATTTTAGCTGAAGAAAGGTCGAACCCGCAACCTGAATAATATTCCCAACGTAAGATACCCTTGTGACATTTCCAATTCTAACTTTTTTATTTCTAGAAGATAAGTGTAGATTAAACAAAATAAAATGAAAATTTAAGTCGCCAATAGGGATCGAACCGAAGATGTAACATGTTTTCAGAAACGACATTCACAAGGAACAACGAAATCTAAGCAGAAAAGAGAATGAAGTTTTCACCCTTCACGAAATTAAGAAAAGGCTACAAACAAACATTAGGTTAACATGAATCCGAGAAATTCAGCAAACACTAAATTGTGAATTGATAAGCACCGAAATCGAAGGGTTTACAGAATCGAGATTTGTCAAACGAGCATCCAGCATACGCAGAAATTGGAAATTCTGTAACTCCACAGACACCGAATCGACATTGTTCGTCAAAATCCTCCAATTTTCAATTATAAATTCTTCAAACGAACAATCCAGAGTACTCAAAAATTGGGGGGAAAGTAATAAAGAGCAGTTAAGGAGATTTTCTGGTACCAACCTTGCACCGCTGTCGCCGGGAGTAGATGAATTAACGGAGGCATCGTCTGGAGAAGAAGTACACGCAATGAATTTGGTCTTTGAGCAGGAATTTCCCGCGAAGAAGAATAATTTGCTGTCAGCTCTGCTGCCGGAGAAGATGAGAGGTTTGGAGTTGAAGGAGGAATTGAACTTTAAAGCGTGGAGCGACGGCAGGGGAGTATAGAGATAGAAACAAGCCATCCGTTTCCTTCCAAATGAGTCTTATATAAGCAGTTCAGGATTTAAATAGAGATAGAAGTTAAAATTCGTTAATAAGCTGAGTGTATTTTACGAGCGGGATCTTCATTATCCAGAAACATAAATTGTGTAGAAAATTGAAGCCGAATAATAAGATAAATTTGTACCCACAAATGCGAGTCCGAATACTTCTATCCCACTTATGGGCCATGTATGGCGCCGCCATATCGTAAACATAAATGAGTGTGCATTACTGATACCAACCCATAAATTAATATTTGAGTGTTCAAAAAGCTAGCTCCCACCGAATGCGGGGGGCGCCGAATCGTGGAATTAAGATTGTTCACCAATTGTGGGATAGAGGATCATTGCTTCAAATACAATGATGAGAAAAGGATGAGGTTGAAAAATGAAAATAAATGGGGCAGGTGATCCCCTTACCCGCAATAAATAGATGGTGATAGTTTTGTACTAAAAAAAGACATGAGATCACATGTTCCAAATACTTTGTTACGAATATTATCTCATAAAATACTACCGTATAAATCGTACTGTATTTATCTAAATGATTATTCTTGGACAACGTTGAAATAATTATTGAGACAAATGATTTGATTCCTTATGTCAAGCTTCTACTAAAAAAAATTATTGAAGAAAAGTCACGCGATTCAAATGATTATGAATAGACTATCAAAATATTTGGATCGAATCAGTCTCATTTTTCAATGGGATTATACTGAAAGTCTAGCACAATCATAAGATCAAAAGTTTAATTAATCACATACAAGAGAATGTTCCTGCATAACAACTCTTATCATGTAAATGTATTAACACCGTCGGTTTAAAATAAATACAATACACTTTCAAGATAAATGAATTTAGCATTTATATTTTTCGAATTACATAATAAAAAACATGATTTTCTTCTGAAAATTTCCGAATATATATATATATATATATATATATATTTATTTAAATTGTACTCGAATGTGTTTATACACATTTTTTTTGGAATGAAAATAGAAATACGTATCAATTTAAAATAGTCCAAAATATATCAATTAAGCCCTATTTTGTTTGGGCCTCAAAATTTTAAGTTAGTCCACTAAGGACTGTGGCCGGAAACTCCCTTACCCGGCTCCTCTTACTGATTAATGTGTTTTAATACTTCTATCTATGAATTTTTAAATTAGGTCTAATCCTTGCTAGTAAATGCTAACACTTATTGAATGGGCGGGACCATTGTCCAGAAACATAAATTTGTAGAAAATTGAAGCCTAATAATAAATAAATAATATTAAATAAGGCTTGCGCAGTTGCGCCAGTACCATAGTTATGACCCGGTTCTGTTGTTGAGGATAAGGATGTTCCAATTTGATACCTAGTGGGCCCTCAAAAATAATACTAAGATCAAAGAAAAACGGTTTAAAAGTGGACCCCACAAAAATAATTACCCCAAAGAAAAAAATCAAATAAAAATCCTCGTTATAACTTTTCATCCTATGGCAAAATAGTCTTTATTCCCAAAAACGAACATTATAATATGATTAAGTATACATATACTCTCTCCGTACAACTATTCTAAGGCTTTTATTTTCGGCATGGAAATTTAGGTAATGTAATTAATGTAGATGATAACGTATGAGAAATACATAATAGATGATAAAGTAAGATATATAATATTATTGAGATAATGAAAAAAGTATATAAGGATGCGAGAGAAAATCAATGATATAATGATAAAATAAATAAAGTATTAGAGAGAAGATGAAAAAATAAGAGATAGTGTATTACTCCCTTTGCCCCACTTTAGTTATCCAATTTCTTTTCAACACGAAGAACAAGAAAGTTAGCGGTTGTGTGTAGAAGAGTAATAAAGTAGAGAGCCATTAATTTATATAGAAGTAAAAGTGGATAATTGGAGTAAGAGCCCGAAAATAAACACTGGACAATTGAAGTGAGATGTAGTAAGTAATTTTTTTGCCAAATTCGGATCGAGTCAAAAATTATGGGAGATCCCAATAAAGAAAATGAGTCAGAAATAATGGGACGGAGAGAGTAATATACTTTATTCGTCCCATCCATTAATTCAATTTTCATGTTCGACTTGTTCCATCCGGTAGTGCACTTTCTTTTTTAAGTTAAAATATTACCTTATTACTTTATACTCCCACCATCTTGCTTGAAGTGGTGCGATTCTTTTCAGTACAAAATTTAAAAATTGGATAATAAAGTACGAAAAAAAGTAAATGATAAAATAAAAAATAATTTGTAATTTCTTCTTTAAATATTATTTCCTTTTTCGAAAATATATTGCTTCAAATGAGACGTTTTGAAAAGTAAATAGGTTGCTTCATATGGGAAAAAGAGATCACAATACATACCATTAACAACGTTTTTAATTTTTTTTATAAAAGAAATTAGATTAATAGAGTGGAAGTAATTATTTCTACAATTTTCATATAGTATTCGAGTTTTACTTGAATTTTTATTTTATTATATAGTTTTTGCTACTCTGTAAAATTAGACAACCTCCACCTGACACACTGCAGTTCCCCAGTATCTAGTCGCCGCAGCATCAATGGATGATCCGCTGCGTCCAGCTCAGTGAACGCATCAAAATTGGCTGATGATCGAACGGCTGATATACACCTAGTACTATTTCATGGGTCCAAAATAAATCTCGTATTAATGATAAGTACGATGCGAATGCAGGTAATCATTTGTGCCCTTCAGATATCTACTTTATTCAGATCCACTACGCTGGTGTCTCTATTTCGGCGGTGGGGAAAAAAAATGGATCCGAACAACGCCGTCAGTTACCGCCACCGCCGATCGCGGTCGTCGGACCGATTCATCGGCGTATTCTCTCCTCCTTCCTCCGACGCTGCCGCAGTCTCCTCCCCCTCCGCTGGAGACGAGCTCAACGAAATCGACGTCTTCTACACCAGCGACTTCTCCTCCGAGCCGCGGAGCGGCGGTTCCGGCAACGTTGACCGCCGCAACGGCTACTCGATCCGCAAGCCGGAGAAGTTCGGAATCCTCGCCGCGCTGCCGGAGATCGACCGGAAAGCTGACGTAATCGTCCAGAAACCTGGTCTGTTCTCCCCGCCGCAGATGTCGTTCGCGCGCGATATTCCGTCGATTCCGAAGCCTCACTCCGCGTCGGAGGTGAAATACTCGCAGTCGATGCCGGTGCGGCGGTTCCAGCAGTCGGCGCCGATGAACGTTCCGATGGTGGCGAGGAAACCGAGGAATCTGGAGCTCGCCGACGTGGACGAGGCGGATGATGAGGAGGTGCTGCCGCCGCATGAGATGGTGGCGCGTGGATCGCTGAGGAATGAGAAGAGCACATTCTCGGTGCTGGAAGGCGTGGGGAGGACGCTCAAGGGGAGGGATCTGCGGCAGGTGCGCAATGCCGTGTGGCGTCAAACAGGTTTTCTGGATTAATTTTTCCCAAAATTATTCGTTTTTTTATTTTTATTTTTAAAATCTGCTGTTTATGCCTTTTAGTCTCTGTGAAATTGAATCCGACTATGGAGTAAATAATTGTTTCCCCCCCTTTAATGGAGTCTTGAATCTAAGCATTAGAACTAGTACTCTGCTTATCCCCTTCCTCTTTGGAGGAGAGAAGATACCAAAAAGTTTCTCTCTTTCTCTCTCTACCTTTTAGGTTTTATGCTTGTATTTTGGTTAAGTATGTTGAATTTTGATGTTCATTCAGCTTTTGAGTATTTGTGAAATCACGGAAATCTCAATGTATCGGGTCGGGTCGGGTCGGGTCGTGTGAGACGTCCTCTCATCACCCTCCAAAAATAGTATGGAGTAATATAAATGGAAATGATTAATTGCATTAAACCTCTCAACTATTATTTTTTACTTTTTTTTCCTAACTTATGAAAATGTGTAATTTAAATAAAAATGATTAATTGCATTAAACCTCTAACTTATTATTTTTTACTATTTTTTCTAACTTATAAAAATGTGTAATTTATAAATTTTTCGATTATACGTGCAAATTTAATGATATTGTCACCTTGAGTTATGTATGATTTACCCTGTTATTCAAGATGATATTACTACTTTAGAGATTTTTTGGCCGAAATTTTAATCCTCTCAAGCAAGTTAAATAGATTAAATTGCATGTTTTTTTTATAGTTTTATCGATGGACAAGACGTTTATAATTTTAATAATTTAAGGATAAATTGTATATTTTCATTATTTAGGTTAATTTAACTAAAAGTGGTTTGAACGTGGCTACGTGAAAGAAGATGCAAATCCTACAAATAAAGTAATCGACGATGTAAATTTGTTCACTTCGTCAAATCCACCCACCACACACGACGGCGACGATTAACGATTAATCCATTGGCTTTTTGTCCAATTCGATGATGTTTCCCAAGCCTACGAGTGGATTATTTCTATTTTTTATTCATGATAATTTGAGAATTGAAAACGACCAGCCGAGGGATCATGATTGAGCTGCTGAATGGAAGAAATCTTCACTCAATAGTTGGATTGATTTGCAAGAATCTTGAAAGATACCTTCAAGTTGGATTTATTCTCAAGAATCTTGGAAAGATACCTTCAAATTCTTATAGGATCTGGTTCTAGGTCACTGATATTGGGCCGAGATGTCGGCCCAATAACGGGGTTTGAGATATTTCTCTAACGGATATCGATTTTTCTCGTCAAAGAGATAAGCGTTAAATACATTAAACTAAGTCTAGATTATTGAAGTTTCTCACTTTGTTCCTAAATTATGAAAAGTTTCAGTTTACCCTCTCATCTATTGAATTCGTTGCAGATAGTAATATTTCTGACAAACATTCTCATTTTATGGACAATTTCGTAAAAATACTATAAATAATATGTCAAAAATTGATAGTTTATTTCTCCAGAGATACCTTGCATTAAACTAATTATATCTACACTTGCACATGTAGTCGGAATTATGCTCTCTGCAACAAATTCAATAGTTCAAGGAGCAAAGTGCAATTTTTTATAATTCAGAAGCAAGGAGAAAAACTTCGAGCTTGTGAATGTATTTAACCCAAAAAACAGAACACATTAGACTATCAAAGCAAATTGGAAATGAGCCATTTATTTCCCCTTCTCCAACTCAACTCTATACAACTCAAACTCAAGTGACACATACAAACAACAAGAAGATGTAATAGTTTAAGACAATAGCCATCACAGCAGATTCAATAGCTGTATCTTCTCCCTATTCAATACAACAATCTTATCATTACAATTCTTAAAATCATACCCCCTCCGTCCCATAATTCTTGTTCCATTTCTTTTGGACACGGTATTTTAGAATTGTTGGTTGTGTGTAGAGATGTGAGGCCCTCAAATAAAATATTTGTAATGATTTTCTATTTTAGGAAACGGAACAAGAATTGTGGGACGACCCAAAAAGGAAAGATGGGACGGAGGGAGTATATCGTTTGACATACAATAGGATCAAGAAATATAACCTAACCTTTTCTTTCCAATAGAACATGTTCCCATACTTCCCTGCTAGCCGGCTCCAGAAGCTGCGCGGTATGTCTAGATCAACGGTCGCCCCAACGTTGAAGTTAAGTATATTCCCTGGTTATTAACAGTATATACAAAATAGTGTTATTATACAAATCTACCCAAATCTAATATAACGAACACAAAACTCCCCAATCTTATAAACGTTATCCCTGATACACCCAAGATGTCCAAAATGCCGTCACTTTTTCATTATTATCACCTGAAATGGTGCCCTATCGATAGTACACGTGATAAAGCACACTGACGCATTGGTTCATGAGAAAGTGTGCCCTATTGATCAGACACATGACATGGCCGTGCCCTATTGATCGGACACATGGTCGGACATGGATAGGGCATGTGCTTAGTCGGACTTGTGCCGATCGGTTGGGTATTGATCGGGTACATAGTCGGACAATGTTATTTTAAAAAGTCATCTGAAAATGATTAGGGCAAGTGACATTTTTCAAAAAGCAAGGGTAATTATGTAATCTTGGGTAGATAGTATAGTAAAAATATAAGAAGCGAGTATAAATGTGTTTTAGCGTAGTAAACCTAATACCCCTACAAAATACATAAGCTAACAAACTAGCTAAAGCTAAAGGAGGAGGGAAAAATGAGCTGAGTTTAGACTGATACCAAATGTAGGATCAGCAACAAATACGATTGTGCTATCGTCCACTTTCCAAAAATCTTTGATCGCGAGTCCTGGAGACGAAAATGTTGTTCGTTAGATTCTTGAAACACGACGAAGGTAGCTAGCTGAGTGCATTGTCAAGCAGACTTACCAGGAGTATCAGGGTAGTTCTGAGCCAAGACTCTCAGCTTAAACCCGGTAACCTTTTCTAGGTCATTTATCTCCTCTGCAATTCTCCTTTCCTGCAAATCAAACTTTGAAGCCTTAAGAAGCTAAACCAAGCTTGCATCTTTACCAGTGTAATTCTACATTTTTAACAGAGCGTACAACGGATCGACTTCATATAGTTACAAGAATATCGCGCATAACATCAATCTCTCCAAGAATTCACAAGTTAATTAACTGCATTGAACAGAACTACTACCTCCGTCCCGCTATTTCTGGCACACTTTCCCGAAATGGACGTCTTGCTATTTCTGACACGCTTCCTAATTTGGAAATAACTATCATCTCTCTCATACATTACCATTTTATATCTCTTATTTTTTCTTACTTTATCATCTTCTCTCTCTTACTTTACCATCATCTCTCTCTTACTTTATCATCTACTCTCACTCATTTTATCTCTCATACTTTATCATCTATCCATATCTCATTCTTAATCATCTACTTTCTTAATTTCCATGCCCAAATGAAGTGTGCCGGAGATAGTATTTTATAGCAGAGAGTTTGATCAGAGCAAAGTTGGAAGCATACAAACAAACTCATAAATCTCAGCCATGACTGTTTAAACTAAATGGTTTGCTCATGGCATGATGGTGTTCGACTCCAACGCGTATAAAACAACACGATTATCGCAAACTCTTCAACTAATTAGATGAAGAGAATCAAGAAGAGAAGCACAACCTGACCATCTGATAGGAAGCCTGCAACATCAATTACAGTAGTGAAGTCTTTAGGTAGCAGCTCCGGCTTGTTAACACCAACCTTTGCTTCAGCAAATCCTACTCCTACAAAGTTCACTTCTAAACTTTATCATATTGAATCAATTAAGGTAGAGAAGATTAATATAACTGAATGATCTTAAATGGAATACAAATAAATAATACTCCCTCCTTCCGTTATTTGTGACTCATTTTCCAAATTGGAGCATCCCACAAAAGTGGCTCGGACCCAATTTGACTAAAAATTACTACATTCTCTCCTATTTATCATCTGACTATCTCATTCATTCCATCTCTCCAACTTTATTATCTACTACTATTTCATACTTTATCCTCTAATTTCTTCATTTCTCGTCGTGAAAACAAAGTTTTGAGTGCTTATAGCGGGACGGAGGGAGTATTACGAAATTGAGAAACTTCCAACAAATTTGAGGCAAAAACAAATTAGGCCTACATCGTAATTATGCAAGAAATTCAGTTCCCATCAATAAAGCTTGCATTTTGCACATAATTACATTTAAAAAAAATCAAGATTTTTCATGCAACAAATTAACATCAATAATCACACAATTCGGAAGAAAAAGCATCACAAACTACAATTTGAGAGAATCGAAGAACTGGGCACTGACCAGAGAGGGAGAGGGCAAGAGAGAGAGTGCCGGACATGAAGAAATTCCAAGATTTGGAGCGAGCGGAAGAAACCCATGAAGGTAACTGTGATTTTGCAGTGGGGTTTCTGAAGGAAAGTTGAGGATTTTCGGTCGGGAGTTTGAGAGATGAAGACGATGATGATGGAGAAGGCAACTGCATACGAAGCGCCATTGGATTGGATTTTTTCGTGATGGATAGTAATAATTGGATCACATCAATTTTATGATTATCTTGTTGGATCATCCAACGGCAATGGATAGTTTAAAAAAATAATAATAATAAAAAGTTAAAAAAAGAGAAAAGTGATTTTTGTGGGATTAAATTTAATCAAGATTTTCGTTTTGAGTTTGTTTGTAACTTTAGAATGGCAAAAGATAAAAAGGAGAAGTTTGATTGGCCTAATCAATAGACCGAAATGAATTGTTTAAGAGTACAAAAGTTAGTTATAGTTAAATAGGGAAATTCAAAATATAGTATTTTCAATTGAGTTTAAAAGATTTCTATTTTGGAGAAGAGTCAAAAAGATTATGAACAAATGTGAGGATGTTACTAATTATATCAATGTCCCATAAAATGGAGGTAAAGAAAAAAATTATACTCCCTCCATATAATGATCAATTAACTTTCCGGCACGGAAATTAAGAAAGTAGAGTAAGGGATAAAGTAAGATAGAGAAGATGGATGAGATGGTGAGATATTGAATGATAAAGTAAGTAAGATAAATAATAAAATATAAGAGAATATAGTATTTTTTTTATTTTTTTGGAAAGGAGCCATTTCAAATGAGGCAAACCGAAAATGAAAAAAAATGCCATTATCAATGGGACGGAGGGAGTATTTATTTTTGGAAGTTGATCGTTATATGTCGACTTTCCTCAACTGATGAACTCCATTTTATACCACTCCGTTTGATTTGTTAATCTATTATAATCCCTCTGTTCCTTTTTATTTGTTCACTTTCTTTTCAACACAATAATTTTGGCGGATTGATTTTAAATAATAAAAGTGTGAGACCAATGTAATTAATTAATTAATTAGAATTGATTTGTGTGGTAAAGATGTGAGATCAATATAATTATTTAGTATTGATTTAAGTTGATAAGGTCTTCAAACTCATTTCCTTAATTTAGAAATTGGACAAGTGAGATCAGACAGTTCGGAATAGAATATTAGACAAGTGTAATGAGACGGAAGGAGTATCTAGTTTTCATGTAATTTTAGAGGGTGATGATTTTTTTTAATTTATTTGATTTTTTAAAATTATTTATCCATATGTGTGTTTATGATTATAGGAGGAGGTTCAAATGTAAACAGTCTCTTATTGTGTGAACGTATGAATATTGCACTTTAAAAATAAATGTATTGCACTTTAAAGACAAATATTGCACTTAAAATGGAATACTTAAAGTCCAGTATCTTTATTTTTAAATGCAGTACGTATAGTGCAGTATTTAAAGTGACGTATCTTTGCTTTGAAAGTGCATTAAATTTATCTTTAAAATGCAGTGTTTATACATTCACACGATAAGAACTGTTAACACGGAACTAGTCCCTATGATTATATATTTTGAAAATGGTGAGTTAATTTCAAGTTGAGAGTCCATGGGCGACTTCTTGACCGGGTATGTTCTCGACTCTAATGACTAGTAATAACTAAAAATGCATTTAATAGATTTAAAAAATGATTACAAAAATATAAAGTAAATGAGACAAAATAATCAAGACTTCAGGGTCACACATTCTCATCTTCTTTGATGTTTTTATTCCAAAGAGAGGAACTGTTAACAAAATTGGTCAATGTATTTATAAGTCTTAGGGGAATTTGCAATTTTGAAAGTCCGGACGGAGAGAAATGTGGAATTTCAGCGAGGGAAGAATGATATTCTCTCCGTCCTATATAAAGTGTATTATTTGTTTTCGTCGCAGTAATTTAAGAGAGTTATTTTTAATGGATAAAAATATGATACTCATATAATTAATTAATTATTTAGAATTGGTTTGTGAGATAGAGATGTGGAACCTGTGCAATTAATTAATTTGTTGAATTGATTTGAGTCGGTAAAGGTATGAAATCCACTTCATTTTTTAAAAACAAGACACTTTCTATCGGACAAAAGGAGTATAACAATTTTAATATTCTCTATGTCCCGCTATTACTATCCTACTTTCCTAATCTGTTGTTCCGCTATTACTGTCATCTTTCATAAACTAACAAAAACTATTCTTAAACAAAAAAAATAAAGTGGGCAGCTCTTACTTAATACTCATCCCCACATTATCATACTCTCTCTTTCTCCAAACTATAAGTGGGCAGCTCTTACATCAAGTTATATAAGTTGACTCTACCAAACTAGGTATCCAAAACTCAAAATCTACACCTCCACTAAAATATGTGACACTTAATATACGTTTTTTAAAAATTTTCAAAGTTAGGATAACAAATTTAAAAATTTTGGGGAGGGGGGGGGACGTCACCTCGTGCATAATATTTAATTTTCTCAATTTAAATTTAAAAAAAAAATAATAGATTTATAAAAATAATAAGGTTTTAATGTATTTCATAAAAGCGAAAGTCTTAAATCAAAAACATGTGCGTCATCTAGTTTACGAAATTAAACAGTAATAAATGCATAGTTCATGAGAAAAAACTAAATTAATGCGGTAAAAAGTGATTTAGATTCTTTCATGATTGTGACCATCACCATCCGCCACTTCAAGCACTGCGGACCATTATCCGAAAAGGTGAAAATATACGGGGTGAGTACGACTACTCTGGGGTCAACATTATCCAAACTATAAACTATAAAAGGATTTAACATGAGAAATTAATAGAAATGGGAAGGAATTGCGGCCGAGAGGCTTAACCCGAAGGTTTTATTGTCGGGAATTGGGTGGCCCGAAAAGGCTAACCCGAAGGTTTTTTCGCTATGAATTGCCCGAAGGCTCTGCTTTCTTACGAATAACGCATGAGAAAAACAATAGTGTATAATAAGGATAAAAGTAAAAACCCCACCTTAACCTTTTGAGCAAATGAAATGAATATCAAATGAATAAGCGCTGTGCATTTCTACTAATAAAACTTGACTTTAATTATCCATGCAATTAATGACATATAAATGTATTCCATTTAACTGACAATTATACTACATATAATTAATTCAAGTCACAAAAGAAAAACATAGTATTTAAGGAACTGATATCCTAAAACAACTTTTGATCCTCACGTACACATGATTTACAAATTAAATGAAATTAAAATAAAATAATACCATATATTCTTAATCACGTACATATGATAAAATAAAATGAAAATAAAATGAATTTTCCTAATCACGTACATATGATTTCCAAGCTTTGAAACAATACACATATATTCTTTTAAATTTTTGAAAAGTAACCGAAGCCTTATGAAAATAAATTTCAAAGAAAACATATCATTAATAGAATATTACCATTTGAATATAATAATTCACACACTATATTTCTACCTAGAACTCATGGTATCAATTTAATCACGATTGTTATAAAGATCCAATCATGCGAAATCAGTGTAGACCTATCAATTAACCCATGATTAAATCTGGAAACATTTAATAAATTAAACTAAATCCTGTTCATCTTCTGAAATCTTCCATATCATCTAGCATATATAATTATGACCATACTGATTAGTCTTGAAAAACAATTAATTCTTGAAGCAAACCAAGAAATAAACTTTTGACAAAATCAATTTTTTTTTCGGTGCAAACAAAGAAGGTTTTTGGTAAGTGCTTATGCTATAGATGAAACATATATATACATATAAAATAACATAATCCTAATTAGATAAAGTTTGGTGATTTATTAATCTGATAAGGTTTAGGATTTGTATGAATATATAAATTCCATCTACGTATATATATACGGCTTCCACCGCTATAATGCATAAAATAAAAAAAATCCATCTTCGTATATATATATATATTTGACTAAGTATACGACTGCCCCCCTTCTTTTATTAGTATTATTATATATATATATATATTTAATATAAATCTTATATTACCATAATATTTAATCATTGACATACTCAAATACTCTAAAAAAAAAATTAAACCTTTAATCCAGCCTATCACACATAATTAATAAGGTCACATTGCATAAAATAAATAGATAAATCTACTTTTCGTAACTTAAAAATGCCATGGTTATGCATGCATTTTGTTTAATTAATTACTATTGCGCGACTTACGAAGCTTAAACACAAGATATCATGCATGAAATGCAAATGAGTTCCTTATTTAAATTTTATCATAAGAAAATTTCGGTGTGTTACATAACAAGTATAAAAATTACTAGAAATAAAAGATAACTCATAGTATTGCACAAAAATTCGGGGGGCCGGTCGCACCCACCCGCCCCCCTGGATCCGCCCCTGTCCGTGCCGAAACCAAAAGGGACAGTAATAATGGGACGGAGAGAACATCATACTAAAAAATTGAAATTCGACAAAAATAACTATTACATAAAATTTATTTAATGTATATACTTCAATCGGATGACGGCTGAAAATTCCTTAAGAATAATAAAAGAAAATCTTGCATGATAGACGGGTCTCTTATTCCACGATGAAGTCATATAGAGGAAGAATAATGCTAAGAAACAAATATGTGTGAACATAGGAATTTAACTACATGCAGAGTTCGACAGCAAGTAATTACGTGGCAACTTCCTTCTCAAATTCTGTATAAATGCCTTTTTAGTAATAATATAAAGATTTTTATTTATAAAATCAATAAAATTATTTATCTAATTCTAATTTATATTTTTCTAATCAATGATCGCGATGCGTAATCCATTAGTTACACGATAAGTAATTATTTGTATTTGATCATCTTCATACAACGGCGGATCCAAAAGGGAGAGTGTGGCTGCATCCAAAACCCAACTCGTATCGAAACACAATTTTTTTAATATATAATTTCTATTTTTTTTCCTTTTATTTTACATTTTACCCTTCAAATTCTATATAATACCCTCTTCCTTACTAAATTTCAAATTCAACTCCGAACTCGTAATTTTGAATCCACGCCAATCTTCATATTAATGTATATACCAATGTTAGCAATGAAATAAATTTGACTCATTCTTAATTAGTTAGTACGGAACCCGTAGATTGGAGTACTTTAGCGTCGTTGACCTGTTGCATCTTATTTGGTGGTTGACTCATTTAGCATACTTTCACCTCCCATTAATTTTGTCTCTGTTTTTTTTTCCAAGCTATCCCATTCATTTTTTCTCCAACTTAAAAAAGAAAGTTTTAATATTTTTAATATTCATTTAATTATTAATTATTTAAATTGTAGAATCCACACCTTTATTACTTAATTATTATTTAAATTGTAGGACACACTCATTTAGTACTAAAACCTACCTCACCTTAATAACCGCACCGATAGTTTGAAGCCAAGATGAATAGAACGGAGGGTGTACTTACAGTAAAACCTCGATAAAGTAATATTCGATAAAGTAATAATCTCGCTAAGATAATAATTTATTCTGATCCCGATATGAGTCAATGCACTAAAATAATATTCAATAAAGTAATAACCTCGTTAAATGAATATCTTTTCTCGGTCCCAAAATTATTACTTTATCGATGTTTAACTGTACTTATATTTAGGAATGTAAATAATTAATATGTTCGCACTTAAATATTTAATTCCAAGAAAAAAAAAACATGTGCAATGTCTTACTATTACTTCGCCGATTCCGTATTAATACACCAAACATAGAAATTTGCACCCGCTACTCAAAACAATCACCCTACATAGGAGTGGGGTTTACTCAGTGCACATTTCGGTAGCAGCTGTCACTTATGGTTAGCTTAGGATAGCGGCTGCGGATTATCCTCATCGTCCAAAAAAAATTAAAATAATAATTTAATAATATGTAAGTGGGGACATAACATTATTTTCTCCAAAAATGCGTGGAAATTTCAGCGACGCGTCGCAGTCCGAGATCTTAGTCTTTCTCCTTTCTCCGAATTTCAATAAATCTACCACCCCATGCTAACTCAAAAACTACATTTTATTACAAAAATTAAATTAGTTTGTTAATTTGTTGCTCGATCATATGGATGACCTGCTACCGGGATTCCGCTTCTACCCAACCGAGGAAGAACTCATCTCTTTCTACCTCCACAACAAGCTCACCGGCTCGCGGCCGGACATCGACCGGGTCATTCCGGTCATCGATATCTACGACTACAATCCATGGGATCTCCCACGTAACATATATTTCTACTTTTTCATAGTTTTCACAATTAATTAATACTCCCATTCAAATTTTTGCGAAGCATAGTTGAGACAATCGATTTATTTATTTTTTATATTTTTTATCATGTTGTAATTGAAGAAATAATATAAAGTTTCCAAAAAGTTAAAAATCATAATTTTCGAATTCGGAGAGAGAATAGATGTTTTAATTTGTAGTATTAATTTTTGATATAATTTGTTATTGCAGAAATTGTGGGGGAGGTTTGTCCGGCGGACAGCGAGCAGTGGTTCTTCTTCAGTCCGCGGCAGGAGAGGGAGGCGCGTGGCGGGCGGCCGAACCGGCTGACGACGGAGGGGTACTGGAAGGCGACCGGCTCGCCCGGTGAAGTCTACTCGTCGCAGAATAGCGTGATTGGTCGGAAAAGGACAATGGTATTCTATGTCGGAAGGGCTCCTAATGGGACCAAGACTACTTGGAAGATGAATGAATATAAAGCTATTCATTCTAATCTTCATCCTTCTTCCTCTTCACCTCCTCCCAATTTACAGGTATTACAATTTGATACACAAATTAAGCAAAAATTCGTTAGCCCCCCTAAATGATTCCTAGTAGATTTATTAGTTGGTTTAGAATCGAAGTACTTTGGCTTCGTTATATTGCAGTCAATCCGGTATTTCATGAGCGTACTAATTCAATATGTTGAGATAGATTGTTATTTTGTTCGTGAAGTATTATGATGATGTTGTTCTCAGTCCCAAGGTTATTACTTTATCAAGGTTTAACTATAATTAGAATATGAATAATTGTACTATTGAAAGATGTTTGTGTCTACATATAATAATCTTATATGTTATAATAAAATCTTTAATTTTTGTGGCATTAATATTATTACATGTACCACATTCACATGCCTATCTTTCCTCATTGGTGCAGTACTTAAGCCAAGAACTGAGCTTATGCAGAATATACAAAAAATCAAGAGACTTAAGGGCATTCGACCGGCGGCCGCCTTCCGACGCAGCGGCGCAGCTCCACCATCAGATGGCGCCACCACCAGCTGACGTTGTGCCGCCTCCGAGCAACGTCGTTGATCGATTTCAGTCCATGGAAATTCAAAACAATCCGGACAGCTGGGATTGTGATCAGTTCATCAACTCGTACCAATTATAGATTAAAGGAATATTTATATCAACTATTTTCCAGGCAGTTCAATAATTGAAACGTAAAGTTTTGAGAATTTGTAATTTATATATAATGTACCTTAAATAATGAAATTGTCGTTTCGCAGTAATTATTTGTGATTTCAGTATTATTCGTATAATAAAGATTTCGAAATAAAATGTTTTTTTAGTGGTGCAGACTATGTTATTAAACCCGGCCCGGCCCGGCCGGTTGACCCGGTTCAACCGTGACCCGGTGAAAAATTCGGGTCGGGCCAATCAAAAACCGGTTTTTGCTTATGACCCGGTACGACCCGGCAGAACTGGCCGGTCGACTCGGTAATCAGTACCCGATTAATTCGGTTGACTCGGTGACATTAATTAAAAAAAAATTAAATTTAAATCTAAATTCTAAATCTCTAATGTACTAATTCTATTTATGAAGTTTGGACATGGAAAATGCTAGGTTAATTTTTTACTTCAAATTATGTTAATATTAGCTTTTCTATATTATTAAGTTATTTATATTATTTATTAGTATTATGAAAAGATATTTAATATTTATTACTCCCTCCGTTCCACTCCATTAGTCCACTTTCTTTTCGGCACGGAGATTAAGAAAGTTGTTTGTTGTGTGTAAAATAGATAAAGTAGTGGAGTCCACTTGAATAAAAAGAGTATTATTTTAAATTAAAAAGGGAAAGTGAACTAATGGAGTGGAACGACCCAAAAAGGAAAAGTGGACTAATGGAGTGAAACGGAGGGAGTATGATACACCGGGTCGACCCACCGGTTCGACCGGTTGAACCACTAAAATTAATTTTTCCTGGTCAATGATCAGGCCGGGTTTAATAACATAGGGTGCAGAACCAACAGACAATTTAATTACAATTACTTTTATCCGTTTAGGATCAATGCCACCACCTAGCTCCGTCTTGATATAGAATTACAATTGAGAAGATTTTGCCAAGCAGAACAATGAGTCGAATATACTCCATCCGTCCTATTTGACTTATCTTTTTTTCCTTTTTGGGTTGTTCCTTTTGATTTATTATGTTTCTTAAAATGAAAAATAATAATCAACCAATCACTCATCTTAATTTTCGTGTGCCGAAAAGAAACAAAACAAGTCAAACGGGACGGAGGGAGTACAATTGAATCAAATATTAATTGCCTTTCAATACCCAGGATCTATCATAAAAAAAAAATCCCATAAGATGTTAAATAAAGAAATATATGTGAGTAATCATCCTCAAATTTGATAATAATGACTAAAATAGTTTACAAATAAATTAGTACAGTAGTACTTAAAATTAAGGTATCTATATATATATATATATATATATATATATATATATATATATATATATATATTTTTTTTTTTTTAATGACTAAAAACACAACACATGTATCATGCGATTGAGGAATATTTTGTAGAAACAAGGATTCCAAAGATTTCATACGTTGGGTTGCCTCATGGAATCTAACGTGTGGGGCAAGCATATTTTAATATTTAAATTTAATATTAGTCCCCCCGTCCCGTTCAACTTGTCTTGTATTCCTTTTCGGGCCGTTCCACTCGACTTGTCTTGTTTCATAAAATGGAAAATAATTACTACACAAACTCTCACTTTTACTTTGTGAGACCTACCTTTTTATACACAATCACTCACTCATCTTAATATCCGTATAGAAAAGAAACAAGGCAAAGTCGGGTGGGACGGAGGGAGTAATATTTTTGTGACTTAGACCTCCTAAAATCTTGATAATGTCTCTTTGGCCCCCTTCAATCGAATGTTTATTTTTACTCCCCCTTTCGGTAAAGTTGTTCAAATTTTCAAAACTGTTGAAAAAGAATCTTGAAAGACAAATGAAGCATGCTGGCTAGTGGACTCAGCCGTGCTGCCCGAGTTAATGTTTTTCTTCTAATTGTTTAATATATACTCCCTCCGTCCCAAAATTCTTGTCCAATTTGCTTTTTGCACGGTTTTTAAGGAGAGTTGTTAGTTGTGTGTAGATTGGTATAAAGTTGTGGGTCCCACAAAAATTTGTGTGTAATAATTTACTAAAAAAGGAAAGTGGAGAAGAATTTTGGGACAACCCAAAATGGAATAGCGGACAAGAATTTTGGGACGGAGGGAGTATTATAATAGGGTGCTATTCACATATAGGAATATAATCACTAAAAACTTTATATATATATATTTTTTTTATGTTCTATATATGTATATTTTTTTTATATATTTACGTGTAATAAAAATTTCAATCCAAGTCATTTAGTAAGTAAGATGAAGGGCGTCTGATCGATGTTATCAATTTCCAATATATATAGTTTACGAATCCAATTTGAAGTTATTGACTGTGCAATTAGAATGTGTCATATAGATTTAAATCATATACAAATAAACTTGATGCGATAGTTGTCAAAAGCTCAGATATGATTAATGATAGTGGGAGGTAAAAACAAAAGAACGCGGAATGAAACAAGTTACGAATAGACTTAATTAACAAGAAAATTCTTCTATAAGTCTTTGAACATGGGGACAGTGTGTTTTTTCCAGTTTAGACCTTGGAAATTTCCTCCCACATCAATTCCCCTTTCTTCATAATTCACCAAAATATTGAAATTCCTCCCTATAAATATAAACAACAATTAGGCTTCAAAATGCTCATTTGCTATATATTCTCTTTCTTTATGTTCATTTCCACATGCATATCTTTGATGAGAGAGAGAGAGAGAGATTGTTAGTAAGATGGATGATCTACCTTTAGGTTTTAGGTTTTATCCAACTGAGGAAGAACTGCTTTGTTATTATCTTTCTAATAAGCTACACGGCGCCGTACCGGAAATCGAAATGGTTATACCAGTTGTAAACATTTACGATTACAATCCATGGGACCTCCCACGTAAATTCAAAACAATTTTGTCTTCTTTAACCTTTAATTTCACAAATACACACACATTTTCTACTTAATTGTATTATAGTAGTTTATTTGTCTAGATTTTATATTATTATTATTATTATTATTATTATTATTATTATTATTATTATTATGATTATTATTATAAATACATGAAATATCTAATGCAAATATTTGTGTGTGTGTGTGTGTGGTCCTTCCATTTATATCTTTTGTTGTATAATGAAAATAATTTACTGTCCTTTTCAAGATTCCGCAGTATCAGATTCTTTGTTTTTTTATTTATTTAAATGTTTTGTTATTTTTTCCTGAATTAATAGTGTCTATATACATGGTGAGAATATTAAGACTTTTCTTTTATACGTGCAGAATTCTGTGGACAACTTTGCCCTCCGGATGCAGAACAATGGTTCTTCTTCGTGCCTATGCAAGAACGGGAAGCTCGCGGCGGACGCCCCAACCGCCTCACCGAAAGGGGATACTGGAAGGCTACCGGATCCCCTTCCGATGTTTACACGTGTCAAAATCTCCGGATCGGAAAGATAAAAACCATGGTTTTCTATATTGGTCGAGCTCCGGCCGGTACCAAGACTAACTGGAAGATGCATGAGTACAAATTGTATGACATGGATATCAATCAATCTACTTCAAATCCACAGGTCTGTTTAAATTTCGCAATTTTATTAATTATCACCTCTCCTTAATTAGGGTTCATGGAAATCTAGGTTTTTTTATAAAAAAAATTAGGGTTTCTTATAATAAAAATGAATTATTATTTTCTTTAATATAATTTTATTTTTGTGGATCATAAGTTGAAGGAAGAGTTCAGCTTATGCCGAATTTACCAGAGATCGAAAAGCACGAGGGCGTTCGATAGGCGGCCGCCGTCCGCGGCCTCGGCGGATGATCAAGCGGCGGCGGCGGCGCAGTATTACCACCACCGTCAAAGTAATGAAGAAGGTGGCGTAACAGTTGATGATGATCAGAATATAGCTCCGGAAAGTGAATTATATTGGGATATAGCAAGTGGAAATGCACCCTTGTTGGATTCGGAATTAACGATGTTACTCAAATGGATTATGGATTAGTAGAATGCTCTTTGTGGATAATTGTAATTAGCACTTTAATTAATCATGTACATACACTATGTATAAAATAATGATTTAAGAAATCAATCAGTATAGCTAGTTCGTTCTCATTTTCACTTTTTATAATGTGAAATTGTATAAATTAAACTATCATGTATTTTTTATTTTTAAAAAATTCTTTTTACGAAGTACCTTATATTAGAAGAATACGTTTTTATCCATTCGTACAATACAAAATTTCGGACACAAAAAATATTTCATGCAACATTATTTAAAATCACATTGAAATTCAATTCGCACAATATAATTTAAATAAAGGATATTTTGTGAAAGAAAAAAAAATCGAACCATATCAGTTGGGGCCATTTGGAAAAAAAACTATTCGCTTTCTATTTGTCTTCTTCTAATTATTTGATGTTATCGGCTGGTTAGCCACTTAGCCTTCCCACCATTTTTTTTCTCTCATACATTCTTATTTTATTTGGGTGGGAAAATTAACAATTTTATATAGGATGCGATTTAATTTCTCCGTCCCATTTATATAGTGATGTAAATTCTATTGAGTTGTTTTATTAATATTGTATCCTTTCTATTAATGAAAACAAAATAATATTATAAATCACAAAAAGTTATATGAGTCTGAATTATTTAGACACAAAAAGGATTTCATACTAATTTGAGTTTTAAGTGGGGTTGACTGATGGGATTAATTAAGCTCGTGTGTTTAAGTGAATACTAGTATTTATATTTAATTAATTACAACTCTAATATTTTAGGGTCTTAGATCACCTCCTAAAATTAATTGTCTTCTTCCTAAATATAGAATATGGGCCTCCTCTTTTGGCACAGTTGTTTCTTTCTACTTTGAATTATTGCTTATTATTCCAAGTTGGTTTGTGTTTGACTATATTATATGCATGTCTTTTTTATGTGTTCAACGTAGTATTTAGGAAAACATTAAATACTAATATTTGATGTGATGTTAATTGATTGTGTAAGATCAATCAAGCTAGTTTACGAATCCAATTTGAAATGTTGATTGTGGAAGTTAACGGACATTATTCTTTATTACTCCCTCCGTTCTCCTATTTTCGGCGATGTAATTTATACGATTGATTTTTGTGTGTTAGGAGAGAGAGTGATGTGAATAGGGCGGGGCCTACAAAGATGTAATTTTTTGTGAGATACATTTACTTTCTTTTTAAGAAAGAGGACATTTACGTGGAACAATCTAAAATAGAATATATGACGTTTCATGTGGAATGAAGTGAGTATTTTTTTATTTAATAAAATGGAAAACCTGCAACTATCATACAAATACGTGATTAAACCTCGAGTCTGCAAACCAGAAAATGTAAACATTAAACAATACTCCCTCCGTCCCGCTATTTGTGGCTCACTTTCCCGAAAGGGGTGTCCTGTTATTTGTGGCCACTTTTCTAATTTGGTAAAAAATTATTATCATATCTCCTACTTTATCATCATTTCTCTCTCCTACTTTATTACATTATCTCTCATACTTTATCATCATTTCTCTCATATTCTCTCATATTCTCTCATTATCTTATTCATCTTCTCTCTCATACTTTATCATCTACTCCCTCTCTCATACTTTATCATCTACTCTCTTAATTCCCGTGCCGACACCAATTGAGCCACAAATAACGGGACGGAGGGAGTACTTATTTAGAGGTGTTGATGAGATTCAAAATTGTTAGTATTTTTTATTAGGAACCGGGGCATCGTTATCGTAGAGGCTAGGGTGAGTTGCAACCCAACAAATTCTTTAAACCTTTTGTACAAATAATTCTAAAATTCAATTATTTAGCGAACACGTAAATTTCAAATTAATATCAACTAAAATGCAGATTTTCTTTTGTAGACATCTAATTATAATTAGAAAATAGTGAATTGTATGTTTTTTTTAATCACGAGACAACTATCGCAAATACAAGGCCATCCTATATTAATACAGTTAAATTTCGATGAAGTAATGTTCGATATAGTAATAACTTCGATTAGATAATAATTTCTTCCGTCTCGACTTGGATCAATGGACTAAAATAATGTTTAATAAAGTAATAACATCATTAAACGAATATTCTTTTTCGGTCTCGAGATTACTATTTTAAAGAGGTTTAAGTGTACGGGGAGTTGCTTGAGAACTAGGAAAAGGGGTGTAGAACAAAACTGAAACTTGTCACTAAATGCGCGTGAAATTCGTGGTATGGTACGAGGATGAAGTTTGTGATGGAAAAGAGACGAACATTTTGAGAATGCGAATAGGGCTGTTTGAAAATACCGAAAAATCGGTATACTGCATACACCGTATTGGAAAAATACAAAAAATAATAATTTTTCAGTATACCATAGTTTTCGATACGACAACGGTACTGGATTTTTCAATACGGCAACAATATTGGATTTTTCCATATTGCGGTACCTTTGTATAGCAAAGTTTCGATAATTACCGATTAGTACCGAATCTCAGTATATACTGAAGCTCCGATAAATAACGTATACTGAACTACACAACTTTATACCGATATACCGATGTATACCAAGAAAGTTAGATACTGAATATATACCGAAGTTCATACCTCATATATCTTGTAAAAAAAATGCAAAATGTTGGTTGCAGGGTTCGGCACACTGCTTGCTTCAGTGCACCATGACATATTCGGTATACTTTAATTGTTCGCATACCGTTATGCTTTGGTATATCGAAATATGGTATTGTATACCGAAGCAAAGGTATAGAGATTTGTTAATACCGAAAGTTCGGCATACTGCACCACGATATATACCGAAATATTCGTATGAAAACAATGTTTTTTCCCAAGTCTAACCATTTCAGTACGGTGAGCGGTAAGAGAGAAAAAAATATGGTATATCGTACCGTAACTCCTAAATGTGAATGATGCATCGCAACGGCGCGGCAATGTATTTGTGCTCGCTGGAAAAATTGTTTAAGAAATGGAAACAAATCAGAAAGAGGACAAAGACTTTGACCTTTGTCCTAAAAACTAAATAACGAAGACATGCAATATGGTATCCGATCATGTACAATTCGATGAGGTTTATTGGTCTGTGGATGGTTTGGTTTACTCGTAGAATTAGGGGTCGGCATGTCGGATTCGGTGATGGGAGCATCATGTCGTACGAGTCAGAATGTGCGATGCGCGTGCGGTACATTGAGATTCTTGAAGTGTCGAAAAAGATGCACAAGTGGAAAGAGAAGAATAGCTAAAAATGTTTAATTTGGCCCAATTTAGTTTAGTGTGTGACCTACAAGAAGTGAAAGTCATCGGAAGACAAAAGAGATTTTAATAAAATAAAATAAATTGAGGGAAAAAACCAACTTTACATAACTGACGTGAAAACGTGGATTGGAATCATGCTTCATTCCTAAAAATTCAAATAATTGAACCGTAAAAACACATTTTTTAACAACTTAATAAATTATCCTTGGGAATTTTCTTCCACGGTAGTGTTTAGAACAACTTAAATAAGCTACTTTTGGGATTTTTGACCGCAAAAACACATTTTTTAATGTTTGAAATAAGTGTTTCTGTTTTTTTTAGCTTAAAATAAGTTAGAATAAACAGAAGCTCATACATAAGTTGGTCATGGGTCCTTTTTAAAAGCAGAAACCAAAAGAAATTGAAAAGCAGCTTATAAAGTATTTGCAAAACTATTTTTTTTTAAAATTGAGCTGCTTTTTTTTCTACTATTCCAAACACTAACAACTTTTATTTAACAACAACTTTAAGCAACTTTAAGCATAAACAACTAAAAGATGCTTATAAAAGTTCTTTCAAACACTACCTCAATCTCCTTTCTTCTTTCAGCAAAATCAAATTCTCGACTCGTAGATCGAGCATCTCCCTGATGGGGTTACACTTTAAAGAGATTTTATAGTATCACATCCTCATAGCTACCTAATGGTTGCTTCAATCAGTTGAAGTGGATATAGACTCAGTTAGACATATAGAAGATAACAAAGTGGTTTTAGGATCAGAAGTTCCTAACTTATATGCAATAGAATAATTCGAAATCGGTATTAACCTTCTTTTTTTTTATCTTCAAGTCAAATATGGTATTGGTTTATTGTATATATTATTGTGGACCTTGAAGATTGTTATCTTGAGGGGGAGTGATAAATTGTAAATAATTCTGAAGATTAGACTGACCCTCTAAAGGTCAAATGGCTCTGAAGGTCAAATGATTGTACTCTATTTTCTTTTCTAAATTTTTTCCCAAAGGGTTTTCTTAGTAAAGGTTTTTAACGAGGAATATGATGCAACACATGATTTCAAAAAGAGTGGCGACATCAACATCCAGCAAATTCGTTTAAGTGATGATCTAGCGGATTCTCTTACGAAGGCATTACAAACGTCAACATTCAAGAAGATGGTACACAAGATCAATATGCGCCTATTCAATGATTTACAATGATTATTTTGAGGGGGGCAACTGTACTCGTTTTGCTTCGACCAGTTTTTATCCCATTGGGTTTTTTTGGCAAGGTTTTAACGAGGTAGCATTTTCTTTTAGGGATGGTCAATCAAGGGGGAGTGTTATAAATATATTCATGTGTATATTTACTATATATATGATAATAATATTCATCTATCTCCGCTCTCTCTCTATTATTCTCTCTTATATTTAGTTTATAACAAAATTAAAGATTTGCTTCTGGATATTATTAATTAGAATCCTCAAGGTCGGGGGGCGAAATTTATCGAGGATTGAGTTTTCTTTGTATGGGGGTTCGGGGGCGGAGCCTCCGAAAAAAAAATTTTATCACATTTTTCTACTGAAATCTAATTATACTTATGTTTTATGGCTTATTTAAGGATTAAATTCTTCTTTCATGAATAACTCATATATTTTTTATATTTATTCAAAAAATATAGTACACAATCCTATTTTGACATCATTCTAAATTTAGTTAGAGGAAATTATGAAGAATAACAATATTTAACTGAGGAATTAATAAGTATTTAAATGATAGTTTATTTATACTTCAAATGTTCTTAATTTTATATCAATAAGTACATGAAAAAAGAAAACACAAACATAGTATATTAATTCCATCAAATAAAAAACATAGTATATTAATTACATCAAGTTATAAGTTGACTCTACGAAACTAGGTATCTAAAACTCAAAATCTACACCTCCACTAAAATATGTGACACTTAATATACGTTTTTTAAAATTTTTCAAAGTTAGGATAACAAATTTAAAAATTTCGGGGGGGAGATCGAAAATTTAATTGAAACAAATATAAAAATTACTAAAAATAAAAGATAACTCGTAGTATTGCACAAAAATTCGGGGGGCGATCGCACCCACCCGCCCCCCTTGGATCCGCCCATGCTCAAGGTAGTAACCGAAAGAAGATCAAGATGATGCAATACAGCTGATTTTATATTATTATCACAAGATGTAAGAACGCGTAACGGATTGTCTAGCTATAAGCGCATTTTTCCACACACATACTATACATAAAAAATAGAAAAATAAAAAAAAATTACATAAACAACAGTTTATCATCATACGACAATAATATATATATATATATATATATATATATATATAATTATCAAAACTGTTGTATATTTAGCATTGTCAAACAACCCTTTTGTTAAATTATCATAACTAAAATTTACTTGACCTATTCTACGCACCCTTCAGTCACGCACTCCTCGGGTTGATCCAGCGGTTCAACCGGTTCGACCGATTAAACCAATAAATTTATGTTTTTTAGGTCGATGACCGAGCCGGTTATGAGAACATAGCTTAGATTAAGTGGACGTGCGGTTACCAGTTTCCCACCTTAATAAAAAGGGGCAATACCTTTCACTTGAAAAAGATATTCAAACACCTTTTTACCGGAAATAAACTTTTTCTAGAAAGAAAATAGGAATACGTGGTGCTACTTAATTTGCTGGTTTCAAATAGTCAAAAATTCATGATATTTTAATATTTTAAATTATAAATGGGCCGATCCACCACTTGCTTTGGATCATCAAATGGTCCAAATCGAATTTCTAGATATTACATTAAGTGAGTGTTTGCAAACTTATTTAATTTCTAGCTTAATTTAAGGAAAAATTATTTTTTGATGTTCGCAATAGCTTAAATTCGGAAAAATTTTCTATAATTAAGTTGAATAAGTTGGTTTTTACAAACTTCTCCAACTTAATGACATATTTGTAATTTCGGATAAGTTATGATTTGATATTTTACTTATAAATCACAAAATAAACTACTACAATATAAATTTTGCAAACACTATTTTTTCAATTTTTTTTAAGCTGTTTTTGCAAACACACCCTAAATTATCTAATAAGCCACTTTTACAAACTTCTATTTAATTTAAGCACTTAAAAAAGTTTAAACTATTGCAAACACCCCTAAGTGATTTGTAATAAAAAAAACATTAAAAATCATTAAAGTGCACGAATACAAGAGAGAGAGAGAAGGAAAAAAAATACACGAGAGAGAAGGAAAAAAAAGGAAAAAGGAGAGAGAGACGATAGAGAGAGAGAAAGAAAGAAAGAACAAAATAATAAAAAAAGGAAGGAGAGAGAGACGATAGAGAGAGAAAAAAAAGAGAGTGAGGAGAGAGAGACGAGAGAGAGAGAGAGAAATGTGTGAGAGTGGAGATCAAAATATTAGATTAGTAGTGGGGATAAAAAATAAAAGAACATTACTATATTACCCTTAATGAAATTCAATAATTATTAATAATTAAATAATGTTCAATTTATCATAGCTTTAGATCTTAGAAATGGAAGGTGTGAATATATTAATTTTTCAACCTCTAAGGGGGTGTACACAAAATAGATATCTAAATCTCCAAATTCTACATCTCCACTAAAATAAGTGACACTTAATATACGTTTTTTAATATTTTTCAAAGTTAATAGTCACTTCCATACTAATTCTTCATTATTACTTTAGTATAGGATAACAAGTTTAAAAATTCCGGAATGGCGAATTCGAAAATTTAAGTGAGACAAGCATATAAATTACTCGAAATAAAAGAGAACTCGTAGTAATACACAAAAGTTCGGGCGTGCGTCGGCGGCGATAGAGTACTTCGCTCATAACGGCAACTCCGACGCTAATTGGCTGGCCATGTATGTCAGGCTGTCAGCAGTTTACTGCTTTCTCCTCGAGGGTCCGTCCTCCGGTCGTCGTCGCCTCCTTCATCACCGTCGCCTTGCTCGTCTTCCTCGTCGTGATATCTGCTATCGCTCTAAGGAAACATTAATGAGCAACATCTTACATTTGTATTATTTTGTTTTATTTTACTCTCGTTTAAGTTGTAATTGATTTGGAGTCTTTACTTTTTCTCAATTATTTATAATCAATTCATAAAGGCCATAATTTATGTTGACGAATATGAGACACGTGACACAATATGTTCGACCGTTATTTATATATAACTAAATAAAATAACAATGAAATTTTAATATTAGAATTTAAGTTATAAATTATTTATAGAATAAAGCAAAAAACATAGAGAAAATATGTAAATAGTGATAGCGGTGGTATATTCGAATTTTGGATATGAATTTAGGAGTACCTCCCATTTCTAGACGACAAATTACAAATAAAATTTATTTATATTATATATGTATTAAAGAATATGCAATTTATTTTTTCTATTTTACTAAACTTTATTTAAGAGAAAATAGCGCCAAAAACAAACAAATGGCGATACCTCGAAGACAACATAACATGTCCCAATTTCCCCTCCCTCCTCAACTCTCTCTCTCTCCTCATTTCCTCAAACGCTTCATACCTCCGCCGGCCTTCTCTCACCCTATTTTTTCCATTACAAAATTTCAGACACAGAATATTTCATGCAATATTATCTAAAATCACATTGAAATTCAATTAGGACAATATAGTTAAAACACATGATATTTCGTAATAATAATAATAATAATAATAATAATAATAATAATAATAATAATAATAATAATAATAATAATAATAATAATAATAATAATAAATGAATCATTCCAGTTGGGGCCATGTGGAAAAATACTGTTCGCTTTCTATTTGTCTTCTTCTAATTATTTGATGTTTTCGGCATGTTAGAGCATCTCCAAGGGTTTCTCTTATGATAGAGGAGTCCAGTGGCGGATCTACATGTAGCCAAGGAGAGTCAATTGCCTCTCCTCAATTTTGTGTGTGAAACACCTATTATGCCCCCATTAATTAAAAAATAAATTAGAGAAGATAAATCTCATTCTCAAATCTCAGTTTATGTTCTGCACTTCTACTCCAATGGGTGATGAATGAACGGACAATAATGTGGTGGTTTATATTGAGAAAGATACATTTAGTATTATTACTAGTGCACCTATTATTGAGAAGTTTCAGAATACTGTAAACCGTAGATGCCGATTACAGATTAATTTTTAATGGATTAAATGTACAGTATATTTTGCTATAACACGTTTATATGTTATTAAGCGTGTTATATTTGCCCCCCCTAAAAATCTCGCGTCGGCCCCTGGGGGAGTCTATCCCTATTTTTATGAGGAAACAGTGTTTCGTCTCCCACGGTTTTTCCATATCTCTCCCTAAAAAGATATACTCCATAACACTTTCATTTGTTAATTTTTCAAATCAATTTTAAATGCTTTTTTTTATAATTAAATTAACCATAATAATATATTTATTAAAAAAATTAAAAAATTAAAATTCTACATTAATTGCAAAAAAAGATAATTCAAATTACTTAAATACAAAAGATATGTTACATAATATCTAATTCACCGAAGATGAATATTCATTAAATAAATTATCAACAAGTGCATTCTGGAGCTTGAAATGAGCGTTTATATCTTTAATTTCACTAAACTGCTTCGTGTAATGTTGAATCTTGTGTAAGAAATTAAAAAAAAAATTGAAAAAGAAAAAAATAGGGGAGCCAAAATTTTCCCATATGTGTAGGAAAGTATTCTTGCTTCCTTTATTATTATGCAAGAAATAGGGGATTGTTGGAGAAGATTGTGTAAGGGAATCCCGGGCATCGTTGGAGGTGGTCTTAGCCTTCACACTATTTTTTTCTTTTTTCTCTCATTATATTCTTATTTTATTTGGGTGGGCCAATTCACAGGTTTATTGGATGTGATTCATCAAATCATTACAATTTCATATGAATGGAATCTCGGACACTATCGTAATTATGTTCCCTAATGACACACTAAATCTTAAATTCCTCGAACTACCACCCTCCAATCATTCAAGCCCAAAATCTTGTCCGGATCTTTGCGTGTTTTGCTGTCATTATAGAAAGTTTCACGTTCGTTCCACCCAGCTGTCTAACATTATGTTACAATTTTTAAATCTTAAATATAAAACTAATATATTCATTCCGTCCGACTATTTTTATCTTAGTTTTTTAATATTGCCCTCTCTTCTTGACTTCATTCAAAAAAGAAAAATAAATTGTAGACCTCAACCAATCTAAATAATGAGTCCACCACTTTAACACACCTCCACTCATTTTACCGTGTCAAATATAACTAAAACAAAAATAATGGGATGGAGGTAGTAGTAATAATACTCCCTCCCTCTCAGCCGACTTGTCTTGTTTGGTTCCCGGCACAGATATTTTGGTGAGTGGGTGATTGTGTGTAGAAATGTAGGTTCCACAAAAAAAATGAGAGTTTGTCTAGTAATTATTTTCTTTTTTAGGAAACAAGACAAGTCGGGTGGGACGGTGCGGAAATGAATACAAGACAAGTAGGGCGGGAGGGAGGGAGTAATAAAAATTCATCATTAAAAAATTAGTTACCTCAGCAGCTACGTCATTGCCCAGGAAAAGAAGGTTGTGAGAGGATTCTAATACTTATTGGAAGGATTTCATACTAATTTTATTTTTAAGTGGGTTGACATGATGGGATTAATTAAGGTCGGTGTGTTTAATTATTTTCAATATTAATATTTTAGGGACTCAGAACTCCTAAAACTGTCTTCTCTCTCTTAAGTCATTAATATAGAATATGGGCATCCGCTTTTCGGACAGTTGATTCTTTCTACTTTGAATTGCTTATTATTCCAAGTTGGTTTGTGTTTGCCTATATTTGATGCATGTTTTTTTTAATGGATTCAACGTAGTAAACAGGAAACATCAAATATACGTGTGTTAGACGTGTGGAAGTAGATGCACATTATTTCTTTTATGATTGGAAAATATGCAGCCGCTATCGTAACTGCGTACTGTGCAAATTCTAATTATGTAGAATAATCTCCAACTGCCCTAATTTAAATTTTTTTTGAGATTTAATTATTTAGATCAACTCCTAAGTTTCGCATATAAATTACTATTTTCGTTCCATTAGTAGTGTTTGGTTTCTTTTTCACACGGAGATTAAGAAAATAATATTATGTGGTGTATGTTGTTTGACTTTTGAATTATTAATTTATAGCCACAAATTCTTTGTTTTTTTATTAACAAAACAAATGGGACACCGATTTCGAAAATATAAGACACTACTAATGAAAAAGAAGGTATATTAAATGCATATTTTCTTTTGTCGACATCTAAACAAATAAAAAAATGATTAATTGTGCATGCATTTGACCGCAAGACAATGATAGCAAACACAAAAAGGCCATCCATCATAAGTGGCCCGTAAAATATGAAGACAGGGCCGACCCTGAGTATGTGCGAGGTGCGCGACCGTTCATGACCCAAAAATTTTTGGGACCCTAAAAAGAATTTTTTTTTTTTTTGTATTTTCTATTAAACAAATCATAATATGTAAATATGAGGCCTTAATTTTCTATGTTAGGGGCCCATTTTTTTTGTTTCACACAAGGTCCTTGTTTTTTTCTAGTTTTTCAGGACTACCCTGTATGAAAATAGTGGGAAACTAGAAAAAAGGGTGTAAAACAGAAAAGCTAGAGCTTGTCACTAATTTCGTGAAATTCCTAGTATGGTACGAGGATGGAATTTATGACGGATATGTAACGAAATTTGGAGAATATAAATGATGCATGCATTGCAACGGCTGTATATTGTGCTAGCCGGAAAAAAAAAATTATTTAAAAAATAAATTAATGGGCCGGTAAAAAGAAAGAAATTGGAAAAGGGAACGAAGACCTTGACCTTTGTCCTAAAAACAAAATACAGAAGAAATTAGAAAGATCTTGACCTCCAAGGCATCTCAAGGAACACACATCCATTAATTTGATTGGATTATTATTATTATTATTTTATTATTTATTATTACTATTATTTTTTCCGACCGGATAAATTCTTGTTCGACATAGTGGACACTCACATAAGTTATAATCAGGGACGGAGCCAGAAATTTCCTTCAGGGGTTCAACTAATTATATGTATATGGATCTAATTTATAGTAGTGATTTTCTAGTTATTTTACATTTTAATTAAAAAATAAAGAAGAAAAAAAGGTAAATAATAAAGAAAAGAAAATAAACATTGCAGGGAAGTGAATCTTGCTCTACAAATCCTTATGAAGGGTTACCAATATACCATAATGCAATAAATGTAATATCTATACACTAAAATATTTGGGGGCCCACTGTCACCCCTGTCCTACCCCTCCGTCCCTGGTTATAATGATATAGATAGTGTTGTGTTTAACATTAATATTACTTCTGTAGTAAGAAATGACTTTTGCAGTTCGAATTATTTATGAAATGACAAGATGATAAGTTGATAATTGACTTTCGTGGCTACAAAAGATTTTACATGGTGCTACTCGGAAATAACACCACTGAGTAATTTGTATTGATTTATATGTTAAAGGCTTGACCGTCCCAATTCTAATATAATATGGTATTTGATCATGTACAAGTGGATGAGGTTTATTGATTCAATATGAATTGTTTGGTTTATACGTAGAATTAGGAATCGACGTGCCGGACTCAGTGATGGAAGCATCGTGTCTTACGTGTTAGAATATACGATACGGTACATTGAGATTTTTAAAATATCGAAAAAAAATGAACAAATGGAATGAGAAAAACAAAGTAAAATGTTTAATTTAGCCCAATTTAGTTTTGTGTGAGATGATATTTATGTTCCAATTTTTTGCCGTTTTCTCCATCTGAATCAAACTTTTCCTTCCAAGAAGTGAAAGTTATCGGAAGACAAACGAGATTATAATAAAATAAAATAAAGTTGAGGAAATGAACCGACTTTATATATATTTAATCTTTTCATAAATTAGTCTAGGAAATTTCCTCCCAAATCAACCTCTTTTCTTCATTCACCATAATCAAATTCCTCCCTATAAATATAACCTATTAGTACCCTTAAATCTGCTCATTTTCTAGATGTTCTATTTCTTCAGTAGAGAGAGAGAGATTGTCACAAAGATGGATAATCATTCAGTAGGTTTTAGGTTCTATCCAACTGAGGAAGAACTTCTCTGTTACTATCTTACTAATAAGCTAAACGGCACCGTTCCGGAAATCGATAGGGTTATACCAGTTGTACACATTTACGATTACAATCCATGGGATCTTCCACGTAAATCTTGAAATACTTCTCTCTCTTCCAACCCTTTCTCGCTTATATATTTATACTTTTGTAGCATTTTATTTTTTGAGGTTAATTTTAGTATTATTGAAGTTACATATATACATGAAATGCCACGTAAATCTCTTCATGCCCTTCCTCTAATAAAATCTCAACCACATTATCTCATAATGCATATACAAATTAGTTCACATAAATATATACATGCTGAGAGTATTAAGACTTTTCTTTTGTACGTGCAGAATTATGTGGACAAATTTGCCCTCCGGATTCAGAACAATGGTTCTTCTTCACACCTATGCAAGAAAGGGAGGCACAAGGCGGACGGCCCACCCGCCTCACCGAAAGGGGTTACTGGAAGGCTACCGGCTCTCCTGCCGATGTTTACACGTGTCAAAATCTCCGAGTCGGAAGATTAAAAACAATGGTTTTCTACACTGGTCGAGCTCCCACCGGTACAAAGACTAATTGGAAGATGCACGAGTACAAATTGTATGACACGGATAAGCAACTTTCTTCAAAGCCTCAGGTTTGTTTTAATTTTCCAATTTTATTACCACCTCTCCTTACTTAGGGTTCATGAAAGTCTAGGGTTTTGTTTTAGTTTAGGGTTTCTTAAAAGTCGAGGGTTTTAATTTAGGGTTTCTTAACATTAAATCCAATTTTATTATTTTGTTTAATATTTGTTTATTTGTTTGATCATTAGCTGAAGGAAGAGCTCAGCTTATGTCGAATTTACAAGAGATCGAAGGGGACGAGGGCGTTCGACAGGAGGCCGCCGACCACGGCCTCAACGAATGATCAAGCGGCCATGCAATACTACAACCAAACAAACCATAATAGTAATGAAGAAGGTGTGATGATAGTTGATAGTGATCAGCATAATCCAGATGTGGAAAGTACTGAATTCAATTGGGATATGGAAACTGGATATGAAGCTCTGCAGGATTCGGAAATTAGGATGTTACTAAATTGGTTTGACATATGAAGAATTAATGATGTATTCACTAATTAATTAGTATTAATTTTGATTAGTGAAGAATAGGGGTGGCAAAGTATCGGGCCGGGCTGGCTCAGGCCCGACCCACCGGGCTTTTGGGGATTTACTGGGTTGGGCCCCTCGAAATTCATTCGGGTGGGCGGGCTTACCTCGAGAGGTTCAAGTTCCGATTTACCAAGAACAAAAGTCTCTTCAACAAATTGTTGTTCAAACTCTTAAATTTAAATAAATATAACATAAACAACCCAAAAGTTAAACTAGAAACAGAAAACATGATAAAAATTAGAAAAATATAAATTGCAAAATCATACTTACGTCCATATGTCCATGAGACATAGTCATAGATGATGAACCTCCCCTTGAAGTTGTATTTCCTTTTGCTGCAACTCCTAATTGATCATACTGAACAAAAAGTTGGTACAAAGAATCCTTTACCCTTTTCACCTTCTCCTCATATTCAAAGGGTAAAGTTTCTTGCATACGAACGTCAAGTAATTCATCTTCCCCTTCGGATCAAGGATACTCCCAAATGCTAGAGTATTGCAATATGAATCCCAATATTTGTCAAACTAATTGACTTTCATCTTCCTCGTCATATCCTTGATTATTTCATCATCGGAATTCAAGAAATCATTCAACTTCATTTCTATAGATGAAATTAGCTTAAAAAAAGGTCGAGGTGGGATATGATGAACCATATATCAAGTTAGTGATCTTATAAAATGGAGCCAAGAAACTTGCAATTCTTTCTCCTCTTTCCCAGTCTTCGTTACTCGGGAAAATGTTTGTAGCCTATCTCATTGTAGCTCAAAGAAATGAATGCACGACGGTATTTGATAGTACTTTGAAGCATAAAATACGTCGAATTCCATCTAGTAGGCACATCTAAGCTCAAAAAACCCCACCAACATTGCTTAAGTTCACCTCTTCTATGCATTCATAAAATTGCCTCTTCCTCCCATCCGATGACTTCACATATTTAACATTATTTCTGATTTTTTTCAAAGCATCATCTACAACATTCAAACCTTCTTGAACAATTAAATTCAAGATATGTGTTGAACACCTCACATGAAAGAACTCACTCTGGCATATCAAGCTAGCTTGCAAATTCAATCTTTCTTTTAAAAATCTAACTATGGTGTCATTTGAACTTGCATTATCCAAAGTAAGTGAAAATATCTTAGATTCTATGCCCCAATCCTCAAACATCTCAAGGAATTTAGAAGATAATTCAAGACCTGAATGTGGTGCATCTAACTCAACAAATGCAAGTAATTTACAATTTAATTTCCAAGACGAGTCAATGTAATGCGCAGTCAAACACATATCGCCTTCATTAGTCATACCAGTCCAACAATCAGATGCCAAACAAATACGTCCAGAATGAGCAACTAACAAACTTTTTAGCTTTTCTTTTTCACGCTCATAAACTTTCAAACAATCCGATTTCGCTGTGTTTCTACAATGAGATTCGAAGTCATGATTCAAAAGATTATTCAATTCATTAACCCCATCATACTCAACATAAGAGAATGAAAGATCATGCTTAATAATGGCTTTAGCCACTCCCTTTCTATACGTTTGTCTATCAAATCTCCACCTCTTCAACAAGTTTGCTTGATTATCCAATAAGACATTCACATCATGACACTTAGGGCTTTTAAAACATTTTTCCACATGACGTCTTAAATGAGTGGTGCCAGACTCAGCTTTGCAAGTTATAAGTTTCTTACATTGCTTGCATTTACATTTTTCTACACCATCTACTTTGCCCACCTTCTCCAAGTAATTCCATACATCGGATTTAGATTTTTTAGGTTCCCTATCATCAATATTTTCTGATTTATCATTCTCATCACCCTTCCTCTTACCCTTGTCAGTTTTACCACTACAATCAATGGTGAAAGTAGTACTTGGAGAAGAAATGAATTCATTAAGAAATTGCACATCCTCATCATCATTAGTATCCTCTAAACTTTGAGTTACTTATTTTCCTGTAGCATTGGAAAGAAAAAAAAAAAGACATAAGTTGCTAATAAAAGACAATGAAGAAATTACTACAACAATTCATGAATCATGATAGATAAATAAATTATAATCACCAGCTAAGCTACCTAAATAACCAGAGGAGGGCCCTTTGAAGATTACTTTTTTTTTTTAAATCAACAAAATCTTCAAACTTGTGATTTCTTTTATTGCCTATTGATAATATATACACGTTTATACGGATCACGAAGAATTTTAATGCCGCTGGTAAATTCATACTTCAATCTGAAACTTTACTAATTAGCAGTAGTCCTTCCAACTCAGATCCCAATACAAAACTGCGACAATTGCACACATATTGTGAACGGAATCAATTTACCATCGGAAAGCTACTACCATTTATAGAAGTAATTTATCACGGCAGAACACAAAACGAAACGGGACATTCAGAATATGGCTATTTCGAATCGAGAGAAATCAAATCACTAATCCGTCTTCTCTTTCCATGGAATAACACAAACGAAATAAACCATAAAGCAACAAAAGAGGCCCCTTGGGATAGTTTGAAGTTATACTTTCTCATTTAATTCACAATCTGTCTTAAGGTTGCTACACTTATTATCTGCTTGCTTTCCAACTGACTCCTCAAAATGTTCAAATGAACCAAACAAACCACATTGAAAATAGAATTTAACATACCCGACATCCTTGACCGTGATGGTTTTGAAGGGGAAAGACGTCGACGTCGAGCTACGAGAGAGAGATTGAGACGAACGGGAGTTACAGGAGTGAGATTGAGACGAACGGGAGTTGCTTCTATGTATCGTTCATTCGTTTGTAACTTGAGTGCTGTCGTTGGTTGCTCGTTTAGGGATCTAGGGAGAGATTGTTATTTGTTAATTACTTAATTGTTGGACTTGGGCCACTTGGCATAGTATTTATTGGGATAATATTACAAATTTACAATTGATAACTTATTAATTGCTATTGAGCTAATATTATCGGGCGGGTTTCGGGCGAGTTTTTTAAGGCCCGAGATCCCGGGCTTTTTTCGGAACCTTGGGTTTTTTAGGCCCGAGCCCAATAAGCCCTATGGGCTCTCTGGGCGGGCTTTTTTAGGCCCAGATTCATTTCGGGCCTCGATTTTTTAAGTCCAACCCAACCCCGAGTACGAGTACCCCGTGCCGGTCCATCGAGCCAGGCCCATTTTGCCACCCCTAGTGAAGAATGATTAATGTTGTAATTGATCATCTTTGTGATTTGTAGTGATTTATTGTATTAATTAAGAATACTAATGTCTTGCATTGATTTAGGTTATTTATTTATTTATTTATGAGAAGGCTCTATTTAAACAAGCTCTATTGTATTAAGTTGTAAGTTGTGACAATTCAACTTATTATTTTTTGACAAATATATTGAAATAGCTTTTATAAGCTGGTTTTAGCTACTTATTCTTAAGTTGTTTAAATTTATTCTTAAGCAAAAGTTTAGTGTTTACAATATTAAAAAAACAACTTAATTAGAAAAAATAGTATTTCAAACACTCTCATAAGTAACTTTTTAAGTTTTTTTTTTAACTTTTGTTTTAAAAAACACCTCTGACAATTTATGGAACTTATTTAAGTTCCAAAAAAGCATACCTACATTTCAAATTAAACATTAAAAAGTGTTTCTGCGGTGAAATAACACAAAAACAACTTATTTAAGTGATTCCAAACACTACTTATATATGATGAAATTCAAGATTCGCTTATGGATATTAATTAGAATCCTCTAGTTAGTTAAGATTGTAACTGAAAGAAAATCAAGATGATGCAATGCAGCTGATTTTATATTATAACAAGATGCAAAAATGAATAAAGAATTATCTATGAGCGCATTTTTCCACTTATGGCAACAGCTAAATCATAATATAGACAACAAATATCATCGTACGATAATTAAAAAAAAAATTAATCATAACCGTTGTATATTTAACGCTGTCAAAAGTCCGTTTTTCATGGAGTGACATCGAGGGTTTATCCGAAACGAACTTTTAGGTTAAGTGGACATGTGGTTAATTGCCAGTTTCCCACCTTAGAAGAAATAAAGGACAAGAACTTTCACTTGAAAAAGATATTCAAACACTTTTACCGGAAATGAACTTTTTCTAGAACGAAAATAGGAATACCCGGTGCTACTTTGCTGGTTATAATCAGGCCCGGCTCTGGGCCTGTGCAGCCGGCCCAACTGCACAGGGCCCCAAAAATTTGGGGGCACCAGCCCATCTATCAAATGTATATAGAACAAGCCCACTATACTTATTTATTATTTAAATCATAATAGTCCATGAATAAATTGATCCAGTTATAAACTTTTTTTTTAAAGTAGAGGCCCACTTGAAATTTTGATAGAAAAAAGAAGATCCATTCATAAAGTGGGCTTTTGTTTTTTTTTTCTTTTCCAAATTTTATATTTAAATAATTTTTTAATAGTTTGTTTCCAATAAAGAAACGAAAATAAGATATATTATTTAAGAATGAATCATCAATCCTTCATAACTCGTCTTCATCTCTCGTCTTTTACTTTCCGTCTCTCAAGAATAATTATATTTTA
This sequence comes from Lavandula angustifolia, assembly GCA_028984105.1. Taxonomy (NCBI): domain Eukaryota; kingdom Viridiplantae; phylum Streptophyta; class Magnoliopsida; order Lamiales; family Lamiaceae; genus Lavandula; species Lavandula angustifolia. Next base: position 38,850,528 of record CM054803.1, on the reverse strand, counting down.
ATTCGTGCTTCTCGTATTTATCTTTTACGATATTATGTATTGTGCCCGCCACAATTTCTTCTCTTGCCCACTTGTCGTTGACTCGTTTTGCCTCTTCAGTTCTTTTATGTTTTTTTTCGCTTTAATAAAATTTAGTTTTTTTGTTACGTACGGGCCCAATTTTTACTGTCGCACGGGACCCCAAAAATGTCAGGGCCGGCCCTGGTTATAATCAAAGCTGTTTATCCGGAGTTGACTACTTTACTGGTTTCAAAGAGTCAAAATTTCATGCTATTTAAAGAAATTTAATTTGGATCATCAAATGGTCAAGCTAACCCAATTCGGAGGGCTAAGGATCGCTGGGATCTTTCGTCCCAAAAATAATGTCTCATTTAGTATACCACCAATTATAACACGACACATGTTTTCACCTAACAAAGTTAACTACTGCTACTTACTGCAGTTAAAAAAAATAAATATCATTATTTATAATTTTTAATAATAATAAAAAATCTCAATAAAATTGTGTCTTTCTTCTTCGTTCCCAAAGTTTCGTTTCAAGTTGATCAAATGAAAAAACTCCTAAAAAAACTTTAGAGTTCTATTTGACATATTAAAATGGAAAAGCTCCTCAAAAAAATACGGTAAAATCTATTTCGTCCTTCCAACATTCGGATCCGCTAAGCCATGAACAGAGTTCACAGCTAGGACGACCATCCCGCCGCCGCCAAGCCACGACCAGTGTTCACGACTGGGACGACCATTCTGCCACCGTCAACCTCCATCGCTACCGCTTCCCAACGCCTCAATTTCAAAACTCCCCCCCCCCCCAACCCACCCCACAAAATTCATCCTACATATTTGAAAACAATTACCTTGCTTCTTTCCACGAGTTGCTGTACAACCTGGTGAACAAATTGCAGAGGATCATAAAAGAATCGCAATTGTTTTTGATTCGTTGATTGCTTCAATCACTAAATCAGTTATGGTTCTGCCCCCAAATGTTGAATCATACGGTGTCGAGAGTAAATCAAGTTTTAGTATTTCACTGTCTGACATATACAACAGAGGTTAGGTTGCCTTAGTTAACTTTGTAAGGGTGAAAACATGTGTCATCTTATAATTGATGGTATACCAAATGGGACACCATTTTCGTGACAGAAGATCCTCAGCCGCTAAGGATCCTCTACCCAAAAATGGTGTCCCATTAAGTGGACCACCAATCAAATTTTGACACATGTTTTACCTTACCAAGTTAACTATGCGACAAACCACTTGAACCCTTCGTCCTCCTCAATACTTTCTGAAAACCCTAATTTGCTCCAGTAATTGAGCAAATTGTGAGCTGCGATTGTTGCTATTTGCTTGAAATGATTTTGGGGATAAAGGAGATGCATCCGTTTTATTGCTTGATACCTGGTTACGAACAAGATGAATATTCGGGACAAAGAAATCTAGGTATGAAAAATATGAATTTGGGGATAAAGAAAATGCATTAATTTATTGCTATTGCTTAAAATTTGGGGATGAAGAAGATGAATTTGGGATAAAAAAAAGATGCATTCATCTTCAGATTTTTATTAGTATATATTAAAGATAGATAATAATATTGATATATGGATTTATTTATTTTAAATTGATGTTAGGTTGTATAGTCAATTTGGTGAGGTGAAAAACAAATGTCAACTTTTGATTGATGATCCACTTAATGGGACGTCATTTCTGGGAAAGCGGATCCGTACCGTAGCCAATTCGGAGGATGGCATTAGAAATGAAATTTCTAAATACTCCATCCCATTTAAGTTGACTTCAAACTTTCTAACGCGGTTATTAAAGTTAGATGGGTTTTAATAGTCAAGGTGTGTGTTTCATTTAACTTGACTTCAAACTTTATGACACACCTATTAAGATTAGGTGGGTAATAATAAAGGTGTGTGTCCTACAATTTATATGAAGTGATTAACTACTAAATGTGTGGACCCTACAATTTAAATAAAGTGATTTAATAGTAAAAGTGTGGGTCCTACAATGTTAATGAAAACAAGTTGAGTGGAACGGCCAAAAAGAAAACAGAGACGAGGTAAATGGGACGGATGGAGTATTAAAGATGTTTATCATATATATATATATAGAGAGAGAGAGAGAGTGGATCATGTGAAAACCTACAATATTTAACGTGAGAACTGAGTATCATGTATAATCATTATAACGGAAAAAAGTGAGGCCGCCGTCATTCAAGAAACAAGCCCTGAACGGAAAGGCAAGGCGCCTCTCCTCGCAGTCCAACACGGCCGCGACCGTGTTCGACCTCATCCTCCGTATAAGTGCGGTGGCGGCGGCTTTAGCTTCCACCATCACCATGGCGACCACCAAGCAAACATTGCCCTTCTTTATTCAATTCTTCCAATTTCGAGCCAGCTACGACGATCTCCCAACTTTCACGTGAGTTTAATTAATTATACCACATTTCTCAATTCAAATATATAAATTAATTAATTTAATTTCTAAATATTTAGATGAATAAATAAATACAAATTATTTTTAGATTCTTTGTTATAGCGATGGCGATAGTTACCGGAAACCTAATTCTATCGGCGCCGTTCTCCATTGTTAAATTAATTTAAGATACATATGAGAGGAAATTTAAGGAGTTTATTTCATACATTAAAAACTTGATTACAGAGTAAATACGAAACCTATTTAAAGAAGAAGAATAACGATTATGCGATTACATATAAAACCCTAAACATAAATGTGCCCCACGTCTCAACTGCATGCCATAACTGCATGCACAACTTGCATACACCACATCTGATGAACGTGCATAACTGCATGCCCAACTTGATAACTGTAACTGCATGCACAACTTGATAACTGTAATACTCCCCCAGCGAACGCCTAGCCGTGATCAGAGGATGAAAGATTGATGCGATCTCGAAGTCTTTCAAACACGGACGTCGACAATGGTTTGGTGAAGATATCAGCTACTTGATCTTCACCAGGAACATATCCAACTTCAATGATTCGATCAAACACTTTTTTACACACAAAATGTACATCCACTTCAATATGTTTCGTACGAGCATGAAAAACCGGATTACTTGCCAGAGCAATGGCACTCTTATTATCACTCCATAATTTCGATGGAGAAGAAAAGGTAATACCAAGTTCTTTGCACAATCCACGTAACCAAATAATATCAGTCGTGGCATTAGCAATTGATCGATACTCAGACTCAGCACTACTGCGAGAAACAACTTCTTGTTTCTTGGAGCTCCACGTAATTAAATTGCTACCAAGAAATACACAATGGCCACCCGTGGAACGACGATCATCCGGGCAACTTGCCCAATCCGCATCAGCAAAAGTAATAAGAGTGTTATCAGCAATTGGTGAGAAATTGAGAGGTAATGAAATAGACCCTTTTAGATACCGCAACAACTTCTTACACGCCTGCCAATGGAGCTCAGATGGACATTGTAAAAATTGACTCAATTTATTTACCGCAAATGCAATATCCGGGCGTGTGATGGTAAGATATTGGAGAGAACCAATAATACTTCGATACAACGTCGGATCAGAAAAAGGAGCCCCGTCGTTCATGCATAGTTTTGGCAAAGTAGCCATAGGCAAACATGTAGCATTACAATCACTCATATTCGTTTTGGCAAGTAAATCCAGAATATACTTTGATTGAGAAAGATGAAAAGTATTCTGGAATTTAGATACCTCAAGTCCAAGAAAATAGTGGACAGCTCCAAGATCTTTTAGAGCAAAAGTATTGCTTAATGAAGTGATGAGAGAAGAGATACTAGAGTCGTTGTCACCAGCAACCAAAATATCATCGACGTAAACAAGGATAATGAGAAAGGAACTTGAACGCCGCCGAAAGAAGAGCGAGAAATCCGATTGCGATCGTTAAAAACCTTGAGAGTGTAGAAAAATTCTCAACCGATCATACCAAGCTCGGGGAGCTTGTTTAAGACCATATAAAGCCTTCGACAAACGACATACATGATGAGGTCGAAGAGGATCAACAAAGCCTTGGGGTTGATGCATATAAATGGTGTCTTCAAGAATGCCATTTAAAAATGCATTGTTGATGTCCAATTGCCGAATTGTCCATCCATATGAAGCCGCGAGAGCAAACAAAAGTCTTATAGTAGTGGCTTTAACCACTGGATTGAATGTCTCAAGATAATCAATACCGGCCAATTGTTCAAAACCGTGAGCAACAAGGCGAGCTTTGAGTTTGTCGAGTGAGCCATCTTCGTTCGTTTTAACCCTAAGCACCCACTTGTTGCTGATAGGATGTTGTTCCGGTGAAGGGGGTACCAAAACCCAAGTCTGATTGCGTGTTAAGGCATCGAACTCTTCTTTCATGGCAGCTGTCCATCCAGAATGGGATAATGCAGATGACACACTTGAAGGTTCAGTAGGAAGTGAAGAAGTAAAGTGACTGAGAAAAATCTTTGGTTTAAAAATCCCTTGGTTAGCTCTAGTAACCATTGGATGTGTGTTGAGGATAGGTGATAATGATGTTGAAGAAGACGAAGATGGAGAAGAAGAAGAAGAAGAGCTTGTAGAAGACGACAAGGAGGAGGTAGGAGAAGTATGCGGAGTTGAATTCGAAGTGGAACTAGAAGTGAAGTTTGGAATGGAACTTGTAACAGAAGAATGCCGAGTGGAATTTGATGGAAGTAAGTCGTTACTGTTTGAAGAAGATGGTGAATAAGAAAAAGGCAAGGATGGTAAAAGAGGATAAGTAGACTGCAGAAAAGAGGATACAGTCGAAGTAGGAGATAAAAAAGTTGAGAAAAGGGAAATTCATGTTCATTAAACGCCACAGTATCAGCTATGTAAACCCTACCCGAAGGATGAAGGCATTTATAACCCTTGTGGGTTGAACTATACCCTAGAAAAACACATTTTGATGACCGAAACTGAAGTTTGTGTTTATTATAAGGACGGAGATAGGGATAACAGGCACAACCAAATATTCGAAGGAAATGATAATCTGGAGCTTTATTAAGCAGGAAAGAATAAGGAGAAGACCTAGAAAGTACTTGTGTTGGCAATCGATTAATAAGAAAAACCGCCGTTTCAAATGATTCCCACCAAAATCGAAAAGAAATCTGAGCTTTGCCAAGAAGTGTGAGACCAGTGCTTACAATATGTTGATGTTTCTTTCTGTTGTACCATTTTGAGAATGAATGTGAGGACAAGAGTGCTGAAACTGAATGCCCAAGTCAGCAAGAAACGAAACTAGAGGACGAAATTCTCCTCCCCAATCTGAGTGAATACACTTGATGAGAACCCCAAATTGACACTTAATCATCGAAACAAACTTTTTAATCACATCAGCTGCTTGAGACTTTAGTTTCAGCGGATAAATCCACGTATAACGTGTTTTGTCGTCAATGAAATGGATGTAATACCGGTATCCAGACGAAGAAGCAATCGCAGCCGGCCCCCAGAGATCTGTATGAATCAGATCAAAGGGATTTCGAGCCGCAGAAGCATTTGAAACGTGTGGTTTTTGTCTTAACTTGCCCAACTTACATGCATCACAAAAGAAGGAGTGAACACCCTTGAAACCGACATTAATTTTCATTAATACATCACGTAAAATAGGAGGATTTGAATGACCAAGTCGGTTATGCCAAACATCAACAGTAGAATTACAATCCCTATCACAAGAGAAGACACTAGACTTAGATAAACTTATAGTATCGGCGGATGACGGTAGAAGCTTTTCGAAACGGAAGTGGAAGCCCGTTGTATGAGTGAGAAGTCAACTCGGTACAGTCCGTTGCATAGAGGTCCCTTCAGTAGAACCTTGCGGGTAACTTTTTCCTTAACAAGACAAAAATCATCATGAAATTCAATAAACACACCATTATCATGAATGAATTTTGACACACTAAGCAAGTTCTTGGCAATTTTTGGAACATAAAGTATATTGTTGAGCAGTATACATTTAGGATTGCCAAGAACCGAGGATCCAGTAGAAATAATTGGAAGTACCATTGCCTACCGTCACACTTTCCGAACCATTGTACACGGAGTTTAATTGAAGATTGGCAAGATCATTGGTGACGTGATGAGTAGCTCCACTGTCAACATACCAATTTCCATCCCTACACTGCGTAGAATGGGACTGAGTTTCGTCAAGATCAGTGAGAAAGGCATGTGGAGTAGACGACGAAGAATGATGATTGTTAGCATGGCCAGTGAAGCTAACATCAAACCGCTTAAAGCACTTAATTGCAACATGATTCGTTTTACCGCAAAGTTGACAAACCATACGAGTACTCGTTCGTGGATAACCACGACCCCCACGACCATGTCTGCCTCCACGAGCAGAAAATCCACCTCGACCATGGTTAGAAGTGGAAGAACTCTGAGGCAAGGTGGAACCGGAATTTTGCTAAGTAAGTTGCATTGACGGACGGCATGATGGAGGAATCAACATTATGTTCTTTGTAGTCGTAATTCATGTGCCTGCAAAAGCAATTGTACTTCTTGGAGAGTAATAGAGTCAGAACGAGAGGTTAAATTGACAACAACGGAATCATATTCAATTCCAAAACCACCAAGCACCGACAGAATGAGATCTTCCTCAGTGACTCGTTGACCAATTGCACTGAGTTGATCAGCAATAGATCTCATCTTGAGTATAAATTCATCAACAGAGAGGTCGCCTTTCTTTTGTGTTTGAAGGGCAAGACGAAGCTGCATAGTACGAGCGCGAGATTGCGACTGGAACAAATTCTCGAGAATCTGCCATATTTCACGAGATGACGTGCACCGATTGACATGGTCAAGCATAGACTCCGTAATGGAGCCAAGCATCCAACTAACCAAATATTGATCACGACGCATCCACAATAAGAATGCCGGATTCGGAAGAGGCTCAGTCTGAGAGTCGCCGGAAAGAAAGGGCGGAGGAATAGGACAGTTGTTAAGAAGAATATTATCAAAGTCATGAGCACGCACAGTGGCAAGAATTTGAGTGCGCCAGAAGCTATAATTCGTTCGATCTAGACGAAGAGAAAGAGGATGAAAAGTAGGAAGAGGAGGATCGGAAGATGAGGACGCCATGGATCGAAAAAAAAAATATTAGGCTCTTGATACCATGTTAAATTAATTTAAGATACATATGAGAGGAAATTTAAGGAGTTTATTTCATACATTAAAAACTTGATTACAGAGTAAATACGAAACCTATTTAAAGAAGAAGAATAACAGTTATGCAGTTACATATAAAACCCTAAACATAAATATGTCCCACGTCTCAACTGCATGCCATAACTGCATGCACAACTTGCATGCACCACATCTGATGAACGTGCATAACTGCATGCCCAACTTGATAACTGTAACTGCATGCACAACTTGATAACTGTAATATCCATCGTTTGCATTGTCCGGCCGGCGTCGATTGGACCGCGCCTCCTACTCGTCGTATGTGATACGGTGGCGGTTTGCCTAGCGACGGCGGCGGGGGTGCGGCGGCGGCGATAGTATACCTCGCTCATAACGGCAACTCCGACGCTAATTGGCTGGCTATATGTCAGCAGTTTATTGATTTCTGCTCGAGGGTCAGCGGCGCCGTCGTCGCCTCTTTCATCACCATCGCCTTGCTCATCTTCCTCGTCGCGATCTCCGCCGCCGCTATAAGGAAACATTAATCAGCAACATCTTACATTTGCATTATTATATGAATTTATATTTTACTCTCGTTTAAGTTGTAATTAATTTGGAGTCTTGTTCCACTTGTGTACTTTTTCTATTATGATTCTTCAAATATTGATAATCAATTCATGTCGACGAATATGAGACACGTGACACGATATGTGGTTATTTATATACAATTAAATAAAATAACAATGATTAAATAATTATTTTAGAAAAATAAATAAAAGCCAAAAATATAGAAAAAACATATAAAAAGTGATAGCAGAATATAGTGTCGGAATATCTAACATGATATATTAAGATTTTCAAATAATCTTTCATTTATAGACCACTAAGTAACAAGTAAAATTTATTTATATTGTAATTGTACATATGTACTAAAGAATATGCAATTTATATTTTTCTATTTTACTAGTATTTAATTTATCTAAGAGAAAATAGCGCCAAAAACAAACAAATGGCGACACCCCAAAGACAACATAACACGTCCCAATTCCCTTCCCTCCTCAACTCTCTCTCTCTTCTCTCTCTCCTCATCTCCTCAAACGCTTCATACCTCTGCCGGCCCTCTCTCGCTCTATATTTTCCGGTACCTTTTTTGCCCCGCAAGGCCCTTTGCAAAATGACCAAACTCTCCTTCCCATTCAAGTGCTTTCCATCCACCTCCTCAATCACCATCTTCACTTCCTTCACCTCCATCTCCCCGCCGCACGTGACCACTATCCCGCACTGCACGTGTCCCTCATCGCCGGCGAGAATCGAGGCAAATCGCACCTGCAGTTCTCCGGTCAGCCAGTGCCGGTTCACCGACACGGGCTCGTGAGAGGATAGGTTCGCCGCCGTGCGGCCTACCGGGTCGATCAAAATCCAGCTTAACTTCATTCTCTCAGAGATTGCTTCACACGCGGCGGCGCCGCCGGAGGCGGCGTTCTTGACGGCGGTGGGGACGGCGTTGTTGGGTTCTAGAAGGTCGATCCGGAAGGGGGGAGCACCGGAACCAGCTACTTCCGGCGTCGGTTGAGTGGAGTTTGGTGAAGATAAGTTTTCCGTCGTAGTGGATGTCGACCGCGGAGAGTAGTAGTTCCGGCGGTGGAGGGGTTGTGGGTGAGTGGCAGAGAGGATGTTCGGAGAGGAGTGGGAAGGCGTGAGAGAAGAAAGCGCGGGGGCCGCCGCCGGGGAAGGTGGAGATGAGGTCGGTGAGGGGCGGAGCGATGGTGGACGGCCAAGTTGAGAGGCATATGTTGAGCCATAAGTTGTGGCGGGAGGAGGGGCGGCGAAGGGTGGCGGAGCAGCAAGCGGCGGCGGCGAGTGATGGGCCGTCCAAACGGCTGAGGATGTGGGACGAGATGATTTCGGGGTGCAAGGTGGAGAATTCGGCGGTGGGTGTCGGAGGGTCCATTTTTGGCGGCGGTGGAGGTGGTGGTGGGGTTTACGGACTTCAACTTTATATCCTTTTGAAACTTGTTAGGGAAAATATGCTTATATAGTAATTCTGTAATTTCAATTTGAGAAAGAGATAGTGTGACACGACGTCGTTCCCCTTGTTTTCATACTTTCAATCTAAGACTTTGGGATCGTGTATTTTAATTTAACCTTCATTACATCTCAGTAAATTATTCGTTAATTAATATCATTGAAATTTAATTTAAAATAAGTGAAAATATGTAATACATGTTTCGGTAATCTAGTCTTCAATCGTACGCCGTGTCTAGATCTAAGTTATTCTAATTAAATGTCGTAATTGACCCAAGATATTAATCTTGGTAGAATGACCGGCTTTTTAACGCTAATCGTGTCTAGAAGTATTTATTCTATTAATGCTAATATAAAACCATATAGTGTCGTTGTCAATACAAATTTGTTTAATAATTGTTTCCGTAATCTGGTGTTGTGTAATATCAGATTTGCTACGTTTGAACTGATTTGTGTTTGGTCTCTTTTAGTTTAATATGATTAATTTATTGAGGGGAATGTCAAGAGTATACATTTTCATGTTTGAAAATGCAAAAATATACAAACTTTTTCATAAATGCAATAATATCTGAAATGGCCTCTTCACCTCCAGGTGTGTGTGCGGGTGTGTGTGCGAGAGTGTGTGCGGGTGGTTGTGCGGTTTTTTGTTGGAATCTTTTTCTTTTTGAATAAGTATTCTCGAAATTAGCAAAATAAAAGTTCTTGATTTTTTTTAAAAAACTAAAGTTATTTTTAAAAAAAAACTTCTTTAATTGATATTTTCGTAAAACTAAAAACCTGAAGATATTCGTTTAAATATTTTAAAAACCTGAACGAAAATTTAATATTTTTGTATATTTAATTTAATTTAACGAAAATTTAATATTTTGTTAATTTAATTTATGAATTCAATTTCAGGAAATTTTAATATTTTAGTAAATTTAATTTACGAAATTTATGCAATTTTGATAATTTAATTTCAGAAATTTCATTAATTTAATTTAGGCATTTTCGTTAATTTAATTTAGAAATTTCGATAATTTATTTTTGGCAATTTCATTAATTTAATTTAGGCAATTTGTTAATTTAATTTAGGCAATTTTATTAATTTAATTAGGCAATTTTGATAATTTATCGAAAAACCGATTTTTTTAATTAGGCAATTTTGTTAATTTAATTAGGCAATTTTGATAATTTAATTTAGGCAATTTCAATAATTTAATCAATTTCGATAATTTAATTTAGGAAATTTCAATAATTTAATTTCAATTTCAATAAATTTAAAAAATATATATATTTGTGCCGATCGATCGGGCTTAAATTAAAAAAATTTATATATATAAAAAAATTATACCTAAATTTAAAAAAAAATTATTTGTGCCGATCGATCGGCACTGCCCGATCGATCGGGCATAAATTAAAATATATATATATATAAAAATTATACATAAATTTAAAAAAAAATTATATGTGCCGATCGATCGGCACTGCCCGATCGATCGGCACTGCCCGATCGATCGGCACTTAATAGCTGAAAAAATTAAAAATATATATATATATATATATAAAATAATACATAAATTTAAAAATTAAAAAAATTATACGTGCCGATCGATCGGTACTGCCCGATCGATCGGCACTTATATACTACGAATAAATTATAATATATATATATATATATAAAATAATACATGGGGGTTGGGGGTGGGGGTGGGGGTGATTGGCCATGACCGACCGGGGTTGATCGGCCATGGCCGACCATGGGAGGGGGGTGGGGGGTGGGTGGGGGGGGGTTACATTAAAAAAAAAAAAAACTTTTGTGCCGATCGATAGGGTCGGCCCTATCGATCGGCACATATTAATTTTTTTTTCATCGGTATGATAGGGTCGGCCCTATCAAATGTGATCGGCACGACCCTATCACATGTGATAGAACTATGTGATACGACCCTATCACATGTAATAGTAAAATTGGGTAGAGTTGTATATTAACACTATTTTATTCTTACGTAAAACATTATCCAATATTCAACATCATCCTATATATTATCCAATTTCAAAAAATTTTTAAGATTATCCTATAAATTATCCAATTTCGAAAATAAATATGATACAATATTATCCTATAATAATATGGGTAAGGATTGAATGTGCACCAATTATTTACCCGCACTGCACCGTGAATAGTGTATATGATACAATATATTTTGGCATGTCTTAGATCGATCGGCACAATATTTATTTTTTTAATCATGGCCGGGGGTGGGGGTGGGGGTGGGGGTGGGGGTGGGTGTGGGGGGTGGCAGTGGGTGTGGGGGGTGGGGGTGGGGGTGGCGGTGGGGGTGGGGGAGGGAGGGCCGATCATATGATCGGTCCTGCCCGATGGGGTGGGGGTGGGGTGGGGTGGGGGGGTTGATGTATCGGCACAAAAATTTTTTTTTTTAAATATATAGCCCGATCGATCGGCACACGCCGATCGATCGGCACAATATATATATATAAATATCGTAAATATTAAAAAAAATTATACGTGCCCGATCGATCGGCACAGCCCGATCGATCGGCACTAGATATAAAAATATATATATATGTCGTAAATATTAAAAAAAAAAATTATACGTGCCGATCGATCGGCACAGCCCGATCGATCGGCACACATGATATATAATATTTAAAAAAAAATTATATGTGCCGATCGATCGGCACAACCCGATCGATCGGCACACACATATAATATAAAATATTAATATATATAAATATAAAATATTTATATATAAATATTTATATAATATTTCATAATATAAAATATATATATAAAAACTATATATATATAAATATACATATATATATATATATTCATAAATAAAAAATATATAATATGTAATATACAAATATAATATAAAATATATTTACGTGCCGATCGATCGGCACAGCCCGATCGATCGGCACTATAATATCTAATATAAATATAATATACAATATAATATGTAATATACAATATACAATATAATATACAATATAATATAAATATAATATAATATGTAATATAAATATAATATACAATATATTTATATTATATCTAAATATATAATATAAATATACAATATATAAATATATAGATATATAATATTACACAATAATATAAAAATATATATATATACATAAATAAAAAAAAATATATATATATACTCAAATCGGCACAATATTTTTTTGAATTTTAAATTTGCACATTTTTTGAATTTTCTAAATTAAAAAATAAATATAAGGTCCGATCGATCGGACAAGGCCGATCGATCGGACCATATTATTATTTTTATTTAAATTTATAAAATAAAAAAATAAATTGACTATGTTAAAAAAAAATTCTAAATAATCAAAATTACGGATGAGCTACTGTTGATTTCTAAATAATCAAAATTTCTAAATAATCAAAATTTTTAAATTTCTAAATAATCAAAATTTCTAAAATAATCAAAATTTCTAAATAATCAAAATCTTCTAAATAATCAAAAGATCGTGATCAGACCATATTATATTTTTTTTAAAATTAGGATGTTATTAATAATCAAAATTATACTTAAAAAATCAATATAATTGAAATAAACTTATAAAAAATTATAAATTTTAAAATAAATATTTGATAAATATTTCAGGGAAATATTATGAAATAGTGTAATAAAGCTTTATATATATCTATACATTAGCAAAATTAAACATGAATCATTCTTGAATGATAGAAGTACTTATGACTTTATAAAAAAAATGAACTCATTTTTCAAAATATGAGAAGAAGTGGAATTTTTTTTTTATTATGTCTCTATTATTATATTTCATAGTTATTAATGATATCATCAATATCCTCTTCGTATATCACTTTTCCTTGCTCGAATTCGATTTTTTGAGGGTTCCGATCGATAGTATTTGGGGTTTTGATCAAGGGTTTTGAGGGTTTAGAGGAATAGTATTTGGGGTTTTAATGAATAGTAGTTGGGGTATCCCTAATCATCCTATCGGTCGGATTGGATTGTATATACAGCTGTCGGCACGAATAGTTTTATAGTCAAATTTCAATAAAATAATACAGCTGTGACAGCTGTCACAGCTGTCACGTTTTTACTTAAAATTAAAAAAATTAAAATTTATATATGGTCCGATCGATCGGCCTTGTCCGATCGATCGGGCCATATTAAAAATTTTAAAAGTCAACTAATTAAAAAAAAATTAAAATTTATATATTTAATATAACCGTTCCGATCGATCGGCCTTGTCCGATCGATCGGAACATATAAAATATAAATTTTAAAATTTTTTTAATTAGATATGTCCGATCGATCGGACAAGGCCGATCGATCGGACATATATAAATTTGAATTTTAAATGGGTATGGCCGATCGATCGGACAAAGGTAAGTGAATATCTTTTCCAGATTTTTTTTCTTTGTAAATAGTATATGTACACTTTGATTCTTGATTAAAAAACTAAAAAAAAGCTGCATGAGACGAAATTATTCTGCATGCATGAAGACAAAAAAAGGCTGGCATGAAAAAAAAAATGTAAAAAAAAAAAAAAATGGTCCGATCGATCGGACAAGGCCGATCGATCGGACACGTTAATAAAAATTGTAAAAAAAAAAAATGGTCCGATCGATCGGCCTTGGCCGATCGATCGGACCATATTTTATTTTTAAATTATAAAAAAAATTTAAAAGGTGCACGTTGCTGAAGAAAAAAAAAATCAAAGTCAAGAGAGAATTACATAACTAAAAGACAAGACACTTCTCTGCAAAGTAAGAGGAAATAGAAAAACCTATTAACCTAGCTAACTTTATAGGTTTCAGAGGACAAAATGTACATTTTTGCAATTATGGAATCTCATGTATATTTTTGCATTTTCACATGTTTGTTTTGTACATTTCTGCACATCCCCCTAATTTATTTGTGTGTCGTGTTGGACTTGTAATGTCGCATTTAATCAAACTTAACAAAATCCAAAAACCAATTTAATTTGGAAAATAAAACTATTTTGACAGCTGTGGGATTTGAACCCACGCCCTTTCGGACCAGAGCCTAAATCTAGCGCCTTAGACCACTCGGCCAAACTGTCCTGATATCAATGACAATTCTTCATAATTATTTTTCGAATTATATCAAATGGGCCTATTTACCAAAAAGTACATCTTATTTTAGTATGAAGGATAATATTAAATGGGCCTATAGTCCAAATTGATGTCGTTTCGGAAACAAACCTAATTCTCCAACGAAACAAATTAAAATTAGTACTACCCAAATTAAAATTAGTACTACCCTTTCTTATTGAAATAGTTAAGTACCTAACTCTGTCCCGCTATTAGTGACTCATTTTCTCGATTGAGACGTCCCACTAAAAGTGGTTCGGACCTAATTTGGCAAAATAATCACTATCAACTATCTTACTTTATTATTTTTCTCTCTTATTTTATCATCTACTCTCATTATAAGTACTCATTTTCTTTCTCATATTGTATCTACTCTCTCATTTATCTTCTCTCTCCTACTTTTTCATCTACTCCTCTCTCATACTTTATCATTTACTTTCTTAATAATCGTGCCGAAAAGTTATTCATCTCTCATACTTTATCATTTACTTTCTTAATAATGGTGCCGAAAAGTTTTGAACCGCTTATAGCGGAACGGAGGGAGTATACATTTTCGGACTGTCTAATTAAAATTGTCCAATTTTTTTTTGACAAATTATTACACACTTTTTTAAGAACTTACAAGTTTACACGCATTAACTATTTTCCTTAGAATCGCGCCGAAAAAAAGCTGGACTATTTCAATGAGGAAGGAGTAGTATAATTCCTCCACATTTGTCACGTAAGAGACTTTGATTTGCTTTCTCATTCTAAACATTGTAGTATTAATTTAGCAAATTTGGTATTTACACTACAAAGTACAAACACCTTGCAGAAGTTAACCACTACTACTACTATTCCGCCTCGTTGTGAATCCCATTTCCACCAATTCGGCGTAGAGGATTTGGTTCCAAGTATCGGGAACTCCGGGCAGGCACCAATGGCTGCAGTCCTGCGGAGCCCCGGGCGGAGTCCCCGGCTCGCGGTGGCTCGACGGGTGCCCGTCTTTCCTCAACTCCGTCAAGTACGTTATGTTCAACACTTCAACCACGCCGCTCCCCACACTTCCCCTCTCCTTGAACACCTCCTCAATGATCTTGTTGTTCTCTGGCTGCGCCTCCGCCTTGGTCTCGTCGGCCTCGGGCTCCACGCTCGTGTTGCAAAACCCGCCTCTGTTCCACTCAGCTTCTCTGCAATCACAAACTATTAGAATTGAGTCATTCACACCTTTAATAAACACATGGACCAAATAAACCAATATCGATTTAAGTGTGCTCTAATCAAATTAAAAAGATTTGGTCACTCAGCCCCGTAAAAGTTCATAAGGGGTGTCAACTCGTAGGATCGAGTGATCCTACGAGTCCTACGAGTCATGAGGCTATACCTAGTTAGATTGCATGCAGGATCGCAATCCAATCTTACGGTCCTATAAATGCGCGTGCGGATCCTCTATCTAGAAATCTTGTTTCCCACCGGTCTCTTACAACTATTTCAACTATAAAATCGAACAGCCATACGATAACACTCTAAATCCAAATCATACGACCTTTCGATTTTATAGTTGAAAATTATCGTGGAATACTATTGAGATACAAGACATTTCAACTATAAAATCGAACAGCCATATGATTACTCTAAATCCAAATCATACAACCTTCCAATTTTATAGTTGAAAATTATCATGGAATACTATTGAGATACAGGACATTTCAACTATAAAATCGAACAGCCATATGATTACTCTAAATCCAAATCATACAACCTTCCAATTTTATAGTTAAAAATTATCGTGGGACACTACTGACATACGGGATTCTGGGATAGAGGATCCTATGAGCTATATATGTAGGATCATGTAGGACCGCATTCAAATCTTATTGGCTTACGATCCTACGTATGATCCTTCTAGTCCCTCGGGATCCTAAGTAGGATCGCCATGTTCGTACAGAATAATCAATACCAAGTCGATGTGGGACAATAATTGTAACTTCAACGACGACTTTTACCTGAAATGTACCGGAGAGAAGCTCCGGAAGAACACATGAGACTTTCCGATCTCCAACTCCTGCATCACCCAAAGCTTCAACGTATTAAGAGATCTCCTAAAAGCTTCCATGGAATCCATAGTCATATTCACATTCTCCCTCTCTTGAAAATAATGCCCCCTAAACCAAACACCATTCATTAGTAAAACTCCATTCCATAATACTATGATGAAAGCATTATGCATAAGTTCGTACGTGTTGATCGTTTTATCGCGATTCCACCAATGCCCCGCGCTAAAGACGATAATATCCGCTCCGACCCACCTCGACGAAAACCAGTGGAGCTTATCGACTCGGATTACTCCTCGGACTTGTTCGGTTGCGTTCGGAGGAGGCCGATCGATTATGACGAGGTACGGAACTCGGAAGTATTGTACGGTTAGATTGTATTCTTCGAACTTGATGGAGAGGAAGCCTCGGTGCTTTGTTATTGGGTTGCCGTTCTCTTCGTATACTTTGGACTCGTTTGAGACGCCTTGAGTGAGCATGCATACTAGAGACTCCCATTGGTTTCGGCCGATAGAGTCGCCGGCGAAGACAATCCGGCCGCCGCGGCTGCGCTCGAGGAAGTCCTTAGCATTAAATCTGAATAGATGGATTAAAGTTTTGAGAGGAATATGCGTGTATATGCAAATACCGAATGAAACATGATCATGCGATTATATAAGCCTAAATATCATAATCTTGTTTGTCATATTCGTCCTCCCTTTCACCTTACCTTCTATTTTTATTGAGAAAGCTCCCTCGTGGCATTACCTCCGTCACAACATCGAAACACGTAGGTTTTATTTGATTAACTTCTTCCTTCAAGTAAAAAGTTGGGAGGGAAAGTGGCGAAGGGGATGACGAATATGCCAGACAAAATTAGGATGTTTAGGCTTATATGATTCAATTGAAAGATGGAGGACCAATTTGAACCTTATGGAAAAGGTAGAGGAATGAATGTTGTAACTTAATTGAGATGTTTAGATTTATACGACTCAATTGAAAAGTTAAAATTAAGGTGAATGTTATGAGAAAGGTGGATGATCAATTTGACTGTTTACTCTACTCATATTATAGGACAAAAAACTATTGCAGCCATATTACGGATAATAAACGAAGACATTCCACATTAAATGACTAAAATCGAACTTTTATCAGGAACTCCATGGCTTATAATCATTATACTAACTGAAAAGTTTCCTAACTTTCACTTTCTTTATTTCAGTTGCCAAGAACATGTCCATAAACCATCTTTGCTAAGTGCTGTGTAATAATAAGCCTGAAATACTAAAATAATATTTCATATAATTTTTGTTTCTAGTTGAGTGTATGAGTTATCATATGACTCATCTCCTTTATGAGATCCATTTTCGAAAAAGGGGAAGAATCAACAAGCATGAAGCCTATGCACTTTAAATTTACTCCCAAAAAAAAAAAAAGTTGTCCCACACTTTAAATTTACACCACAAAAGCAAAACCTCGTTGACATTCTTAATTTTTACTAATCAAACATAGAATCAACTAAAAACAACCCTAATTAAAGATTAAAAATCAAGAAATAATATCATGATTCTTAACATCATCGTAGCAAGTAAAATACTACAACGAGGCACGTGCATGGCCTCCAAAAGAGTGTAATAAAAATTAACAAAGGACAAGTATTACGTAACATGCCACATGCACTATTAATGCTGCAAGTAAACGTCAAGGTAAAGGAATTATAAAGTTCCTAATGATTCATTAACAAGCCATACTTATATTTTAATCACAAGTAAAATAAATAAATAAATAATAATTAATGATAATTTTTAAATACCTCGGAATATTACATTGGTGGGGTTGCCACCGCCATTTCTGGTAATCGGAATCCGGCCTCCCGTTCCGCCGGCACTGGAAACCGGGATCCAGAAACGGGCATTTCTCGGTGTAAGTCCAACCCGTTTGAGTCTCATCCCGAACCCATTTCCCATAACTATAATCGCAAGGTTTCGGATCCGGGTCCGGGTTGTTGGGTAGGATTTGGGACAAGAATTCGATGTTGAAGAGAGAGATTGGGTGGAAGGGGGTGAAGACGTTGTATCCGACAACGGCGGTGAGGATTAAGGAGGAGATTATGAGTAAGTGTTTGACTTCTTTGGCGATGTGATGAGAGAGGAAGTGGAGGTTTTGCTGCATGGAGGGAAGATGAGAGAGAGGGAGGGATGGGTGGGGAAGAATATGGAGGAATTTGGGTTGAATCGGAACCGCTTGCGATGGGGAAGGAGGTGGGAATTTTTATGGCTATTATTTGGTTTGGTAAGGTAAGAAATTAATTGCTATTTATACGGAATGATTAATTTAATGATCATATTAATGCTAATTGTATGTGATTGTTACTAATTATACTGTCGCTTGAAGGTTGTGCAACAAGCTAATTTTTAATCCACTTATAGATTTATTTATTTTATCTTTTTCTTGTTTTAGGGAAGAAAAAAAAACTTTTCCTTTTCTTTTTATTTGATTTGTTTTAGATTTTTGTTGAGATTGTCGACACATGATCTATGTTGCACGGACACTCCGAAAAATGCCGCCGTACTGTGTCGGACACGTGTCGGATACGGACACGCGCCCGACACATGTCGGACACGGGAAAAAAGAGTCCTTAATTAAAAAAATCGAACACTTCCCGGACACGGCAATTTATGTGTCCGACACGCACGGGACACGTTTTTTTTGATTTGGACACGTTTGTTTGACCATTTCTTCACAACGATTCTCAAATCATCGAAACCTTCAATCTTTCATTTTAAATAAATTAAATTAAATTTTTTAATGGATTAAACTCTTGTTTGCTACCACCCTAATATTTTTTATTTAGATTGTTATGACTTGTGAGTTATTACTTTAAGACTAATGTTTATTGTTGTTATCTACTTATTTTAGTATTTCACATTTTAATCTTTCACTTTAAACAAACTAAATTAAAATTTTCAATCAATTGAGTAAACTCTGGTTTGCTACAACCCTAATATTTTTTATTTAGATTATTATGACTTATGAGTTATGACTTTAAGACTAATGTTTGTTGTTGTTATCTACTTATCTTAGTATTTCACATTTTTATGCTATGATTATTACTTATGAGTTATGACTTAGTCTTTGAGTTGATCATTTGATAATATTAATAATTTAATATTATTTAGATCAGCGTCGTGTCCTAAATTTTTCAAAAAATGCCGTATCCCGTGTCCGTGCAACCTAGCACATGATCTAATACAGAGGCGGATCTACAGGTTAGCTGGCCTGGGCTCCAGCCCAGTGCAAATTTTTATACAAATGTATTTATTGGTAAGAATATTGATAATTCGTGTATTTAGCCCAGCGGTAGGTGTTTGCGGATTTTCATCAATTGACCCGGGTTCGATTCTTGAACCCAGCAGTTTCTTTATCTATTATATTTTATTTCTATTATTATTTTTCTTTGATTTCTTTTATTATTTTGTACTTTATTTTTAATACTCTTTTATTTATTTCTTTGTTTCCCTTGTTCTACTATTGTTTTTAATACTCTTTCATTTATTTATTTTGTTTCCCTTATCCTAGTATTATTTTCCTGATTTTTTTAATTACTTTGTACTTAATTTTTAATACTCTTTATTTATTTCTTTTGTTTTCCTTATTTATTCCTTTTATTTATTTCACACTTTTAAATATTCGTATTAATTTTCTTTCATTCTTTTTTCAGCCGTATTTTTATGTTTTCTCCTAAATTCTTATTTAATTTCTTTTCTTTTCTTTTTAATTTTTCAATATCTTTTTCTAATTCCTTTTGTAGTTTCGCATTATTTTCTAATTCCTTTTGTATTATTATTACTTTTTTGGTTTATCAATCTCCTAATTATAGAGTTTTGGATGAATTAGTTATCTCGTTGAAATTTTTGTTAGTCAAACCTTAGTCTATTATTTTTTGTTTGAGAAAATACACAATATTTATTTGAAATGGGTTAGGAAAAAATTTATTCATGTATAATAATTTATATATCATACAAAAATTTAAATGTGGTAATATCTATTTATACCCATATTTATGTATTGAAGTCTCTTGGGCACAACTTATATAAATATTAAAATAATATTTTTATATATATAAATAGTTGAAATTTTACTGTTCAGCCCACCCCAGTATACATTTCTGGATCCGCCCCTGATCTAATAATATCAATTCGAAATATGAGAACCGATTATATTGTAAATTTATCATCATTTTATTTATATTGCATAATATATGATATTGGGTGAAATTGATAATAAAAAAAAACATTTATCAAGATGTAGTACGACGTAGTGATTTTAATTGTTTGTCTCGTACTAACAAACTAACTAAAGAAATGAAATAGTAATATATTAGATTAACAGAAGCCCTTTTAAGGAGGCTTAATTAATGGAAAGAACGATATTTGTATGATGAAGAGGTTGAGGGTTTCATGGAAACGTATTATGTACTTACAAAATAGGTTATATTTTGCACGGTACGATAATGTAGAAGATGGAAAGTAATTATACGAAAGTAAAATATGAGATATTTATATTTATAAAAATTAAAAGAGCCTTCAAAATAGTACGTGATCCAACGAGGTCTCCCTTTTTTATGTTTATTTGACATGGAAAATATTACTCATTTTCGGGCCGTCCCACCCAACTTATCTTGTTTCCTAAAATTTTAAAATAATTACTATACAAACTTTCACTTTCTACACATAATCACCTACTCCTCTACACACAACAACCATCACTCATCAAAATATCTGTGCCGAAATCAAGCAAGACAAGTCGGACGTGACGAAGTAATAAGAATAAGATTTTGTTTTATGTAAAAGGTATTGGATGTTACTGTAATGATAGTGATTCTTCCATACAATCTGGGGACCCTCCCACTAGCAGAAATACTTAACAAATATTTATACTCTTTTTTTTTCTAGAAGCACTCAACATATCTATCTTATTTTCTTGATTTATTTCGGAAATGGGCCCACTACAGATTATGGCATTAGATTTCTTTTTCACCTCTTCCTCTCATTGCAAAAAAGAATTTAGCAGAATCATTTTGGTTAATTTGTGCAATTGGGCCTCTCAGCATTTAATGAGAATTAAGAACTAATCTTATCCATTGATTAAATTGCATCAATGGATAATATTAATTAATTAATTTGTGTATATCTTAAATGAAAGAATACTCATGATTACACTAAAGGATTAAAATGTAATTGATATTACATCATTAAATAAGATTTCCGTTTCCACGCACGACACGATCTCATGATTTTGGTAAGTGTATCCCCATTTAATTTTATTCTATATTTATTTAATAAAACCGCTTCATACATTTTATTTTATTTTTTGTTTTACTCAATTAAGTATCGATTTCATGTTATTCTAGTAATATTTACTAGAGTATGAATCAATTTTTTCAAATTTTTTAGTGAAGTCGGTTGCATTATAATTTGCTTATTGATGCACTAGGTAGTTTTTTTTTTCAGTGACAGTTTTCCTATAAAACATTATATGTAAAGTAGGATTGACCATTATGCACTAATAAGTTTGATAAGTTGCAGTTTTATATGTACAAAAAATCCAAATATGTAATAAATTATTAGATAAGCGATCAATATTTTATTTATCATTATATTAAAAATGATTATAATTTATTTTCAATCAATATTGTCAAACATAACTCCATATATTGTAATGCTTTTTATAATGTTTTACTTATCATGCAACTAAAACTGGAATTTCGTGATTTCATCATATTTGAAATTGAAATGCTTCATAGCCAATATGGATGAGATTTTATGGATAGACATGATTTTAATATATTACTATTTAATTATTAATACTGCATTTAGCCAAAGAACTTCATGCACTAGAGGATGATATAATTAGGATTCACTCAATTCAATATTACATTAAACATTACCGATTACTACTTTTATGATATGCAAGCGACTCATTTATGCATCACATATTACATATTTATTCACATTTATGCAGTTCAAATTTAAAATTATATTTGAGCAATGCCAACATAATTCTAATATTAATGCATTATGTATATCAAATTCGATACTATATACTTATGCAGCAAACTTTTAATATTATGCATCTTCACATAAGACATTATGCATATTAATGCATTTACACAAATGTATTTATGCATAAGTGAGATAATAGGAAGAAGTTTGACCTTAAATGACACTATATACAATGCTTTAAGAAATTAATGATAATGCATTTAAATAAATAAGATTATGCATTAAAAAAATGACATAATGTATTATTTATCGGAATGACACGTAATAATAAAAGATATTTTGCTTTTCGAACAATTATTTATTTCATGAGTTTTAGTAGTCAATATTGATAATCGCTCTTATAATAATATTTCAATAAAAATTTATTAAGATTAGATTATAGTAATAAGAGATATTAATGGAATTAATGTTCAATCACTTTTTCCATAATACATTGATTCCATCTAATTAGATAAGTTACCTTTTTATCCGTGATAATTACTTGATGCATTCTTACAGATTTAACCTTTTGTATTTATTTATTTGTATAGTATAATATTTTTGTCCTAAATTTGACCATAGATTAATACAAGATCAATGATCTATATTAGTTCCTAGTTCCTATCTAAGGCTTGGTTCCTATCTAAACTATACCCTATATATATAGGGAATGGATAGTATGAGATCCAAATATTAAAAGAGATACGAGAACCGATCTCGGCCCTCCATTTCGCAAATCTAAGGCTCTCATTTTATCCCCAAAAGCATTTAAAATTAAAGCAAAAAAGGAAAAAATAGGTTCATTAAGGGGAATTATGTAAACTTCTATTTTCCTTTTACCCTACTCCTCCAAGAATCGTGTTTCATACATTTCTCTCTTTCATTTTCGTTCTCCTCTCCCTACAACTCACGAGTTCGTCGTCCATCTTTTCTTCAAATCGAAGTCTTGGAAGTTGATTATTTACGGTGGGTTTCGAAGTTCTATGTTTCTTGAGTCATTTAAGCTCGTTTTCCTTGTCTATTTGCCCCGATTATTGCCGATTTTGAAGATTGATTTATGCACTATTTTCGAATTTTTATAGAATTTGCAGAATATCAAGAATTAGTTATGGTTTTCGAAAATTTGTAGTTCAATATTTGAAGAATGCTTTGTTGGGTTCAAATTATTGAAGCTCGATGTCATTTCATATTTTTTTCGTACATTTTTTTCAATTTTTACGGTAGTAGTCCTTTTTCCAAGTGATTAGGGTTTCTCTTGTTTATTTATGAGATGTATGTATCGATTTAGTATTGGTTTTTATGTTGTAGATTCACTATTATATTTTTTGCATACGTAAGTACAATGTTCATGCATATGTATTTGTTTGTTTATGCTGATACTGTCACATATTCATGCATACAGTCTAGGAAGGAGGCGGCATTGCGTGCTAAGTTGAAGCCTCAGAGGATGTGTCGGAAATGCAACCAGATGGGATATCATGATTCAAGAAACTGCCCTAACGTTAAGGATGTAGAAGATTCCTCTTAAGTTTTTATGCAGAACTTAGTAGAGACCTAAGCACTGAACCATTTTCATTATTTGGACTAATTTGTATTAACTTAATCGGTTTACTTCATGTTATGTTTTTTCATGCATGCCACTGTTATTGTTTATGCTTATGTTTTATGATTTTCATGCATATATACTTGATCTCTCAAGTTCAACCTTTATGGTACTGATTATGTTCAAGGTTTTATATATCATGCATACCCAATTGATGTTTCATGCTTTTGGTTTATGACTTCATACTTATCTATATATGTTAAGGTTTTATATTTCATGCATATCGTATTGTATTGTTATGCTTATGTTATGTATTTTTTGTGCATATACGTTTTTTCCCTACAAGATTGTATACATATCTGCATACTCCTCAAACGTTTTTGGCATATGATCGAATTATGAATGCATTACTTAGAATACTTTAATATAACAAAAGATGTTTTTCACTACATTGCTTCCAATACCTAATCCTTAAAAAAGCATAAAGATCATCCGAATGACTAAGTTTATCCTACGAAATTATCCAAACGAAAGAGTCGCACAATCCAACATTCTAACTATCAAGCAATTCTTTGAGACATTCTTTTGAATCAAGTTCATTCTCATCGGCATATCCAACCGCTCTAGTTCAACCGTCTCCTTCATTTTGTTGTCATCAAAATTAATTATGCTCAAACAATACCGCATCCTCAAAAGCTTTATCTGTTTGACACCTTTCCTTAGAAATCCCGTGTCCCAGTTGATTAAATCACCCTTGAAAGTCTCCATGTGTCTCATCAAATAAACTCCTGTAAGAAATCATTCCTAATTATCAAGTAGTATTCTCGCAAATATATTTATGCTGACCATTCTCTTAATTCATGCACACAGTGTTTTTATTTTATGCATATGAAATATTACCTGAATCCATAACTTTCGATTTGTTTCCCCACACCGGAATGATCATTTCTAGCTCGCATTTCTTTACTTGAATCCATAACTTTCGATTTGTTACCCGCTAGTACCGCCTGCAATTATAACATATTTTCTGCACATTAATAACGTAGTTTATGCATACATAAAACGGATTTTATGCAATACCAGGTTTTTTATTATGAACATGACTCACGGATTTTATGCACTCAACAAACGGATTTCATGCACACAAAGTTATATTTTTATGCATAATTATTCGAAATTCATACACAAAATATTGTAATTCCAAGTTAGATATGTTTATGCTTATACAATAAATAATGTATGCATACAAAGTATAAACTTTATGCATATATAGGAAAGTGATTCACAGAACAGCAAACTAGACAAATTTTATGCACACATAAACAATTTGTATATTTTCGTGCTTATGCAATGCATATTTGCATGCAATGCATATTTTATGAAAATATAGACAAAATATATGCTCATATTATCATCAAAATAATATGATGAGACACAAACATAGTATGAAAATATTACACCTAATAATGCAGAAAATTGAATACCCATGGCAGAAAATTGAATAACCGATCAACGCTTAGGATCCAAAATTATTACGAACATGACTCACGGATTTTATGCACTCAACAAACGGATTTCATGCACACAAAGTTTTATTTTTAGGCATAACTATTTGAAATTCATACACAAAATATTGTAATTCCAAGTTAAATATGTTTATGCTTATACAATAAATAATTTATGCATACAAAGTATATACTTTATGCATATATAAGAAAGTGATTCACAGAACAGCAAACTAGACAAATTTTATGCACACATAAACAATTTGTATATTTTCGTGCTTATGCAATGCATATTTTATGCAAATATAGACAAACTATATGCTCATATTATCATCGAAATAATATGATGAGACACAAACATAGTATGAAAATATTACACCTAATAATGCAGAAAATTGAATACCTGCGTCCATACTATGACCGTTGCAAGAGGAAAGCGATATTCAATATTGAAGGCCTGAAATCAACAAAACAAATTAAACAACCCGATTACATTCACATCAGCATGAAATTCTCAATGAAAACAAGCAAAGAATAGGGTCCAAACATTATATCAGCATCAATTGTTTATGGTTTCAAAATTTCCTCAATTGTTACTTAATTACTTCAAATAACGATTTCGTACCGTCCCATATTTAACAATCTCATTTCTTTCCCATAGGGTTTCATTCACATTAACAATCATATCTCTATAACAACAAATAATCCATGGGTTTCATAATTTAAGTAAGGAATAAGTTAAACAAACCTGAATACTCGTCGAATCGACTGCAAACGACTCTAATTCTTCGATTTCTTACGCGATTAATGTCGGTTCTTCTCAGTCGGCAGTTATGGCGGAAAACTGGATCTGAACGCTCGTCGTTTATGGAGGAGAAGTGGGTATCTCACGTTCTCTGTATATCTCGGTTGTGGAGGGAAGTTTTGGAGTAGTGACTCGATGGAAGATTATCTCGCTCTTCTAGGTTTTCGATTGAAGGAACCGTCGAGCACGAACGAAAAGTTTTTGAAAATTATCTGGGTTCTGGAAATGTTTTCTAGCGCCCAAAATCTGATTCCATTCTATGCCCATTTTGCCCTTTTCTCAATTTTATTTTTTATTTTTAAAGGAAAGAAGGGATTGATATTGTCCATTAGATTAGGACCGATCAACGCTTAGGATTGGTTCTCATATCTCTTTTAAGAGTTGGATCTCCCTAGATCTACACCCTATATATATATATATATATATATATATATATGCATTGGCGCTCTCTCTCTCTCACTTAAACTCTTCAATTGACAATTGGAAGCTAGGGTGAGGGGATGAACAATAATTGCAAGTTCTTGAAATTGGATATGATGAAGTGAAAAATCTGATTGTTGAGGGTTGAAACAAGTTATATGATGCCATGAGTTTCAAATTCAAGGCTATTTTCCTTGACTCAAATTTCAACTTCTGTTTTAGGCACATTAGAAATAGAGGAAATTATGGGATTTGGCCTATTTGTTATGAGAAGTTAAAGTAAACGATGATTTTCAAAATCCCTTGTTTGGGCAACTGAAATGTCATTGGATTTTTTTTTCCTCTTAATTGGTCAAACTTCAGGGTTTTTTTAAAATATATCCTTGAAAATAATAGCCCATGTATATACAGTTAAACCTCGATAAAGTAATAATTTTGAAATTGAAAAATAATATTCATTTAACGAGGTTATTACTTTATTGAACATTATTTTAGTGCACTGACCCACATCAGGATTTGAATAAATTATTATCTAAGCGTGATTATTACTCAATCAAATATTACTTTATCAAAATTTAACTGTATAGTTTCGATACGATTTATTTTCCAGATTGTTGTATTGAATAAAATAATTGAGAGAGAGGGACTGGACCAGATGGTATTATTGTAATGTGACATTAATGAATAATGACTTTGTGAGCATCAAGAGTCAAGTCAAAAATGTTATTAATTAATGAGATTTGACCTATTCATCACAAATTAAACAAAAGCAACATGGCCTTCATAATCCAAATTTGTGTTTTCGTATAATGAAAACATATCTTCCATTTTAATTCCAAATTATTCAAAATAATGCATTTCTTGAAATTAACAAATTAATTCAAGAGTGGTTTTTCTATTAAATCGGACACGTACCATCATTGTAATTGTGAGAACAAATTGGAAGAAGAATTAAACGTATATTATGTATCAATGCCAAGTGAAATCTTAAAGAAACTAG
The DNA here is from genome assembly GCA_028984105.1 of Lavandula angustifolia. Taxonomy (NCBI): domain Eukaryota; kingdom Viridiplantae; phylum Streptophyta; class Magnoliopsida; order Lamiales; family Lamiaceae; genus Lavandula; species Lavandula angustifolia. The sequence continues at coordinate 38,822,933 of CM054803.1, read as the reverse complement.
AGCTCACCTTAGCTTGATAATAGCCACTGCTACTCGATCTTTTGTCCACTTTTTCGTGTCTTACTCGTATTCCATTAAAATTTTCAATTATAAATATCTAAATGATTACCATTTGAATTTTAGAATTGTCATAAACACTTAAGTACTTACTGTTGAAATGTTAATAGGACACGAAAAAATGGAACAGAGAATTCAAACCATGTAAAATAGCCATCAATTCCTACGAATTCCATTTTTCATTTACTTCTCTAAACAAATAAAATAAACAAATACTAGTAGTTTTTTGTCAGTTTTGGTTGTGGTTATATAATAATATAATATTAATAATAAAATGGAGAAGGTGGGACAAGATTAATTTGTAACATCATCAAATTTTAAATATAAAATGCATATCATTCACATGCATACTATTTTTGTGAGTAAGTTCTATAAGACGTACCTTAGAATCTAATAATAAATCATGATCATAACATTTTCTCATTTTATGCATGATATTATTATTATTCTATTTGTATTACACATGATTGTGAATTATGTGTTTAATTAATTTGACAAAATTTTATAGAGAACGTTTTTCGTGATTTAAATTGTAGTAAGTACATATTACTCATCTAAACTCAATTCAAATTTAGTATATGTCAATAATCATAATGATTAGGGATATATATATATATATATATATATATATATATATATATAATAAATAAGAGTGTTTTTTTCTAAAAAAAAACGATGGTGTTTTCCAAACTCGTGGCTATTACTCTAAAAACTAACTAGCATGTTAGGGTTTATTAGTATTATATTGATAAAGAAGCATAGTAGTTATTATAATGGACGTAGGTTTAATCTTTTTTTATATTTATTATATTAAAAGTATAAGATGATAGTAATCCTTGCATTATGATGTAGAATATACCTTAGAAACAGAAAGATATAATAATATATTAATATTAATTAAATCCAATGCATATCTTTATTGGCGTAAATGTGTTTCTAGTTATTTTTATTTATTTATTATGTGGTGGTTTTATTTTTTACCATAATAGTATATATAGTTATTTAATCACAATAATTATGAAAACGGTTTTAATCTTCTCCTTCATCTTTATAATCCTAGCATGTTTAGAAGATGAATGTATAATTAGTTTTAATAAATAATAATCTATTATTATATCTCAATACGTATTTGAGAATTATTATATGTATTTCCTCATGTATCTATTGATCAAATCTGCTAGGATTAGATTTTAATTTTTTTGTATTTTCTTTAAGAAAATCCTTCAAGCTCACAACCACATCTGACTAGTTGTGTATATATAGTTACATACGTTATCATCAATTGAATCAGATTCTTCAAACTTTCATATTATTCATCCTTCGTTTTTCTACTCAATCTACTCAAGTATTTAATCTTTTCTAAATTTTAAGGTACTTCCATACTATAAATTAATGGTACGATTTTCTGTCAATGCTTGTTGTAGAACTTGTTGGTTTGCATGTTTGTGAAAATAAATTTGAATCTAATATTTTATTCACATTTCCTTTAGTCCGTGCCTTAGTTATTATCATATTCTATTTTTGATTATTGTGTTAGTTGTCATTTGAAATACATATAAACATAAGTTGATTATTGTGTTAGTTGTCATTTGAAAATTCATGATTAAGAGAAAACAATAAATATGTTGAAATCTTGTGTCTCTATTATGTTTAATCACTCTCGGTTATGGGTATATTTTTCATTGTTAGGAACCTAGAAGATTAAATAAGTTCAAAAAAAATTGAGAGTTGAAGTGATGAATTATTCCGGTAAGGCCGGAGACGATAAAACATTATTATATGTGTTGTGGTTTAGCTACTTAGGATTCATGGAATAATGTGTGGCATTTAGAAGCTTAAAATAATAGGAATTTAAGGTTGTTAAAATTTGTCTATATCGAAACAAATTGGGTACCTATTCATCATAACTCGAATAGCATAATTAGAGATAACAGATTTTTAATAGTCTTAACTGAAGTCCTCACAAAGTGTGGGTTTGGTATGTCCAAATTTGATTTGTATGAATGATGTGATTTTTCAAATTATAATTACTTGTACGTGCATCAAATTCAAATCATAAGCTAAGATTTTAGGAACTCATGAGATACTTGTGGATATGTGTAATTTATATACATCATTCATGCATAAGATATTAAATATATAATTTTTCATGTTTAGGAAATGCGCGCAGGGCTTAACCTAATAGCCACGTTAATCATTCAAAGTGGGGAATGTTACCGTATATCTTTATTATACATTGTGTTCGATATTTCATGTGTTTATGATAGGCATGAAAGGAAGAGTCGAAATTGGATCCTAGGATCGAAATCGGATCCTCTATAAAAAATCGGTCAAAATCAGGTTGTCGGTCGAAATCGGACCGTTTAAAAAGTTTATGGTATGTGTGATCTAAGTATTTTCTTTTAATGATACAGTATTTCATGTCTTATTGGTACAATATATAATTTGGATAATCGTGTACAACCCTACTGAGTAGTCGTACTCATCCCTATCATTTTAGTTTTTTTCAAAACTCGGTCGATGCTTAGAGGTGTTGGTTGTGATGGTCACGAGGAGTATTTATTTATTAGATATTTAAGTTGCATTTCATTCTTTGTTTTCAAGTTATGAACCTTCGATTTCGTTCTTCAGAAGATTAGACTAAAGAACTTACAATCAAGACTTTCGCGTTCTTTTTATGGAATTTCTATGAAAGAATTAATTTATGCGTTGATTTTATTCCATGAAAAAGTCGTTAAATGTTTTAAAGGTATCTTTGTCAAGTATTAGTAGCATGCCCTTTTTGCTATGAAAATTGGGACGTTACATAATTAAATTGCAAACGTCACATCCCAAAGATCTTATCCCTGCCTATCTTCATCATCATGCACGTCTCCTTCCCACACCTTCATATCCTCCATTTCCAAATATCAAATCAATTTCTAAAAATTCTCCTTTTGTAATCTTATTTTTTAGCTTCACTCTAATATGTATTAGGATTTTACATTATTTAAATAATTGATTCATGTGAATAATGATGACCATGACATGATCTATGATTCTAAATTTTAATAAGAGTGATAAATATGGACTAAGCCAATATAAGCAAGTATTGTTCGTCTATTTATAGTTCTAGATAGTGTGAATCATACTATAATATTATATTAAGTATTATTACTACGCCTTGTACTAGTAGACCTAACAATTTTCGGCGACGTCTGTAGCCTCATTGAATTTCAACACTCAAAACCTATATTTATTTAATTTAATTTATATACTTAATAAATGTAATTCAAATTTCCAGACTCTACCTAATAATTTCCACCATTATTGCAACATAGACCAAACTGTGTTTGTATGATAGATTCTCACTATTCAAAACGCACCCATAATTAACATTATTCATGTGATTTAATTTTCATCTCTACTACAACAATTCTATTACACTATACATCACATGACTTTATAGTAGAGTTAGCAAATCTAACTGTTGTTATATAATAGTACATCTCAAAATATAATACTCCCTCCGTCTCACTAGATTTTACACGTCTCTTCTGAACGCGAGAATCAAGAAGTATTGTTATGTTATGTAGATTGTTTGATATTTTATTAATTAAATATTGTACACACAATCTTTACTAAATTAAAAAATGTATCATTTGTATTAGAACGTCTCAGTAAGGAATAAGTAATAACATTAGATAAAATTGTGAAATACTCCCTCCGTCCCGCCCGACTTGTCTTGTATTCCTTTTCGGACCGTCCCACCCGAATTGTCTTGTTTCCTAAAAAGGAAAATATTTACTACACAAACTCCCACTTTTTTTTGTGGGACCTACATTTTTACACTCAATCATTCACTCATCTACACACAACCACTCATTTATCTTAATTTCCGTGCAAAAAAATAAATTAGACATATCGGGCATAACAGAGTGAGTAATTTGAATTAATTTCCTTAATTCTTTTAATTAAAAAAAGATTACTTGTTGAACTTGACAAGTAGCTACATGTTAGGCAGATAGCATTCATCGGACTGGTTAAAAGCCAGAAATGTATTTCTCGGGAAAGACTATATTTGCAGTAAGCCGTGACTGCATGATTAGAGGAAATATCAATTAAATCAGACTACTAGAATATCTAATCAGTCACATCATCACCAATTACATAATTTTGTAATTTATGTATTGTTGAAATGAAATACGCTACTCACTGTATAACCGATGTGACTATAGCTCGAGTAGTACCCGTGATACGGGTCTTCGTGGCTCGATGACGTGGCAAAACCCTTTGTTGTTGAGGGCTCGGATTCATCCTCGTCACATTCAAAGTTCACTCCGAATAATCTCAGCCTCTTTGAATTCTTATTTCTTCCTCTAATTATATGATTATCTAAAAAAGAAACAAATTGTTGGGACAAGTCAAAAATTAAATACTAAGCCTTGAAAATGCACTATTCATACACATGCAAACTTAGGTTTATTTTGTCTTTATGTATGCACATATAAATAAATAAATATAATATATAAAAATATGTATTCCAAAAATAGTAAAATTAGGGGTTTTTTTGTCACACCTGCATGAGGGGAGTGAGTTTGGTACAAAACAGTATTAGGTTGGCCGGAGTAAGCACCGCCGTCTTGTCCTCCTCCGCCGCTCCTCCTCCGCCACCCTATGAAGAGGCGGCCGGCCTCCTTGGGGTGGCGCGCGAAGAGGACGACATCGCCGGCGTCGAGGCGCTTCTCCTTGACGAAGCGGCTCCACCCCTTTGTCAGCACGTAGCTCTGGCTGCTGTTCCAGTACGAGTAGCGGAACCGCCACGGCTTTCCGGCCTCGTCCTCGAACCCCAGCAGCAAGCCCTTCTCGCCGGAGTCTCCGCCTCCGCCGCTCAGCGGGAAGTACTTCTCCGCGTGCTGCTTCGGTATCACGAGGCGGTTGAGTTTTCCGACGTCGCTCGGCGTCAACGGCTTCTCGAACAACGGCGTTGTATAAGTAGCGGCGCCGTCGTCCGCCGCCTCCGGCGGAGGCGGCGTCTCCTCTTCGTTGTTGAGGTTGAAGCCGAAGAGAGACGCTCTCCGGCGGCAGAGAGCGGCGGAGGGGGATGCGGCGTATGGTGATAGCCATTGGTTTATTGACATTTTTGAAGTGATGGAAATGGAAAGAAAATAGTGGAATATATATAAAGAAAATGAAATTTATTAATTAATATTTTACTTTACAATTTATTTTTAAATAATTAATTAAAACCAAAACAGTAAATTTCTCCTTTTGTGGCAAATTATTATTAGTGTAGTTTTATTGATATAGAAAGCTGTGGATCTATATGACACTGAACAGGAAGCAGCTTGAAAAATACCAGAACTTGAACTGAGAGAGAGAGAGAGGAGAGAGAGAGAGAGAGAGTAGAAAATAGACAAATATAGATATAGTGATAATTCAGTTTTAAAGGATAGCATTGTGGATTAAAAACTGTTTGCACAGTAGAATTAATTGGTATGTAACTATCAGCTTGATTGATCAGCTAACGTACACTGATTTTCGTTATTGTTGGATAATAGCCTCCACTTATGTGTCACACACTCACACTAATATTTTACGAAAACATTACTATGTTCCGTTATACAGTTAAACCTCGATAAAGTAATATTCCCTAAAGTAATAATTTTGTTAATATAATAATTTTTTTCGGTCCTGATATGAGTCAATGTACTAAAATAATATTCAATAAAATAATAACTTCGTTAAATGAATTTTTTTTTTTTGGTCCGAAAGTTATTACTTTATCGAGGTTTAACTGTACTCGTATGTGCCACGCTTATTTTTTAGTATGCATCTCCGAACTTCAATAAATACATCATAAATAATGTTTCGGTACAACCATTTTTACTGTTTGCTTTTATATTTAAGATTTTTAACCTACACTAGCTATAGTAAATGACACAATTATGCATGACGTTTAACGGTTTAATAAAGAAAATTGTGAAAGTACAAAACATCAATGATTTGTAATAGAAAAAATCGACCGAATAATTGAAGAGTAATGGCGTGACAGGGAAGAGGCTGCATTATTTTGTATGCCAAAATAATATGTAAAATCTGATTCTCAATTAATTAATACTCCCTCCGTCCCACCGAGTTTGTCCATTTTTTTTTCGGTGCAGTAATTTAGGAAAGTTGGTGTAGAATGATAAAAATGTGGGATTCTTACATTAATTAATAATATAGAATTGGTTTGTGAGGTAAAGGTGTGGAACTCATTTAATTAATTAATATTTTTGAGTTATTAAAGATGTGGGACCTACTTCCTTTTATAGAAACTGAACAAGTCCGGTGAGACAGCCTAAAAAGAAATACTGGACAAGTTCGGTGGGACGGATGGAGTACTATACAGTTAAACATCGATAAAGTAATATTCGATAGAGTAATAATCTCGCTTAGATAATAATTTTTTCAGGTCCCAATATAGATAAATACACTAAAATAATGTTCGATAAAATAATAACCTCGTTAAATGAATATTTTTTTCCGGTTCCAAGACTATTACTTTATCGAGGTTTAACTGTATCTAGACTAAATTACTGATTATAGTCACACAATTCCTTTTAATTTAATTTAGCTACTAGTATCATACTATCTGATAATCAATTAATTAATTAATGAGGATGAGATAAGATCTGATGATTCAGACAATAAAATGAGATTTGGTATTCGTGTTTGATTTCTCTCCACATTCTCTTTACTTATTTTAATCCCCCCATCTCACATAATCAATAATATCACACATTTTTCTACAAAATCATTTCCTCAAATTCTGTGTCGTTATCGTGTATACATTTGTATATATGATGAATTTCAAGTTCTCATATTTGGTAAGTACCAAGATTGAGAGAGCATTGGATGTTTGTTTGAGATGATAGGTCGAAAACGAGAAACCGTCCTATCTTTAAATCGTGTCAAAACTCGAAATTTTTTATATTATTTTAAATATATATATATATATATATTTAGCTCCTTAGAAATTTTAAATTACGCCTTTTAATTTCTCGAAATTGCAGATTTCACTCACTTCTTGTAATCGTGGATCTACCACCAACAGCACCATGTTCTCTCACCTCTTTGTTTAATCATAAAGCACTGAAACTCACAAAATATGTCACATTAGGACCCAAAATACGAGCAATAGATGTATTCTATTTTCTTTTCTTTTTTTAATTAAAATATATTATTTATTTCCTATCTTTTGTACTTTAATTTTCTATCCCTTTTCTTCTGTATATTTATTATCTGAATTTTCTCCTTCTTTATAGTTTAGTACTCTCCGTTCCACTATAAGTAACCCGTTTTTTAGAACATTCTATTATAAATGGTCCATTCTTAAAAGAATATATAAACATAATTTAATTACCAAAATGTTAATACACCACAAAAAACAATTTTCTTGATTCTTGTGCCAAAAAAAAGGTGAGGGACTTATATAGTTAAACCTCGATAAAGTAATATTCGATAAAGTAATAATCTCACCAAAATAATAATTTCTTTCGGTCCCGATATGGATCAATGCACTAAAATAATGTTCGATAAAGTAATAACCTCGTTAAATGAATAATCTTTCTCGATCCCAAGGTTATTACTTTATTGAGGTTTGACTGTAGTTGGCCCCGAAATTTGTTTCCCTTTTCATGGTGGCCCACCGGCCCAACAGATAAAGGAACTTTTTTTAATTAAGATGGGAGGATGGGCCTGAAGCCCAATTCCGGTGGCTGATAACTGGGCCAAAGCCTAAAACAAATTAGTGAATAAAAGGGCTCTAGGATTCCAAAAGTTTATTTGAAATACAGGACTCTCTTTGTCCCATTTAAAGTGATAAGTTTCTTTTCGGAATAAGATTTAAAAAAGTAATTTTATGTGGTGTTTTGTTTGACTTTTCTGTACTTAAATATAATCCATATAATTTTTACGATTTCAGGAAATGTGTCACTAATATTGGTACGTTACGATACGAAAACGTCACTTGAAATGGGATGTAAGTTAAAGATTCTAAGCGGAACGACTTGTATGTACCACTTTCGTATACCCTTGTGTGTACCACACCACAAAGGTACTGACATGTGACATTTCTCATTAAATCAAGTGGGCTCAATTTAACACATGTCAATACCATTGTAGTGTGGTACATACAAGGGTATACGAAAATGGTACATACAAGGGTATACGAAAGTGGTACACACAAGCTTTTGTGGATTCTAAGAGTTATTTTACCATTTCATGATACTCAGTAAATTATGTGCAAGAACGTGAAATATAAACCATAATGAAAAACCATGAACATACAATCAACCCAGAGGATTTCAAATCAACAGGATGTTAACTTCTTCATACTCCAAAATTAGAACCAACTCCATGATTTCATACCGTCTTAAATAACTCTAAACAAAAGAGCAGTCTCTCACTAGAAAAGCAAATAGTAGATTCATTTGAGAGAGAGAGACTCACCATTTCCCCTTCCTAGAAGATAATGCCTGCTCCCTCTCCCTCTCCCTCTGCTGTGAAGGGCTGCAGCAATCCCTTGTTACCGACGATCGAGGGCTTGACAACACATGATCAAGAAGACCCTTCATAGCATCCATATAGCTTCTTCCATGAGCCTCCTTCTCAAAACCATCTTGATGGCTTGAACAATGAATCCCTCCTTCCGTTATAGTCCTTCGAATCGCGGTGCTCCTCCTTTGAATCGGACCCGTGATGGAGTTTCTTGATTTGGTTTCATCAACATGTGATCTGCCATTGCTATTAGCATGACTCCACTTACTTAGTGAAGATGGTTCCTCTACTTCTTTATCATCTTCGTGATAAATCGAACGATGATGAATCAACCATTCAACTCCTTCTGATGCAGCCCTTTGAATCGCGGTGCTTCTTCTTGGAATCTGGCCGGAGATGGAGTTTCTTGATTTGATTTCATCACCATGTGATTTGCCATTAGCCCACTTGTGGAGATTGCTCGTGTTTTTCGGGCTAATCTCACTTTCTAACGACTCTGCTTTACTTAGTGCAGAAGGTTCTTCGAGTTCTCTACACGCCCCTCTGTCTCCTCCCTTTTCCCTTTTAGCGCCGAGGAAAACTTCTAACTGCTTCCTTAGTTTACTAATGGCTGAAGTTTTCTCCTCAAAGTGATGCTTGGCTTCATTCATCTTCATCTGCAGTCTCCCCTCGCGCAACTTATCAGCCAATTCGAGCATCTCCCTTTCCTTCTCCGCTTCTTCTTGAATCTTAAAGCTCTCGTTCTTCAGCTTCTCCACTTCGGCCCGATCCTCATCCACATTCCTAGCTAACTCATCACAAACTTGCTCACTTATCTCTCTTGCTCTTTTCTCACTTTGTAATTCTTGAACTACTTCCATGAATGATGACTTCATCTCTACTAACTCCTTCCCGAGCTTCTTGTTCAAGCCCTCAACGCGTCTTCTTAACTTCCTCTCCACCTCCAACTCGCTAGCAATGGAAGCAATTGCAGCTTCAATAGCTCGACTTTCTTTATTCTTCCATGAGGCTTTCTCTTGAGCAAGACACTTCATGAGGTTATGGATGTCGGTTTTATCCGTTCTTTGCTCTTGGATGAGACGATTGACCTGCATACGAGCTCTCTCGAGCTCAGCATGGAGGGCTGAGATTACAGACATGCTTGATGATTGATCTAGACGGTTGATGATCTTCAGCAACTCCTTGGAAGTAGTCAAGGCGTTGCTTACGTCCTTTAGGCGATTCTTACTACCACTAAACGATCCACTTGAAGTCGGGGGCCTTGATCTACTCTCAATCTGCAAAGAGAATGAATTTGTGATGAGCAAGACAAAGGAAGAGAATGAAACTAGACTTCATTTTTACCTCCATGAGACTAGCATGGCTGATAGAATCAAAAACTGCAGCGTTTAGTTCGGAAGAACGCAGTCCATGAGAGATTGATGGTGTCCTTCTTTGACTACATATTCCACTTCTATCCACCTTCCATAAAAACAAGAGACTAGTAAGATTCGAGATGGCGAAAAAGAGGGAAGAATACAATCTTCAATCCAACATATGCACTAGTATTACTATTAAGTCGACCCTAATAGGGATTGAACACTGGATCAACTGCTACTGCATGAGCGGTAATACGGTTGTCGGTTCAATTCATTATATGCAATCCATTAAAGGGATATACTTGAAGAAACCAAGCTTTCCAACTATAGAAGGCTAATCATGCTAGCTATAGAAATTAGCAAATGCATCTCATCTTCTCCAATAAGTATACACAATAACATATTAAACAAAGAAGCCAAACATATCAAGTTTATGGTATGAATCTTCCCTTCACTCCAAGATCAAAACCAACTACCAAGAACAAAACTGAGAAATTGGGTCACATTCCCCTTAAAAAGCCTTATAAGGGGAAGGGATATCCAAGTTTATATAGAGGAGTTAGGATATTCACCAAGTCGATGTGAGATATAATAATGGGCTCTAACACGCTCCTCACGTGTAGGCCGAAATGAACATCGGACTACTATACGTGGAAATAAATAGCCCATAAGGATTGGTCCAACATAGGGACCAAACAAACAAACATCGTTTGAGTCTGTTCTAATACCATGAGAAATTGAGCCACATTCCTCTTAAAAGGCCTTGAAAGGGAAGGGAGATCCAAACTTATATAGAGGAGTCAGGATATTCACTAAGTCCGTCCGTCGATGTGAGATATAATAATGGACTCTAACAAAAACAAACACAACCTTAAAACCACAAATCATTCCAATCAAAATGCTTATTCTACCACACCATGATGTCCAAATTCATCCTAATCAAATCAAGAATCACCAAAAGGTAAAAACCCACCTCCGAAACAGTTGGGCTGTGAGATGGATCAGACAAATTCCCCCAAGCCGACTGCATCTTCTCCCTCTTGAAAACCATCTTGCTCCCACTCTTCCTCAACTCCTTCAATTCTCTCTCACTCAATTTGGGCGATGGAATCTCATTCATCTCCCACAAACTCGCCCCAAGCCTCCGAGCCGAAACGGGCTGAGTCGACTTCCCACTCAGAGAATACTTGGGCGACTCGACGCCGCCGCAACTCGGAGCCGGTGTGCCGGATCTGGACCCTCCGAGCCCGGCCCGACTCCGACCCACTACAATGGCCCGCTTATTCAACCGATAGCGATGAATTCTTGAAGACGAAGATGAGGAAGAAGAGCAGCCCCTCTTCCTCACCTTTGTCGGCATTATCAGACCCTCCATAATCACCCTTCTATGCCTCTGCTTCGGCATTGTGATTTAATTCACCCTTAGATTCTTGAATTCGCTCTCGAAATCACAAAAATATTTTACTTTTTGAGTAAAATTACACACCCACAACACCCAATGGGAGACGTAAAAATCGAATCTTTTTTCAAGATCTTATTCACCGTTTCTAGTGAAAATCAGGGCAAAGTGACGTTAAAACGGAGAGCATGAAGAACAACAGAGGGTTTTTATGAGAATCTTTACAGCTCGAAAGGTGGAAATTTGCTTAAAATTGAAGGAAGAAAATATGTTGACATGTGGAGATGCATTTTTTTTATTTTTTTTTATTCATGAAACCCGCAATGCTACCTTCTACAAGACGTGCTTAAACCACGCTCCTCAGACAAGCAGATGCGCAAAGCAAACCACACAGGACGGTTCAACCACACTTAATGTGACAGGATGACAGGCAACACCTAGCGGTCTTGATGGGAATTGAACCCAGGACCTATCGATCTCGGGCCATCCACCTCGACCGTTAGGCCTTCCCATAGGGACAATGCATTTGTTTATTTGAATCTAATGAGAAATCGTTAGGGTATTACTTGTGTAGGGCGTGGTACAACTAGACGTAGCGGCGGGGAGAAGGGACGTTACGGTAATAAAGAGTGAAGGGGCATGTGGGCGGAATACGTGGCGGGGGATGAGTGGACTGTACTAGAATGTCGTTTTCGTAGTTAGCTCGTATTGACTTGTCCAAATCTTATCTGTCTGCCATTTAAAATCTTAATCTAAATTTAAGTGCTCTCATTAATGACGATTTAGTTTTGTTTGAGATAATTTTTTAGATAGTAATATATCAATATATCCTATTTGACTATTACAACTACAAAATTACCTATTCATTCAAAAAATATCTAGCAAATACCCAATTTTACTAAAATACCCTCACTTTTTCAAATTTTTCACCTAAAACTTTCACAAATCCAAGACTATGTGATGGGCACTACCCTATTGATCGTCACTACCCTATTTGATCGGCACCATGATCGGCACCGACCGACCTTGTGGTCGGCACCATATGATGGCCATGGTCGGCACCATATGATGGCCATGGTCGGCACAATATGATCGGCACATATTGATGGGCCATGATCGGCACCGACCGACCTTGTGGTCGGCACATATTGATCGGCCATGATCGGCACAGACAGACCATGCTCGGTCATGTCCGAGCGGTCGGAACATGATCGGCCCCTCCGGTCGGACCGTGATCGGACCATCCTATCGTTTCACTTTATCGAAGAAGCAGGGGTATTTTATTCTTTTTGGGTATATAGTGAACTTAAATATAACAATTGGGTATAAATGTGTTTGCTTTTACCTATTTGGGCATTTCACCGCCGGGCTCCATTTTTTAGTGTGCAAATTTCAATTTTTTCAAAGGTAAAACTCTCACTCGGCTATTTAAACATAGCGGTGTTAATGGAATTCGAATAAATATTCATCAATCATAAAATAAATACTCTCAACCGCTATTTCATTTCGAGAAATTAATGACTATGGTATTGTATCAAGTTTGTGTTGCATGATTGCGAATAATAAAAAAATAATTAAGTATTGAATATTTTTCAATACAGTTAAACATCGATAAAGTAATATTCGATAAAGTAATAATTTCGGTAAGATAATAATTTTTTCGGTCCCAATATGAATCAGTGCACAAAAATATTGTTCAATAAAGCAATAACCTCGTTAAATGAATATTTTTTTCTCGATCCCAAAGTTATTACTTTATCGAGATTTAACTATACTTTAGATATAAAATAAAATTGAAAAAAAAATAATCACACTTCTAATAGTGCCACTAATTGAAATCTATAAATGCATATAAATACTTCCATCACCTATAATTATAGCTCATGGAGGCCGACTTACGGCAAAAACATTCCCTATGATTGAGAATGAGTATTATTATGGGAATTAAAGTTAAAAAAAGTACTTCCTACATCCCGCTAATGTTGCGTTAGTTTTTTTTTCAATTATCCTGCTATTCTTGTCTTTATTAAAAAAAAAAAAACTTGTGGGCAACAATCAATTCTAAATAGTGGACCCGCCACTTTAACACAATTCCACCAACTTTAACGCACCTCTTGCCCACTTTCTGATGTACTAAGACAAGAATAGTGGGATGGAGAGAGTATTAGTTTGAGAATTAACTCGTAAAATTAGCCATCGCCCTGATGCAGCTGCATCTTTTCAAGCACCCTTGATCTGGTCCGGTTAATTGCAGCAAAACACAGAAACAAATTGTCCTCGAGATAAGCAAGCCTTTTCATAAAACTTGGTTGGTTTCTCTTCAGCTGCTTGAGTATCTCCTGAACAAGATACCTGTCCATGTTCCTCTCCAAACCATGGTGGATAGAGAATTTATCATTCTCAACATCAGCATGAAGATGGGCAACAAGGCGATCAATGGTGTCCAAATCTCCCAGCAGTACATAAGCACTTCTTGATGCCTCATCAAGTTGGCCAACATTCACTTTCCCCTTCTTAGTCATGTTAGAGGGAAAGAGCGCGAAACATACCGGGCTTCCGATGAGGGCGATGAGAGCATGGGTGGCTATAGCTGCAGCTGCTATGGTCACACCAACGGCAGCTGCAATCAGACACAAGGCGGAACCCGTTGAGCAGTACTGCGGGAGGTGGGTTCTTGAACGTGGCTTGACCGGATGGTGGTTGAGCTGATGAGTGAGCTCGGAGAAGCATTGGCGCATATCGTCAAAGTTGTGGGAATCATGTGATAGGAAGGGGTTTTCGAGGCTGTCGAAGTGGAGAAAGACGTTGTGGGCCAAGTTGCATTCGGAATCAGAGAGGGTGTATGAGTCGGAATCGAAGTCTTGAGGGAGGATATCAAGAAGGTCATGTATAGGAGCATATGCACGGCGGGCCAGGCGGAGTTTCTGGTAGAGAAGGAAGCATAGATTGGAAGTTTGCTCACTATGTTCGAAGTAGGTGGCAACAAGATCAGTAAGTGGGCTGGGAGGGATAACGGAAAGCGTCTCTTGAACAAACTCACGGCTTGGTTGAAGAATCTCTTCCAACAGCTGAGCTCCCTCAACACCGTCTGAATGTCCAATCTCTAAAGTTTGGTCGAAAGATGTGTCATGGTCAAAGGTTCTGCGAATCTCACCGTAAGAAGTTGTCTGGAGTGATCTGTATTCTTGAGTAAGGTCAATAGTTTGAAAGCGTTGAGCACTTGACCTTGGTGTATTATCAACCAAATCACCTGGTTTATGACTCAAAACAGTCAAATTATAGAATAGCTTCAGGAGTTATACGGAAAATCATAGAAAAGTATCATTTAACAAATATAAAAGCTTTTAATGGTACTAACTACTAAGCATCCTATTGAACGGTACAAAATAACTTCAAGATCTTCTACTTTTTATCTAAGAATCTTGCTCTGCGCAAATTATTGTATATATTCTTGTAACTTCACATGGAATTGGGGCCGAAAAGTTTTCTGCCTATAACACTTAAACTTTACCGGCGTTAATAGGACATTGGAGAGTTTACCTTGTGAAGCAGGGGAAGAAAGATAACTGGCTGTTGATGGTGGTGGCAGTGTCTTCAAACAAGACAGCATCTAAACCTGCTCAATGATGGGGGATGACAAGCACATCAATAACCATAAGAAAGTTAAGACACGCTCCATCTGAAAATAAATTTCCCAATACTCTTAGGGGGGAGAGAAACTGAAGATCGATCCAAAAGGAAACTCAGATAATAACCAAGTAAGTAGTTTCTTCCCTAATAATAATAATTAGAAGATTATAATCCAAGAACAGTAGTTTCCCAATATTCTCTCAAAGAACACCATTTTCAATCCCAGAACGCACAAAATCAAGATAACAGGAAGCATCAGAACCCTAAGGAAATTAGGTATCAAAACATATATATAATTAAACATCAACACATGACTAGTAAGATTATAATCCCAGAAAGATTATAATCCCAGAACGCACAAAATCAAGATAACAGGGATGACTCTAAGATTATAATCCAAGACTAGTAGTTTCCCAATATTCTCTCAAAGAACACCAGTTTTAATGTCAGAACGCACAAAATCAAGATAACAGGAAGCATCAAAACCCTATGGAAATTAGGTATCAAAACATGTATATAATTAAACACCAACACATGACTAGTGAGGGTAAAGCTTCAAACAATCTCATATGACTGACCTAGCCAATCTCTCAGGTGAAATTCCCCTACTAGACCAAAAGCAGTAGTTTCGTGATTCGTGATTGGCTTTCTATTCTGTTAGAGACTAAGCATAAGCACTCATTTATGAAATAAAGCTCAAAGGTTTTCTTCAATCAATGCCCTAAATATTCATCCAACAATCGATTTTCACCTTCCTAAGCAGATTAAAGCACGCAGTCAACTTACTAATTGTTCTAACGAATGCAAACCCCATGATTCTCGAACATAACATCAATTCGTTTCACGTGATTCCAGTCACAATTACTCAGAGAAAACACCAAACAAAAGCAGCGATCATTGTGAAATTAAGTCAATGAAGCTAAGAAAAATACCGAAAACGGAAAATCCGCAAGGATTAATCCTCGAGGAACTTCCTGAGACGAGCTCTGACGTATTGGTTCCGGGCCTGAGTTCGGGCCTGTTGAGGGGCGATGTTGGTGTAGGAGAGATGAGCCCCCACGGTGAAGCAGGTGATACTGGAAAGCAATCCGCAGACGGTGAAGATTATCTGCTTCCGGGTTGAGAATGGCGACATCACGATCTCTCCCAATCTTCTTCTACATGAAACAAGATTATCTGTTTCTAATGAAAAACAAGCGAGCTGATATCATTTTACACCACAAGATCTACAATTTAAGTGATAGACCGTCTAGGTAAAATTTTTCAAATTTGTGTGTTTTTGACTTCAAACTTGCATCGAAAAGCCCGGCCCATCCAGTTAGTGGGCCTGGCCCATGGGTTGCAATGGGCTACAATATTTTGCACTTTGAGTAAATTATGAAAAAAATATGCATTTTGTATTATTCTCTCCATCTCATGTAAAAATGCCTCGTTTCTTTCTGCGACTGCATTAATGAGAGTCGTTTGTTATGAATAAGGATGTGGATCCCTCAAATAAATTATCTGTAATAATTTGCTAAAAGATGAATCTGGGACGATCCGAAATGAAATATGAGATACTCCCTCAATCCCATATGAAACGTCATATATTCTTTTTTGGGTTGTTCCACAAATCACTGAAAAGAAATCAAATGTTTCATCTGAAACGGAGGGAGTATTTTTTTTATGGGGCGGAATGAGTATTTAATTTGTTACCGTCAATAATTTTTCGGGTAAATTCAATTAGTTGATCTTGTCTATAAACGAAATAAAAAACCATACGCAAAAACTTTGGTGCAACCGGCTGCACCCAGCTAAATAGCATAATAATATAGAAGTTCACATAAGCGTTCCTGTTGCGCAGGTGGTGAGTTGCTGGGCTCTCACCCGAGAGACCCGGGTTCGAGACCCAGCAACAGCATTTTCCTTTTTTTATTTTTAACATTAAAAATTTAATTTTTTATTTAAAAAAAATTTAATGTATGACACAAAGAATATTAATATGTAATATTAAAATTTTTTCTTCTTAAAAATATAATATTTTTTTAAAAAAATTATAATTATATAAACAACTATAATATGACACGAAAAATAATAAATTTAATTTCTTATTTTTAAAAAAATTAATATATGACACAAATAATATTAATATGTATACATTTTCTTGTTAAAAAAGTATAGTAATATTTAAAAAAAAATATAATTGTATAAATAACTACAATATGAGACGAAAATAATAAATTTAATTTCTTATTTTAATAAATTTAATATATGACACAAAGCATATTAAAAAATATAATATTTTTAAAAAAATTATAATTGTATGAACAACTACAATATGACACGAAAAATAATAAATTTAATTTCTTATTTTTTTAAAAAAAATATATGACACAAAGAATATTAATATATATATTAAAAATTTTAACCGGAGAAAAAAATAGGGTTTAGACTTCCCCTCTAGGATACACTAAAAACAAGAAAAAATACCGTAGCAGTTCCACGACTAAAAGGGTTTGGAAATGCGAGTGTTCCGAAGGAACGCGAGCATAATGATACATTACTCAATAAGAATGATACTTTTTTTAATGAAGAATACACTTTTCTTAAGGAAGAATGATACTTTTGTTAACAACATGTGATTCTATTGCTCAATAAAATGATATTTTTCTTAATAAATTAATAAAATTATTATTAAAAAAAGTGCTACGTAAAAAAAATTAAAAAAATAAAATAAAATGTATTATTAAAAAATGTATCACTTTTTTAAATCAATTAAATGAAAATGAAGGAAAAGAAAAAAAATAAAATGAAAAGAAAGGAAAAGGAAAAGGAAAAAAAAGAATGATATTTTTCTTAAGAAATTAAAAAAATTATTATTAAAAAAAAGTGTTACATAAAAAAAATTTAAAAAAAAAATAAAATGTATTATTAAAAAAATGTATCACTTTTTAAATTAATGTATCAATTTAAATGAAAATGAAGGAAAATAAAATGAAAAGAAAAGAAAGGAATGAAAAAAAAGGAAAAAATAAAATTAAAAGAAAGGAAAAGAAAAGAAAAAAATAAATGAAAAGAAAGGCAAAGGAAAAAAAGTAGGGTTTTAGACTTCCCCACAGGTACAAGTAAAAACATGTGATACTATCGCTCAATAAGAATGATACTTTTCTTAAGTAAAAATGGCACTTTTGTTAACATGTGATACTATTCGTCAATAAGAATGATACTTTTCTTAAGGGAAGAATGATACTTTTGTTAACAACATGTGATACTATTGCTCAATAAGAATGATACTTTTCTTGAGGAAGAATGATACTTTTCTTAAAAGCGAGAATAATACTTTTCTTAAGGAGAAATGATACTTTTAATTGGTTGGAATAAAAAAATCACTTATTATAAACAAAAAATTATCATTTTTGTTAAATTAATATATCAATTAAAATGAAAAAAGGGACAAACTTGATTTGAAAAAAATATGAATTGGTTGGAATAAAAATATTATTTATTTAAAATAAATTTATCACTTTTTTAAATTAATATATCAATTAAAATGAAAAAAAAAATATTATCAAAAAAAAAGGGACAAACTTATTCTGAAAAAATAATTATAATAAAAATATGAATTATTATGAACAAATGTATCATTTTTTAAAATTAATATATCAATTAAAATAAAAAAACTCAAAAAGACACTGCTGGGACTCGAACCCGGGTTAATGGGCTTTAAACCTAGCAGCTTAGCCAACTGCACTACGTTACCATTGTTTAAATATTTCAAATTGTACATATTTAAGTGTAATCGTCCGGTTGCACCTGCAACCGGATGTACAGCAGCCCAACTCAAAACCATAACATATTCCATAACCCAAATTATGAATAATAAAAACGGAAAATCACTAGCAAAAAATTTGTGTCCGTCATATGATCAATAACTTGATCATATTTATTTCTAATCAAAGAAATGATCATTTCAAGAGATGGTTTAGTTTTCTTCTTCGTGCATACTTACTAAAGGGGTGTTTGCAACAGCTTAAGCTTTTTTTAAATGATTAAATTAAGGAGAAGTTGGTAAAAGTAGCTTATTAGAGAATTTGGGGTGTGTTTGCAAAAACTGCTTAAAAGTTGAAAAAATAGTGTTTGCAAAATTTATACTGTAGTAGCTTATTTTGTGATTTATAAGTAAAATATCAAATCATAGCTTATCCGAAATTACAAATATGCCATTAAGTTGGAGAAGTTGGTAAAAACCAATTTAACCAACTTCAACTTATTCAACTTAAATGTAGAGAATTTTTTCGAATTTAAGCTGTTGAAAACACCCAAAAACAGTTTTTCCTTAAATTAAGCTATAAGTTGAATAATTTAAGCTATTGCAAACATCTACTAAATCAAAGTCGAAGAAGCAACAATTATAAATGCCGAAAGAAAAATTAAAAAAATGAAAAAGTTATTAATTTTGATTTGTCGGAAATTATTATTTACGACAAATTAAATAATTTAAAAGTAAAGTATAGATTTTTATAGTTCTAAAGATCGATAATTGAAGGATTAACCCATTTAACCATTACTTTAATGAAAAATGAAAAAAAAATTAAAAATTAAAATTAAAGACCCCGTTTGCCAAAACGTTAAATAATAGGACTTATTTTACTATATCAATGAAACATGGGCTATTTTGATATTACAGAAAAATACAAGTACCAAATACTAAAAACTCGCACCTATATAAATGCAGAAACCTATCCCTAATTCACAGACGAAACCCTAGCCAACACACAGCACTCACTCCGCTACCCGCCGCCGTCGCGCAACCACCGCAATGGGCCGCGTACGCACCAAGACCGTGAAAAAATCCTCGAGGCAGGTGATCGAGCGTTACTACGGCAAGATGACGCTCGATTTCCACACCAACAAGAAGATTCTCGAAGAGGTGGCCATCATCCCATCGAAGCGCCTCCGCAACAAGATCGCCGGATTCTCCACCCACTTGATGAAGCGCATCCAGAAAGGACCGGTGCGCGGCATCTCTCTCAAGCTGCAGGAGGAGGAGCGCGAGCGCCGCATGGACTTCGTCCCCGACGAGTCCGCCATTAAGACCGACCGCATTGAGGTCGATCAGGAGACCGTTGACTTGCTCGAGTCGCTCGGCATGAAGGATCTTCCAGGCGTCGTCCTCAGAGAGGACGACGGGGCTGTCGGCGCCGCGCCGCAGGTCAGCTACGGCCGTGGAGGAGGCGCCAGGCGATACTGAGAGGTTATTTTAGGTTAATGTTATCTTCTGCTGGATTATTGTGTTGTTGGATAATGGATTACTGTTGGTTCTTGCTTTAAACGCTGCCGTATGTTGCTTTGATATTTCGAAGTTTTGATATCAATTTAATATCTTTTCTTGCTCGTCATTTTTGCTGAAATATGATAGTTTTCATTATTATATTATTAAAATAGTGTGTATTTACATTTGTTGACTGCTACAGTAGAAAAATTATAAATTTATGCCAATGTTCAGTACTACTAGATTCTGTTAAATTCTTAGCATTAGCTCAAAATTAGCTCCAATATGGTAAATTTCATTTTTTAACGTGTCATATTGTCACGTTCTTTTTCCCCCAATATGGGCATATCCAAGGTAGATTTTGATTCCCTAGTATGATCATGTCTAATAATTTTATACTCCCTCTGTCCCGTCCGACTTGTCGGGTGATTGTGTGTAAGAGCAACTCCAACCAAAAATCAATACCTATTTTTCAGTTTCTGTCATATCAAACAGTAATTTATCTCCAATCATTAAATCCAAATCCAAACTCAAAAGAATATTCTCTTTATATCTTTTTACAAAATATTTTTCAATTCTATCTACATATTTTTCTTAATTACACATTGGTACATTCCACTTTCCTACTATTAAAACATTGGATATAAATTTAATATATCTAAAATAACTTGATAATTAATAAATAAAATTAATAATTAAATGATGTATTAGATAATTATTAATTACACAATTTTATAAAAAATAATATTAAATCATATAATGATAAAATAGAGTTATATTATTAAAAAGAAGAACAAAAAAAATCATAAAAACTTTTGGAGATCACATAGCGAAAATTCAAGGGCCGAGCCTCGTCAAAACCTCTCAATTCCTAATATGTCATGTATTTTCATTTTCCGAACAAGTATTGTGTACTATGTTATAAATTAATGTTATTTTATATATCTATTCTTTTGCTACAAATTTTGCTACCTTATTTTTTTTATTGATAAATCTTATAACTAATATGAAATAATATAATATACATAGCAAAAGATAAAATACTTTCATTTTATCTTTCGTTCACATAAGTTAAATAATGTCGAATAATATATAATAAACATTATCTTATTAAATATATATATACATAAAACGATGGCGAACAAAACGATGTTGTTCACATTCGTTCACATTCATCCGCTCACTTCCCCTTCACATTCCAGATCCAACATTCCAGAAACGATGAGAATGGCCTCCGTCGATTAAATCCAAGTGATGCCGGCCTCCGTCGATTAAATCCCCTAATTGAATGATGCCGGCCTCCGTCGATTAAATCCAAGCGATTCATCCGGCGCCGGCCTCCGTCGAGCCGGCCAGAGAAAATCCCATCCGGATTCAACAACGAAGGTACGTAATACTCCCCCGATATTGAACTCTCGCCGTAGCTGCTTTCAATCGACTGCCTCTGCATCCCAAACGAATCTGCCACCTTATTTGGATTTGTGTTTTGAGGGTCGAATTGCAAAAACTGTAATTGCATCCAACTCCTTTGCAGTTTCTACAGTAAAAACCGATTTCAACCAGATTAATGTGCAAAAGCAGCAAATATTTAAGTTTTGCAGTTTCATTTGCAGTTTGCTTGGACCGATTGTTCAACTGCAAAACTCAAAATCCAGTACCGTTGGAGTTGCTCTAAAGAAGTAGATCCCACAAAAAAAGTTAAGAGTTTGTGTAATAATTATTTTTGTTTTTTGGAAACAAGACAAATCGGGTGGGATGACCTAAAAAGGAAAATAAAACAAGTTAAGCGAATGAAGAGAGTACGATTTATGTTCGGTTTTGGTACAATAACTTTATACAACCTCTTATTTTGGTCATGTAAAGTAGTATATGTCCGTTTTTGGTCTTTTAGTGTTGTATATGTCAGTTTTCGATCTTTTAATGTCTGAATTTTTATTCTAGGATTGATATAGTTGGAGATGTGACAAAATACTTTTTCATTGCAAGATCAATAAACCTGAAAAGGATGGATTATTTTGTCAAAAGAATTTTTGGACCATATGGAAAGTGTCTTTTTTTTTTTTGGGCTCTTTCATAAAAAGAGAAAATTGTCATCTCAAAACAAATGCAGGAACCTTTACATTGGAAGCAAAGCGGCCCATTTTTTGAGTTACTTCGCCCACCACCAATTATGTAGTGTCATGTATGTTTTAAAAATAAAACAACTTATATAATATTACTTACATGGTCCATCAATACACACATGACACCACATGATTGGTGGGTCAAGCAGTGGAACTCCCAAAATTGGGACGGAGGATGTGAATGATGGTTTATTCGCTTGAATTTGCAAGGCCGACCATATTAAGCATATTTCGATCCTCCTTAAACCTCTCAAGCACTGTCCCTTTAAGTGCTTCAGGCCTATCACCATCTGCTTTTGCAGCAACACCCCAGCATTCGATTGTTTCCGGGTATATTCGCGACGCTTTCGACAAGGGAGGGCTGCCGAAAGTAGTGCATTCAAAGCTCTGACCTTGATCGAAACTTGCTGATAGGAATAGCCCGAAATGATGCACTCGCCCTCCAAACCCGATGCCATTAGGAATGCTCTCCGAACTGAAACTTACACCGCACTGCAAGTGAAATTATACAATGAGGAGATCGTTGAAACGCGTTATATTAGAAGAAATCTAATGCTTACCCATTGTAGATTGTGGTTTACTCCAGTAGGCCGGAAGATTGATGCTTGTGGGTGTAACTGGAAAAGGAAGGACCTCATGTCCCCGTAAAAGTCGGGATGTTTTTCCCACGGCTGAGATGCGAAACCTCCATAGATGTGACCTTCTTTATCTTTGATGACCAGTAGTGTAGGTGCTTTACTGCAGGTTAATTGAATAGTTAGGGCCCATTCCATCCCTACCACCAACACAAAGATGGAAAGCTAAGCCCCTTCTAATAACATATCACATCTCAGTCATGGGATCATTGATTCATGCATCCAAAACTACTACGTCTCAATATCTAATAACGCGTTGTCCTTAACGAATATATGCCTATGCAGACATCTTTTCGGGTTGCTAACAAGTGTTGTGTGTAATACGATATGAGAAAGCAAAGCACAAGAAAACAAGTAAAGAGTAGAGGATTCATAATTAAGTTACTCACATCATGTTGCCCAAAAATGTGTTGAAACTAAGCCCATGAAGACCACTATGGTATAGAAGTTTCCACTCATCCAGATTGAAGAGTGCTCCACCAATATGCCAAGCATATTCCTTTTTTAACAAGATTCGACCAGGGTCAATATTATCCGGAATCAGTAGCTTCGGTACTTGAGAACCTGCAAAAGGATAAATAAGTACAGTTAAACCTCGATAAAGTAATAATCTCGTTAAGATAATAATTTCTTCCATCCCCATATGGTAAATGCACTAAAATAATGTTCGATAAAGTAATAACCTCGGTAAATGAATATTTTTTATCGGTCCCAATATTATTACTTTATCGAGGTTTAACTGTAGATACCCATTGCTCCGATCTATTGATGCCCGTATGCAATATAGAACCATTGTCTACTCAAATTTCACTTGTTCTTTAACTTACTCCGTTGCAAATTAATTGGATACGGCTGGAACGCTATATAGGAAAAGAATATATCAAGAGAACTAATCTCACGAAAAGTCACATCTAAAGTAATTATTTTAGCAACCTGAATCAGATGGCATTAGCAGACTACTCAGATATTTCCTGATTGCTGGAAGATGGACACACCACTTCTGGAAATCCTCGAAAGACATGCCATCACCAGTTAGATTTGCAGCATTAACGAAAGCCTCAATTTGCTTAAGCTCCGGATGTTCATGAAATAGGTTGTTAAACATGGACGTTAAGACGACTTCAAGATCCGATCTAGCAGAAAGCAAGTATAATATTAGAATTGAAGAACAACTATGTTGAAAAGAACTTCAAAATAAAAAATGCCTGCATTTTACCTTCCCACTGTGCCATCACCTGAGACATCTAGTATTTGGTAAATGAACTCTTCAATCTCCTGCTTAGTACCCTTTTCATAAGTCCCCTGAAATATGAAGCAAGAACATACTCACACTTATATTCTAGTCAATGAAACAGGTAGTTACTAGTTAGAAATTATACCGAATAGATAGAATAGTAACAAGAGAAGCAATATATTTCTGATATACTAAAGGCTTGCCAAGGGGAATCTCATCCTGAACAAGGTCTTATTATTTGTGGGGACTCCAATAGGCACCTGCATATAATTGATGCCCTAAAATTGGACTTCAATCCCATGTACAGCTTTGCTTGAGGATTTAGTTCTAATTGATATTGCAAAAAGATAAATTGATAATCACAAAAAGGAAAAAGTTATTTGGATCATTTATTCTAACAAGTAGCATAGTGGTGTATATGCAGAACACTAAACAATAGAAGCATCTACTGATTCACATTTTCTTGTGGAGCTTTGTCAATCAGAATATCTTTCCAATATGTTTGATCATAGTTCATGATGACAATAAGACTTTTCCATTTAGCTTCATTTACATTGCACTCAATTTTTCCCTTTATAATCCTATCCCTTCTCATTTTCTCACAAGGTTACTGTTGAAGTTCTTGAAAACTTGATAACTCTCCTCCTTATGCTGCTTAGTTCAAGAACTTCAATCGTAATGGTAATGTGTTTTCGTTCAAGGATAGAATCACTCTGATAATCAATAGAGATGGTACATAATAAAATTGGGGGAATCAATATCCTATTTTGATTCTGGGAATCCCTTTACCAAGCAACATCAATGGAAATTAAACCCCTAATTTCACTACCACAACCAAGCAGCCCTAAATATAATCATCATTTCAACATGAATCAAACGATCTTGTATGAAATCTCACCGCTACTCATACCATGACCAAAGCTTCAAAGAAGTAATTCTCCTCTCATACAGATTTTAAGCTTCTAGATGAGAATGCATTTAATTCCATGATAAACCATACACAAGTTTCTTAAAAAAAGGTAAAATTACCTTAGCAATAACGAGGTCCTCATATGTAAGCTTTTGATCCTTCCGTTCCTGCGAAACCAAATCGAAAACCCTATCCCCCAAAGCACCATCAATTCCAATATACGCCTACATACATACGCAAGCTCAAGCTAGTAACCACGAACTACTGAACACAAATCAACTGAACTATGCCGAAAAATAGAAATTAGTCAATACACAGAAGAGAAATTCACCTTGAAAGCATCAGGAGAGACGTATTTGCCATTACTTCCAGACTTGGCCGCAAGCGATGCGTAGAGCGATCTCAAATCCTCCAATTCCGTATGAGCGAATGACCTAATTTGAAAAACTCATCGACATTTGAACTTCACGAAGCTTAGAGAAAACAATCAAATAACCTGGAGGCGGCGACGTAACGAGGATCGGCGGAGGATGATCCGGAGTTGCCCATTGCTCCGCCTCTTCTACGGTTCGGTATTTTCGTTTCATTACATTTAAAATATTTATATATAAGTGTTAATTAAATTTAATCTATAATATTTTCCTAAAAATTAGCATAAGTTCCCAAATTTTATCCTTTTGCGGTTTGATTGCACTACAACAGCCCAATCGACTACGTTGATATTTTTAAAGTGTTCGTGATTTTTCGTTTCATGCTACATCGACTAAAGATTTTATTGTCATAATCAAGATTGAGAAAATAAGAATTCATAGTACTCCCTCTGTCCCGTCCGACTTATCTTATTTTTTCAACACGAAAATTAAGATGAGTGGATAATTATGTGTAGATGAGTGGGTAATTGTGTGTAGAAATATATCCGCCACAAAGATAAAATGAAAGTTTATGTAGTAATTATTTTTCTTTTTAGAAAATAAGACTAGTTGAATGGGACAGCCAACAAAAGAATACAAGACAAATCGAGCGGGACGGAGAGAGTATATAACTACAATAGTAGAGGAACAAAAAATGAACATTGATGTGCATAATTGAAAGGCCATATTCTAGGGCAGGGGATCACCTGCCCCATTTATTGGTGGACCACTTGGTGGGTCACCAATCACGCGCTGTCACGCGTGTATTTGTGGGCCACCAAATTATCATAAGTCGACACATGTCCTCACCTTATTGGTGGGACATGTAATGGTCCATCAAGTGGGGCAGAAGATCCCACTCATATTCTAGACTAAAGATTTACCTCTTGGGAGAGCCAAGAGCTGGGTATATATAGCAAGTAAAAGGCCCCCATGATTAGGGTGATGTGAAAGGATAGACCAAAAAAATCTACGAAGTGCAACAAATTTGGCAACAAAATCCAAAGAAAAGTTATACTCCTTCTGTCCCATTAAACAAGTCTTATTTTTATTTTTGTACGAAAATTTATGTGGTGGGTAAAAAGGAAACGATATGATGTAAAGGTATAAAGTGGTGTGATCCACTTGTTTAGATTGGTTGTGGTCCACTCATTTCTTTTCATTTGTGGAATGAGACTTGTTTAGTGAGACACTTCAAAATAGAAAATGAGACTTGTTTAGTGGGACGGAGGGAGTACGAAAAAGTTTATGTATCTCAAAAATATACAAGAAAAGTTTTAACACACAAACTATATTGAATTTCTAAGTTCTTTCGAGTAGCTACAAATTGAATATGAGTTCGAAGAATGTAAAGGAAACTCGCAGTCGTTACTATGCATTTCGATTTGAGTTTTTATAGTGTTTTTATTTTCGTACTCTCTTTGTCGCGCTAGAAGAGTCTTATTTCCATTTCGGGTGTTTTCACTAAACAAGTCTCATTTCGAAAATGGAAGAAATGAGCGGACCACTATCATTTTAAATAAGTAGGTCCCACAAATTTATATTATTATACCACACTTTATTTTTTCCATCCAATTCTTAAATTTCCGTGCCAAAAAGAAATGAGATTTGTTTAGTGGGACGGAGTGAGTAATATTTTATGTATAATATAATTAATAAACTTTCATTTTCATATCATAATCCATGATCCACAAAAGTAATCCATATGTTGAAGAAAATAGTTCTGAGCCCAAACTCCAAAATAAGGACCCAAATTAAGTTATAGCCCACACAGTGGGCCCAAATTCAGTTTAAGCCCACGAAGAAGGCCCATTAAGTAGTCAATTCAGCCCAATAGGTGTTAAGTACTACAACTACTAATAAAATTTAAAAAACAAGTGAAAGAATTGAATTAATATATATTTATATTGAATAGAGATCCATGTTGTAGGTGTGGATACTGTTGTTAGAGATTTATAAGTCTTAATGGGCATTAAAATCCCTCATAGAAAAAAGCATCAAGAAATTAACTACAGATGGGCTGCTTTAAAAACCTACATTAAATAGATCCCCACAATTTGCAAAAAATATAAATTGGGTTTATATTAAAAATGGAAAAGAAAAAAAAATAAGAGAAAAAGGTGACCAACCACATAAGAAACTTGAATGTTGTTCAATTCAATTCTCTCTCAGAAGTCTGGTTGGCACAAGAAATGCTGATGTTAAATGGGAGCATTAAACTTGAATGCCTCTTATGTGCATTTAGTGGATGAGAGAGGGAGGGAGTAGGTTTGGCCAAGATTCAAGTAAACATTGTCGGGATGGTCGAGTGGTAGAATGAGTTGTCTTGTATCGGAATATCACGAGTTCGAATTTATCAATATTTTTATGTCAAGACTGTCGTTTATGATTAATCTAGTCGAATTGCATATTATAGGTGACTTGCAGACGCATTTACACAATTGGTGACTCACTTTCTCGATTGGGACGTCTCAATAAAAATGGTTAATTCTAAAAAAGACAAAGAATGTGCGGACTAAATGTAACCTATCAAAAAGTAACTAAAAAGTCAAACAATCTACAACATATTTTACCACTTTCTCATTCACGTCCCGAAGAAAATGGGTCGTAAATAGCGGGATGGAGGAGTATATGGTAGAGTGTGTAGTCTTCTGTCTAAAGATCACAAATTCAAATTTACCAATTTTTTTTAAATTAAGACTGTCGTGCATATTTAGTCTAGTTCTCTTATACATGAATTGCTGACGTGTTTACACAATTGCATCTAAATAGCAACTACAAGTTTCGAACAATTTTTTTTTTCTGACGAGAGAAATATATAATCACTATCTTTGGTTTGTATGATTAAACAAATAAATTAGTTGGCCCCATAAATCAACAACCCATATATAGTAGTTTTGCCTACATCAATTCTATGTTCCTACTATTTTTATGCATATCAAGATACCAATAACTCCTCAACCAATCAAATTTTTCAAAAACACATTAAATAGATGGCTGATGAAGAAATCTCAATAATTAAAAAACCTTATCCTAGACTAATACTATAATTTTATTCAATTAAAACCTTGAAGCAGCACTAAATAATAATTTAATATAACAAATATTTGTTTTATTTATTATGGTACATATAAATGTTATAGGCACATATAGACGTGACTATAGGTCATAATCTTGATAGCTCCCTGCTTCCATCCAGCAATAATAAATGAGTAATTAATTAAGTAAATACATATGGCGTAAATGTACAACAAACAGTTATTATTACTATTCCATTCGCATTTATGAATCAAAATTAATTTGTGATGTTACATCAACTACAGCATCAATTAGGTTCAAATTCTGGAATCTGGATTATTTTATCCCATTTCTTAGCAACACAATTTCTTAAGAGTTATTATCCACAATCACAATTATAATTACCCTAGCTCGGGATAAGCTTGATATATGATGTTGATGTTGATGTTGATATTGATATGACTGGAATATCCTCATTTTCCAAATCTTTTTTCACTGAATATATTTGATAGGCCATCTGCAGTGGATCTTGGACTCGATCCAAATTCGTAGATTCAAATCCATTTTTTTAGATCTGAAACTTAAAAAAATTGGATCAATTGGATCCGGATTTAGAGATGACAATTTTGCGGGTCGGGACTGGGTAGTATAGTACCCGGACCCGCCCCACAAGTTCGAATAAGAGACCTAGATCCAGACCCAGATATGTACAGGTCCAGAAACTCATAACCAACCCCGGACCCGCACGGGGCGGATCTACCCGGCCCCAGAGCCGTTGGTGCCGTTTCAATTGCTAATTTTGCATTATCTTATTTTTTAATTATTAATTTTCGTTGGTGAAAGCATTTTTGTTTGGATTTTCTTATTATAGTTGTCAACTATTACTACCTAAGAGTGTGAATTGAAGAACAAAAAAATTCAAATAATATAAAGTAAGATAACATAATAAAATTAATAAAAAAATTAATAATGCGGATCTGAAACGGGGCTGGGTGGGGCGGGTAGAGAAATTGGACCCGAACCCGTCCCGGACCCACGCGGGTTAGGTCTAGGCCCGCCCTATACTTCTACAGGTTTGGGTATTACCCGCCCCATCACGGGGCGGGGCAGGTCGGGTCCGACGACTCCAGTTCCAATTGCCATCTCTATCCGGATCGAATCTGGATCCATTTTAGAAATTACGGATCTGGATCTGGACTTTGCCTTTTGAGATTCGGATCCGGTCCAGATTCGTTAATTTTATAACTAAAATATTATTTTATTATTATATCTAAAATATTATACTATTATTTATATATTTTAAATACTACATTACATTATTATTAAACTTGAAATACTTTATTAGTATCTAACAAATAAAAAGAGGGAGCAGATTGAGTAGCCATTGTCCACGACTTTGGAAGTTCTTTTTCGAAAGAAGATCATGGTATTTTTAGATGATTATAATATTTTTTCTAGTATCATAATATTTTGACTTTTTTATTAATAGTAATATTTTTATATATTATGCTTATCTTGGAAATAATTAACTTAGCTAAATCTTAATTAATTTAGAATTTTGTTAATTTTAATTAAAAATATATATGGATCCGGATTTAGACTCGAGACCTTGTGGATCTTATGGATCTGGGTCTGGATCTCATTTTTAGAAATTCAATGGATCTGGACCGGATCTGGACCAAAGTGAAAAATTTCGATCTGGGTTTAGACCAAGGAGGATTCGATCCAAATCCGATCAATTGTCATCCCTAGTCACGATTGAGTCCCCATATCATTAACAAAGAAAACCGTTATTGAATAGGTTTAATAGATTTCACAATCGACTCTATCATGAACAAGAATGCCCAATTAGTCATGGTTGAGTTCCGATCATGAATATGTGAATAGTTTATCAAATACTAACAAATCTGATATAGTGAAAAAATATTAAAAAATCGAGTAGCTCTACATCACTTTTCAGCACTTTTTTAAAAAAAAAATTGATAGTTCTCACCCAAACTTGATTATACATGCGATTGCTAATTAATGAAGCTCTATTGTAGCAGGCCAGTTTTAGAAAAAGAAGACTGACAAATTGAAGAAGTGGAATAAGGTTGTGACACAATTAATAAAGCCTAATAATTAATTTTTGTACTATTTCGTTTTGTTTATGATATTCAGAGTACAAGTAAGTACTAATATCATAATTATAATTTAATAATAAACTGGTACATGTACTATAATTTTAATCTGACAAAACTATTGCACATAAATTGAATATGTTTCAGACTGGGTTTAGTTTGAGTGAAAATGAAAATTCATCGGTTTAACAAGACATTAGCTGCTAGAAATATCAACTGACAAGTGAGCAAGTATTATGATATTGACTCTACTTACTAGAATATATATATATATATATATATATATATATATATATATTTTTG
This sequence comes from Lavandula angustifolia, assembly GCA_028984105.1. Taxonomy (NCBI): domain Eukaryota; kingdom Viridiplantae; phylum Streptophyta; class Magnoliopsida; order Lamiales; family Lamiaceae; genus Lavandula; species Lavandula angustifolia. The sequence continues at coordinate 38,791,962 of CM054803.1, read as the reverse complement.
ATACTATATTCTAGTAAGTAGAGTCAATATCATAATATTTGTCGCGTTCAAAACATTTTTTTCAGAAGTCAAAAAAGTTTTAAGGCCTCGATAAAGTAATAATTTTGAGATCGATAAAAAATATTCATTTAACGAGATTATTACTTTATCGAATATTATTTTAGTGTATTGATCCATATCGGGATCGAAAGAAATTATTATCTTAGCGAGATTTTTACCTTATCGAATATTATTTTATTGATATTTAACTGTATTACCGTTATGTAGAGACGGATCTAAAATTAAAATTTATGAAAATTTTAATTTGAAATAAGAAATCCGAAAATTTTTAATTTCACCTCATAGATCTGTTCATGACTATATTAGATACTTAAAAAAATGTTAATATACAAACTTAGCAAGTTAAACATAAATATAACCTATCACTATATAAAAACACAAATACAGCCATAAAGTACACTTTATGAAAGACATAATGATTGGGCGAAAAAATTACCTCAACATGTTTTTTTTTAAATAATAATAATGAATAGGCCTATGGAGGGCCGATGGAGGCATCAATCTCATGACCGATGCATCGACCCTCAACATTTTTTTTTACATGTTGATGGTCGGTGGCCCTTCAATATATATATATATATATATATATATTTAACATGCCCTCCATCCGCCCATGACAATTTTTTCGTCCAATCATTATGTCTGTCATAAAGTGTATTTTGTGGCTATATTTGTGTTTTTAGATAGTGATAGACTATATTTGTGTTTAACTTAACCTATTTGGCTAATACTAAAAATAATAATAACATTCTTTATATAAAAAAATGATTAAATTTATCTCTAATATTATCTTAACCTTTTTTGTTGCAAGTGTTGTGTTGCCTAAGATTGTTGAAAATAGGACCATAAGTCAGATCATATGTAAAGTTTCAATAATTCAAAAAATTATCGACTTTTTAGATGGTAAATGTATATATAATTCACCACAATTAAGTTTAGCTATATAGTGAACATTTCGACAATTTTTGTTTTCTTTTACATATATTTTGATGAGAAAATGTGATCCAATTTAGTTTTAATCGACTAAAGGTTTTGAGACTTGCAATAATAACAATTAAACTATATTTATTATTCATATGTTAATAATATATATTATATTATATGTCATGTTTTTAAAATCAAGATGGTCCTTACATTTACGTGTATTTTTAATTAAAATGGTCTATTTTCGAAAGAAAACAATTAATAAGTTATTTATTGTGTTTGTTTTCTTCTCCCAACCTAGCAAAAGCCTGGTAAATATATTACTTCCTCCGCCCGAATATATTATATATTTGTCTATTTGTTTTTTCACACATGACAAGAAAATATTTAATGATATAAAAATTAGATAAATTAAATATTGGTATTGGAATATGAATAAATTAAAGTAAATTACTAAAAAGTTAATGGTATAATTGTATTATTTGTTATTAGAAAAGTTGGATAAAGTAGTTTTTTTCTCTATATTATCACATTAATTAGACGTATCAAAGTTAGTGAAAGATTTAGTTAGACACAAAAAATATTATATATAAATTTGGGACAGACGAAAAAAAAGTAGGTATATATATTTGGGACTGAGGGAATATTAATTTAAATCGGGAATCGAACATTCAATTTTAGATCAACCACTTACGCAGAAGTGAGAATGTAACATATACTACATGTTGTCGGTTGGCATAAGCCAAATAGATACATAGAAGGGGGGGTGTATGATATCATTCGTACCCGATTTTTATATGTAATTTTTCTAGTTGTTCGTACGCTTCATCCATTCTTTTTTTTTTTTGGAAATTGTAAATTTCAACTTTCTCTCGTGTAATAAACGGACGTCATCGAACACATGCAAGAACTTAATAATGGTGTAGTTGGATTCGTTAGAAATTTAAGTGGTGTGCTTTAATGGCTGTATATATGTATATATATATATATATATATATGTATCTATCTCCATGCAATGAATGACGGCCTTCCCTCCCTGCAGTTTTGCGTAATTGCAATATTTACTCCAAATTTCCCATTTCCTGCAACCTTCTTTCGATTTTTCCCCACAATTAATTCCTCCTCCTGCCCCTTAATTTACACTCTCTCGTCTTCTACTTTCTCTCTCTCTCTCTCTCTCTCTCTAAATTTAATGGAGCTTTAAAGCAGTCCCATTCGTCTCCTATATATAACATGGTCCAACCGGTCCAAAAACCAACCACCACTGCTGAAGACGGCCGCCGCCGCCGCTCCGCCACTAAGGTATATCTACTTCTCCTCCACACGCTAATTAAGTACTCCCTAATTAACAATAATTAATCCGAATATTTAATTTTTATTATTTTATTTTAAATTTAGCTAATTCGGACGAGAATCTAATTAACGATGAGCCGGAGGAACGGAGCGAAGCTGGACTTGAAGCTGCACTTGTCTCCGCCGAGGGCGAGCCGAGTCGACTCACCGAGGCGCTCACTGAGTGTTTCCCCTACTTCGCCTCCGAGTTCGTGCGTGTCGTCGGAGGAGTACCTCTCGAGCCCGGAGGCGACGTCGATGATGCTGGTGGGCTGCCCGAGATGCTTGATGTACGTGATGCTGTCGGAGGAGGATCCGAGGTGCCCCAAATGCAAGAGCTCCGTTCTGCTCGACGTCATCCACGGCGGCGGTAGTGACACCACCGCCGCCGCCGCCGCCAGAAAGGCCAAGAAGCGTTAAGCCTATAAAAAAAGAAAAAAAAAGTTTTTAATTAATTAATGAATAAACTATTTATTAGCATGTAGCATAGTTGGTACTCCGATTCTGATCGGTCAGTAAAAGCGGAGGAGTGTTAGTTATGCTACTTAATTTATTTGTTTGGTCTAATTAAGTAGTTAATTTCGATCCATTTAAGGAAGTGTAGGAAAGCAGATTAACATTGGCTGTCTTCGAGTTTTCTTGTAAGAAATTTAAGGTAATTTTTCCTGCGTGTATCTTCACTCTTCTTTGGTTTATGGTAATTAAAAAAAAAAAAAATTAAAGAGAAAGAATAAGAAAAATGGAAACAAGAAACTAATTAACAATAATCAAATTATCATATTGATTTAATGGAACAGTTAATCGGAGAAGTTTGAATTTATAATATTTATAATTTAATTTTAAAAATAGAATATGTTGATTTCTCTCGAACCCATAAAAAAACTTGGGCTAGCCCAAGAAAATCAATTTGGGCTTAGTATATTTCTGCAAAAAGATAAATTGAATTTACTTTGGGGTTGGGCTGAAAAAATAAAATTGACACTAACATAAAAGATTGGGGATTTTGGACTGAAAAAATTCGGGCATTTTATCATCTACTTTCTCATCACTCATTTTTTATCTCATATTTTATTTATAGTACTTCCTTAATCTTGTACCGAAAAAATACGGGCCTTTTATAAGACGGAGGGAGTAATAATTATTTCACAAATAAAAATAGTAAAATTTACTAAATTGTACCCCCTACGTCTCATCCACCACACTCGAAATAAATGTCTCATTATTTATGTCCACTACTCAAAATAGAAATAAATTGTAATACTCACTCTATTCCAATCAACACGGTTTGTTTTCCATTTTGAGTTGTTCCATTAAAATTGGTTGCTTCTGTTCCTAACATAAGGTAATACTCTAATATAATTTAGTGGGTACAGTAACTTTACATTATTTTACACACAACAAATAATTTTTTTAATCTCCGTGTCGAAATCAAATAATTCATGTTTAATGGGACTGAGGGAGCTTCACTTTTCAAGCTCCTGAAGTGAACCCACCACTTCTCAACTTCTGAATCCACTATCTTTTGCTTTATATTCGATATTTTAATCTCCGTAGTCATTTTAAAATGAACATGAATAATGAGACGGTTGGATTATTTAATCAAACCCGTACGACAAATATTATGAGATTTGGAGAAAATCTTACCCGACTTTATTTTTGCCCTTTCTCTCGCCCCTTTTTTAACCCTCACAACCTCGCACTTCTGTTTTTCAGATTCTCTCTCCTCGATCAAATCGACTTCTCCGCAGAACCCAACTCGCTGCAAATCAATATGACTCTTGGCTCGGGAGGATCCAGCGTTGTCGGTAAGGACCTCCCCTGCTACTAACATATTCCGTTGTGTTATTAATTTCGATTTTCATGTTCGTCGTAGTCAATCTGCGTATAATTCGTAGATTTCGTGGGGGTTTATCGTATCAATTGTCCGAGAGGAAGATGGTTTGAGGTTTTAGTTGCGGATCTAGATGATGAATGCTGTTCTATTTTGTTGTTCTATAGTTATTTATGGGGGTTTGGTGTCAATTAGTTTCAGTTCTGAAGAATATAAACTGTAATATGTTGTTTTTTGGTGGAATTATTGATCGTTGTGAAGACATTGAAAGAGTTCGTGAGCTCTTATCGCATAATCGAATTGAATGTCGAGCGTATATGAATGTTTCTGAGTTACCTTTTTCATCTGTTATGGTTCTGTTCTCTTTGATCTTTGTGTGGAAAATGTTTTGAAGTTATTAACAGGCTAACACCTAAGCGAGTTTAATTCTATACAAAACGAGTTGCCTTCGTGAATGTTGTGATTCTAAGATCGTTATACCGTTTCGTGATTATGGATTACAGCGTTGTTAGTGGCTTGTTTTGTTTTCGGTATTTGGTATTTTCAATAGTATAATGAAAGGTCTATTAAGATGCTGTCTCAATCATCTCCCAACTTGCTATGCTGAGTTTCGCGATTCTGCACAAGAAGTGGTTTAACGGATGAATTGCTCGAGTTAGTATGACTTATGAAGATTACTTTGATATCTTAATTGACAAGATGGAAGTCCCTTTAACAATCTCCCTACTCTATGATCTTTACATTTGTTATTTAAGATCATTTTCTGGGTTCGGAAAAAAGGAGATGGCCTTTTAATTCTACTACCTTTTGGTAGTTCCTCGAAATTTCAGATTGTTGGAGGAACTTGAACGTGGAGAAAAGGGGATCGGGGATGGTACTGTAAGCTACGGGATGGATGATGGAGATGATATCTACATGCGCTCGTGGACTGGCACCATTATAGGTCCACACAACGTGAGCATCTCCTCTCTCATTTGAAGTTATAATATGCCTTAGTTTGTTTATTCATCATATATTTGTTCAAATGTGCATGATTTGATATGAAGGTAACATATTGAAACTCTTATATGCCTCATGCAATATATATATGGTTGTTATCAACATGAATGGTTGTTATTTCTTCTTGATCTGCTTAAAAAGATTGTTCCATGAAATTGCGTTTTCTTTTAATCATCGTTTGTGCCTATTAGTTTTCAAGTGATTTTATTCTAACTACAATGGCCATTAGTTTTGGAGATCAAGTCAAGTGTGACAAGTTACTATTTACAAGCTCAATCATATTCTCTTCAATATCTTACCTTATCTTCTGCACTTCTGAATTTTAAGTTTGCATCATTATTTGAAGCTGGCCTGATTGTGCCGGGTTTGTGAATTTTGTTGAAAATAATGTTGGGACTTGGGAGTGTGCTAGTTTTTTCGGGTTTCTTTATCTAATACGAATGCAAGGCAAAAGGGTAATTTCACATTATCTTTTTGCTGTCAGTCTGTACACGAGGGACGCATATATCAGTTGAAGTTATTCTGCGACAAAGATTATCCAGAGAAGCCACCCAGTGTTCGTTTCCATTCCCGGATCAACATGACTTGTGTAAACCACGAAACTGGAGTGGTACATACAATATCAACTCAAGGCTAAGTTTACACTTCCATTTCTTGCTAAGCCACTTATTACAAAACCGAACAAGCTTGTGAAATGATCGATAAACTACATTCGTGCTGTAGGTGGAACCAAAGAAGTTCGGCCTTCTCGCAAATTGGCAAAGGGAGTACTCCATGGAAGACGTCCTGACACAGCTGAAGAAAGAGATGGCTGCACCACAAAACCGTAAGCTCGTCCAGCCCCCGGAAGGCACCTACTTCTAGCGTAAGATACGAACGCCATACTTCTGATTCTATAGCTAATCTCCTCATCATGTTAAGATGGAAGTTCTCTTGGATTCCCCATATCTGCTATCTTTCTTTATTCTCTCTGTTGGGGTATTGGGATTTTATCGTGTTAATATCATACTACTTGTTGTGTTCATGAATTCTTGGTTTGGTTCATTTCAAATAGGCAAATTTGAGGGAAGTGATCTTCTATCCCACCCTATCACCACTACATGTCCCATCAATAAAGTGAGGACATGTGTCATGTAGAGTTAGGTCCTCACCTCAATGGTGGGACATGTAGTAGTGATAGGGAGTGGGATAGAAGATCCCCACCCCTGTCTAGCATGTCGAAAACGTCGGAAATGTTTCTCTATCTCAAATTGTGTACCCTTGTGCGTCAATTTGACCCGATGATAATTCTATTTAGATATAAATCTCAGTTAAGTATCTATATTCTTGATTCTTGAAGTATTGTTTAAGTAAAATATCTATTTTTCTTGTAGTGTCGTCCAAGTAAAATATCTAGCCATGTAAATACAAATTAAAACCTCAAATTGTAAAAACAATTAATTAAAAACATTAAATTATTTATACGTATTTTAATGTTTCGAATAAGAGCATCAGTGATCCCCTTCTAGCATTAAATTCCGATATTAAAAATGGAGCAATCATGCACTAATTTTAAGGAATCACGAAGACGTTTACAGTAAACTTCGATAAAGTAATAACTTTGGAATCGAGAAAAAAATATTCATTTAACGAGGTTATTACTTTATCAAATATTATTTTAGTGTATTGATCAGGACTAGAAGAAATTATTATCTTAGAGAGATTATTACTTTATCGAGGTTTAATTGTAATTGCATTTCTTTAGCCAAACTTGGACTATTTCACACACTATTTATTTACTTAAATAATTTTTTTAAATATACCCCCTTTTTGTCCCTGCTATTCTTATTTTAATTTTTTTTAATTATTCCATTATTCTTGTTTTCATTTAAAAAGTAAGTTATACATTCAATCTAAACAGGTAGTCCTATCACTTTAACACATTTCCATTTTAATATTATCTCCATCCCACTCAAATTATTCAATATTCTTTTTAAGGCTGTCCACCCCAATTGTCACTTACCTTTTTAAGGAAAATAATACTCTATATAAGTTAGTGGGTCCCACTACTTTATTATTCATTTACAAACAACCATTAATTTTTTTAATTTTCATGCTAAAATGAAATTGGATAATTATACAGAGGGATTATATAACTGCCTACTTTCTTAATCTTTATTAGAACTTATTAAGACAAAAATAGCAGGACGGATGGAGTATTATTCACTGTATATTGAGCAAATTTACTTGGGCAAAATTAGCGATGGGGATCACCAATCCCACTTTCGGTGGACCACTTGGTGGCCCACCAATCACGCGGCGCCACGCGTGCATTGATGGCCACCTTTTTAACACTCAAATATTAATTTATTGGTTTGGGGGCCCACCAATGCACGCGTGGCGCCGCGTGATTGGTGGGCCACCAAGTGGTCCACCGAAAATGGGCCAGAAGATCCGAACCGCAAAATTAGTCCCTAACTCGAAATGGGTGCAAGGGTAGTAAGGTAATTTCACATCAATGGCCAGTTCATTCAAAGTGGTTTGTTCCTCTTTACTAGTAGAATACCACCCACGTCACACCCCACAAATAATAACCGCACTCGGCTTGCATATAAATCACGCTCCGTAGCCCTAACTTTTTCCCCCAAATTCAACCATCGCTATCAATCTCAATCTGGATACCCTACCATGGTCACCGCTAGCCCCACCGACGACCCGCCCCTCCGATCGCCGCCGCCACCCGCGCCTCCTCCCCCTTCTCCTGGCGCCGATCCTCGTCTGCCGCACGCGGTGGAGACCGACTCCAAATCCAAAACACCGGTCTTGATCCGCTCGGTCTGGTCGAGCAACGTCGAGCACGAATTCTCTCTCATCCGCAGCCTCATCGACCGATTCCCCATCGTCTCCATGGACACCGAGTTCCCCGGGATCATCTTCCGCAACCGCAGCCATTACTCCGAACCCCTCCACCACTACCAAACCCTAAAATCGAACGTGGACGTGCTCAAGCTGATTCAGGTGGGGATTACGCTCTCCGACGACGCCGGGAACCTCCCCGACCTCGGCGGCTCCGACGGATGTTTCATTTGGGAGTTCAATTTCTGCGATTTCGACATCTCGCATGACGACCACGCTCCGAACTCGATCGAGCTCCTCCGCCACCAGGGCATCGATTTCGACTTCACTCGCAAGCACGGCGTCTCAATTGCTCGATTCGCCGAGCTCATGATGTCGTCGGGGCTTGTCTGCAACGAGAATGTTACTTACATTACTTTTCACAGTGGCTACGACTTCGGCTACCTCATCAAGGCTATCACCGGTAAAGCCCTACCGGGCAGCCTCCCGGAGTTTCTGAATTTGATGAGGATCATTTTCGGCGACCGCGTTTATGATGTGAAATACTTGATGAAATTCTGCCAGGGCTTGCACGGGGGTTTGGATAGGGTGGCGCAGTCGCTGGGCGTGCTGCGCGTTGCCGGAAAGTGCCACCAGGCCGGCTCCGATAGCCTGCTGACGTGGCACGCGTTTCAGAAGATTAGGGCTGTTTACTTCAGCAATGGTGATAAGGAGGAACGCTGCCCGCCGGTCCAGTACGCTAGCGTTCTCTACGGGTTAGAGGTTTCTGTTCCTTGACTAGCTCGGCAAATGAAATTTAGTGTTTAAAATGGTTTCTTCCCAGTACATCGGTGTAACAGTTTCTGAATAATATCAAAAGTCCTCGAGTTCAATTATATTCATTTGTGATTTCTTCAATTCTCAATGCTTTCATGTCATTTGAATTGGTTTTGCATACATATACACATCAATATGTTTCATGAGTTTTTGTTGATTTATTAGGTTCTGAACATTGCTTTATCTAGCAGACAGTCATCTGATTTTCTTAGGAAGTGAGATTTTAGAAGTTGCTTTAAGATTCTAATATGGTGTGATAAGGTAGTTTGGATGACAAAGAGATGGTTGGTGCCAAACTTGTTTTCCAAAACAGTGGGTTGGTTTCCAGGTTTTCTTGCTTTTCTTTTAATTTCCATTTCTGTATTCACAGGAGGTGGTTATGGTTCCTTGTACGCTAGTAATGTAGGATAGTTACTCTATTTGGACTATTTGATTCGAGTTTGGTGTGATAGATGCATACGAGCTTTGTCATCTTGTATCCTGCATAGTTATCGTTCAATTACTTAGTAATAGATGTTAACATTTACTGGTATATGTGATTTATGCTGAAGTAAGGCTGTCGATCATGCTCGAGTTTTGGGGTACTCTTGGGAATCCTTGATAGGTTATTTATTTAGGGTGTGTAGATGAGGAAGGAAAGTACATGAACTGGTGGATGAAAAACCTGAGAATCTTGCATATTTGCATGCATGATACATTTTCTTAATGTGGGCTGTTAATAGGGCCTTAATGGATGAAAATCATGCATTATCAGTTAAAGGCATTCATTGACAGTCATATCATGACATGTAAACCACCTCCCTGGCTATGCTATACTTTTTAAGTATATTTTGGTGTAATGGGTGTAATTTGTTTTTTTTGCTGGAATTGGACTAGTTGATAACTGCCAGCCAAATCTTGATTAGATACTAATCTTCATTTTGTTGTGGATAGTTATTTTGTGATGATTCCTGTTTAGTTTCCCCTTCATTACATATCTGTTGGCTGTCCTACATCTTAGTTTCAGTGGAGCAGGATCACGCTCAGTATTCGCCTTATGAAGCCTATCTACATCCGTGTTTCGGTTGTGAATCCAATATGGGATATATTCCTTCCATTTTATTCCCATTGTCCAGTTTTTTCCGGCACATAGATTAAGAAAATTGTTTGGTTATGTCATCTTTTCTAAAATTAAAAAAAAACCACTCTTAAACAAAAACGGAAGTGGGTTCATCCTACTTAATACCCATCCCCATATTATCATACTCTTTTCTCTCCAAAAATTTATATCTCACAAGATTTTCGTTTTACTCCGTACTCGGAAATCTATGATTTTTAACTTTTTGAAAACTTAAGATTATTTTTTAAAATATAATATAAAAAAAAACAAAAAAAAAAATTGATTCTCAATTATATCCTATAAAAATTTGAATAAATTCTCATTTCTTCCACAAACCACTCTTCAAAAATTGTGTTTTGTGCTCATTTCTTAATATAATTAAAACGATACACATTTAAACAAAGTTTTTTAATCTCCGTGTCGAAACCAAAGGGAATAGTAATAGCAAACGGAGAGAGTATAGACAGAAGGAGTATAAAGTATTACTCCCTCTGTCCCATTATTAATGTCCCACTTGCCTTTTTTGGTTGTCCCATTATTTATGTCTCATACCAAATAAAGAAATAAATGAGTGGACCACAATCAATCTAGCAAAGTGGACCCCACCCCTTTATACTTTTACACCACAACTTTTACACCTTTACCTCCATTATCTTAATTACCGTATCAAATCCCAATGAGACATAAATAATGGGACGGAAGGACTATTTTATTAGAAAAAAGAAGTGGACAATTGGACTGAAAGAGAATAAGATACAATGAGGATAGCAACGGAAAATTTAACAAAAAATTATATTTCGTTAGCATTCCGTCACTAATTTATCGGTAATGGTAAAAAAATCCATAACTAACATGTCAAAAGTTCACTTTACATGTTTCCATCATTATTCCGTCGCTATTTTTTGCGAAGGGAGGCTGCAAAATAAAGCATCAAAAAAACCAAAAATCTGCTTAGAAATGAGAAGAGTAGTCAAGGTTACGATGAACAAAAGATGCATGAAAAATACACCATATCTACATGCTTTCTCTCTCTACTCGTTAGTTTCCCATTCTATCCTCAAGAAACAAGCACAAAACAACTGTTTTTACCAAACCCTACTCACAACTCTTGATCATTTCTCACTATCCCTCATCATACTCAGTTACAAGTCAGATCAGCTCCATCCAGCAAAGCCAGCCTCCTCTCCGCAACTTTCGACCTATAACACCAAACTTCGAATGCTTCGGTCAGATCCGGGTACCGAATCTGCTTGTTCTCGAACCACTCCGTCAAGATCTCCGCTTGGTCCGAAGATGGGAGCGTAAGAATCATCGACACGAACGCTGATTCCAACGACTGCCACAGCTCGTCGTTGGATTTGATCAGCATGTCACAGTCGTCGTCAGGAGTGATGGAGTCGACGGAGGGCTTCACTAGTCGAGCGAACGGGAGCCAGACTTTCACCATTTGGAGGCGTTTTGTGGTAGGCAAGACGACATTTCCGTACCCTATCGCTTCCAACACTTTACTAGCAACTTCAAGAACCTTCACTTGTATCGGTAGTGAACTTTCCGAGCAAGCTTCACCCGCGACTTTCACTATGTTTACGGATGAATCAACCCAAACGAGTACGAAATCGCTCAAAGTTTCGAGCTTTGTTACGATTTGAGACACCCACGATAGATCGCTTAAATACGACTTGAATAGCTCGATGTTCCCTGCTTCCGCCATTGATTCTTGAATATCACCAACCAAAGAATCCACAAGAGTGATAAATCTTGTTAGTAGTCTATTGATGCATACCCTTGCTTCCGTTTTGACCTTATCATCCGCGGTTAGCAAAGGAGCATCGTCATCCTCGGTTAGTAGGTACTCTAGCTGCTCTTGAGACGACACCTTAAGATCATTCATCGAAGAAGGTGGAGAAGACGTGGCGAATTGGATGGCCGATACGAAAATGTTGACAATGGCCGAAGGGTTCACCAGTTGAAGACGAGCTAGAACCGGCTCCGCTTGTGATCCCATTTTGGGTATAACTTTCAAAATCTCTTCCTCCTCGGGTTCATCCCAAGGGACCGCTTCCAAGTAGCCTATACACGTGGAAACGATTTGCGGGCATCCAAGTTGGATTGCAACTCGGAGTATGCCAAGAGCGTTCTTAACACTACATATATCGGCCGGTGTCACATCTGAGGCGATGTAGATGAGTCGTAGAGTGACTATGTGATGGTCGAAGTCGCACTCTTCACAACAGACCTCAACGCAGTTACGGGAGTCGAGAATTTGGCAAGTCGGCCAAGAGTCGGATAAGCGATCAGCAAAGTACTTGCTTTTCTCTACAAGGATGTGGGAATGACAATAGACCCAATCATCGCGGCCCTCCTGCGTTCTAATCCTTACGACAACGTCGCTAGAAGATCTGTCACCAATCCTCCTCGGTTCGGTAGATTCATTATCCTAGAGTTATCAACATAGGGGAAATAAGAAATGAGTGTTAAGCAGTTTCAAGCATCCAAGATGACTTACAGATAATTCCATCAACTAGTTTTCTAGTGCAACGTGTTGCAGCTTCTACGCATTGTAATACCTGCAGCCAAGCATGGCAAGACAGAGTTAATGAAGAAGAGGGAGTTTGCGTTCGTGTGTGAGTCGTCTTCTGCAATATAACAACAAGTACCAGCCAACTAGAAATAAAGTATCAAAGAGAGGAAGAAACCCATAGCGAGGGAAGATCTTGGCCCACAAAATCTAACATTGATTCAAATCATACATCCAGTCCGAGTTTTCTGGTTAAGTGTTAGCTACGGCCTACAGTCGATGAGCTTAACATACAACAACAAAGGCGTCCCTTTTAGACTATTACTCGGACCTAAGTAGTGCGAACTCATATGCAAAACAACATGATCTAATTTCATTCAACTGCATCCTCACCATGTTTGAGACAACAACTTCTAGATGTCTAAAATTTAGGAGTATCCCGTGTTTCGTGCAGAGAGAAATGCCCCATGTATCACGAATCAAGAAATCAATAGCAAGGCAATTCATAGCAACAATAGGTTGCCAAAAACACTTTGATGGCATCCACATTTCAATCTCCATCTGGATGCCATGTACTAATAAGTACAAACCAAGTATAACCATAAATTGAGTAAAAACAACTCAAGATGCAAGAGAAAGTTACTATATACTCCCTTCATCCCATTATGAACGCCGTCCTTTCCTAATTGGGTTGTCCCACTAAGAGTGTCATCTTTCTAAAAAAACAAGAACGTGTGGACATAAATGAATTAGCCGAAAGTCAAATAATATGCATCACAAAACATCGTTTTCTTGATCTTATAATGGGATCGAGGGAGAACATGGTTACCAACTTACCACACCACCCAAATCACCAAAAAGAGGGAAAATCTCAAAGCTTTAAACCTGGGTTGCACGGATATGGGACACGTGACACGACTTAACCGGGACACGATACACAATATTTTTAAAAAAACTTAAGACATGACACGGGCTCTAATTTATTTAAAAGTATAAAATCAAGTGTAAAATTAACTAATTTTGTATATTTTTATTAGAATGAGACGTTAGGTGGATATAAATCTATTGAACACGGCAATTGGAGTGTCGTATCGTGTTGAAGAGTCCGTGCAACATAGCTTTAAACCACCAATTAAACTACTCTATAGAGACAACAATCAAGAACAAACATTTGTCAACTAGAATGACCTAGAATTAGGCTGTAAATGTTAAAAGAAACAACTGCAGTTTAATCAACTAAGTAAAACTGGCAATGGAGATGAGTCCAGCGAGAACAAACCTAATATCACGAACGACTGCGAAATGTAAGACCCAATTCCTGCAAAACTCGAATCCGTCATTTTTCTGGACCCTCATACCTCGAACGACCACTGATGATGATGAGGTCGCAATTACCAATTTACCACCGCACAAAATTGCAAACTTGGATAAACCCCGAATCGAAATCTCAACATGAAAACCGCGGAACTCTGATTTCTCTCTCTCTCTCGATAGCGAAACTGAGATTGGAAAGATTCGGGCATTTGACGATTAGTGGAAAGATTTTATTTTTAAATAAAAACTAAAAGAGAAAATACCCAAAAAAATTCCAGATCGACAAAAATGAATAGAATCGGAATTACGAATCAAACTTGGGATAATGGAATGATTCCTGAAAAATTTATTGGTTTGCTGAATGAATGAATTTGATACCATTTTCTATTTGACTTAACGAAACGAATGGAATCAATTATTTTTAATTAAATATATTTTATTTTAAAAAACATATATATTTTATTTTATATTATAATTAAATATTTGAAAAAATAAAAGATACATATTAATTTAGCATTTAAACATTAAATAAACCAATTACATAAATATAAAAAATTATCTTAGCAACAAAATATAATTACATAGAGTGAAAATCTCAAAATATACAATATCCAAATCAAAGCATAATGTTATAAATGACAAAAGATGTTAGTTATTTTTTGTTTCAATAAATTTACAAAATGTCCCATTTTAGTTTAAATGAAGACTATATAGTTCATGCACATTTTTCTATTCGACAATTTTTACCACTCGATTAAAATCAGACACATTTTTAAATTACAGATAGGGGTGTAACGGTTCGGTTCGGTTTTTATCTATTTTAGGAACCGAACCAAACACATAGAAATGGTTCGGTTTGGTTCGGTTCGATGAATTTTTCAATATCGGAACCGAACCGAACCGCTTATAAATGGTTTGGTTCGGTTCGGTTCCTCGGTTCACCTTTTTATTTTTTATTTATTTTTTAAATCCAAAATAATGCAAGAATAATAGTTTATAGGATGTCACTCATTCCGAACTCACAATTATAGAATTGTTACTCATTTTTCTTCATTTGTATAGATTAGAATTGATCTTAACTTAAATCTAATATCTAAATCCAATAATATTCTCATATAAAAAAGACAAATATTAAATAAAAAAATTAAAAAATAGGATATTGGTTCGGTTCGGTTCGAACCGTTAAAAAATTCTTGAAACCGCGAACCGAACTGAATGTAAACGATTTCTAAAAAAATAAACCGAACCAAACCGTGAAACCGAACCGAACCGCGTGTTTTGGTTTGGTTTGGTTCGGTTCGGTCCGGTCGGTTTCGCGATTCGGAGCGGAACCAGTTACACCCCTTACATAATCAAAATTAATTACTTTATAAAATTATTAGATCAGAATCGTACCGTCTCATTAGAGGAAAAAAGAACAAATAAAGGCCACATTAAAAGATCTAAATTTACTAATTTAACTTGCTTTTTGGCATTGATATTAAATACCTCATATTTCTGCCAAAAACATTTTTATAATTTTAAGTAAAATTAAATAAAAATTACTACTTATAATAGATAAACACATCACCTTATATACAATAAAACATTAGCAATTTGTATAAGAGTTAAAACAATAAAGGGCAAAATTGAGAGATTATTTCATACAAGTGTTTATCTTAAATGTACTACCACAATCCCATTAAATATATCTTGTATTCCTTCGTTTTTGTACGACTTGTATCTTGTATTCCATTCCGGACCGTCACACCCGACTTATCTTATTTCTAAAAAGGAAAAAATAATTACTACACAAACTCTCACTTTTTACACACAACCATCTATTCCTCTACACACAACCACCCACTTATCAAAATATTCGTTCAAAAACCAAACAAAACAAGTCGGTTGGGACGGAGTTCTACTATTTCTTTTCGAGGTGTTCCATTATTGTTGTCTTGTTTTTCAAATAGAAAATAATTTATGGACCACAATTACTTAAAATAATAGACCCCACCATTTTATCACATCTGTCACCCATTTTCTTAATCTCAACAAGACATGTTTAAGGCCTTACTTCTACCAAAAAGAAATGCTTAAAGCATTTGCATACATACACTAAGAACTAGACAGACCTTTGGCTTTCTCTTTCTCTTGGTCGTCTAGCAGTTTCAGCCATTTCAATCCAAGATCAGATCCTGCATTTGCAGCAATCTCAAACTGTTCTCTTGCCATATCAACTGGATTATACTCATCAGCTACACAATCCTTCCTCAATCTTCTCTTTGGGGATGCTTTCTTCACACTGAATTTGGTAATAGATTCAGGAAGTTGAACACCTAAAACATTTGCAACCAGAAAGATCAAATCCAACACTACATAATCTTCTTAACTGCGAAAATGCCCGAATTAACGCGTTTCGTACAGAAGAGCAAACCTGCAAGGAGAAGAGATCCATAGGCAATGGCAGCACCAGCATGACCCTGCACGGATTAATAAGCTGTTTAGACTGATTACAAACCTTGTATTTTTATTGAATAAGCATAGGTTTTGACAACCTTTTCGGATGCTCGATGGAAACACCAAATGGCGGAGGAAACGTCCTGGCTCACGCAATCTCCGGTCAAGTATACAGCTCCTAAGAGATAGAGGGCACCCGGATGCAACTAAAACGTCACAAGTTCTAGTGAGTTTTCAAAGATCAAATGTAACGAAAAGAAACTCGAAAATGTATTGAAAAATCGCTTGCAAAATGTACCTGGTCTACTGCCTTCTCTATGTAATAGAAAGCTTGCTGTTCAGATTGTGCATAAGGGTTCTGCCAAAAGAATGGACAAACAAAATATCAAGACTATCACGATTCAGATCACCGATCTCTGTCTAAAATAGCTGAAGGCAAATATTCACCAATAAAAGTTGAAAACTTAGTTGGAACTTCTCAATGATGATTCTACCAAAGGAAGAGGTTCGCTTCGTTGTATAAGTTTGTGGAACTTCTATCTTTTGCTGTTCAATTGCTTGATTTTGACAGCAAGGGAAGAGGTTTATCAGGATATCTAACCTCAGCTCTTAGGCGGCAGCCGAGTTCATATTGTGCATCAGGATTGCCCATCTCAGCAGCTTCCACTAGCAATGCAGCCCCTCTGATTTTACAAGCAAGTGTAAATAAACGAAGCATGCTTACACAAACATATTAATAAATGTTTACTCGCGTAAATTCATGGCTGAAGAAAAATTAATCCGTTCAAGTAAACGAGCTCTGAGTGATACCATAAGAGTTGAAGTACCAAAGAAAAGATAACAAGTTCTAACTTATGGGGGAGAAATGTTGAATGCAAGGAGAATCGGACTGGTTTAACTGATGTAGAAATATTAAACTCTGTTAATGCAGGACATTCCACAAAGACGGTGGCAACAGAAATGGGTTTTTCTTACATAGCTTTATTCGCACCAGGGCAGAAATGGTACTTCAGATGCACTTTAGCAAGCCAGTATCTAGCATGAGTGTTCGAGTTGTCAGCTTCGAGAGCCAACTCAAAATTTTCCTTTGCTCCCTGCAACAAGAATCACAAGACACAATACAGCTTAGTTAATGGAAGATTTACAATGACATACAACCTAAAGCAAGTGAGCATTTAAAGCAGATAATTACTACAGTATATTGCCTACACAGATAATGTTACGATATCCCACATCGCTTCCACATGAAAGTGTGGAAGGGTATATAAGAGAGAGTCAACCCTTGACTTACAACCATGGTTTTAGGTTAAGTTAGGGCTCCCTATCTTATATACCTAACAGATAACGACATCAATGCCGATTCGTGGAACAATGTTCACCTGTCTAAACATCTAAAAACATAATTACTAGGAATATTTTAACATATGTAACACAAGTAGCATGCTGTTAAACAACACTATAGATTCTAAATGTCTTATTTTTCATGCATGCATGGAAATTACCCTAAGCAAAGGGATGAGACGCTTATCATTAAGCTCACAATAATCAATCACTCTTTCAACTTCCTTGATGGCACTAAATCCTTTGGCTATGAGCTCCATAGCTGTTTTAGTCCTACTATGCATTCCTCTCTATAAAATAAATCAAACAAAATCATGTCAGTATAAGATTTTCAAAATCCAAAAAATCATACAAGCATCGATATTACGACGTATAACTCACCCACAGATTGAACTGAGGGGAAACAGCAACTACAGAGAGTTGCCAATAAGCAGGCTTCCAGCGGAATGCTTTGAACATTTTTCTCCTACTGCAAAAACCAGGCATGAGAAACTAATATAATAAAAGGTGTCTAATTCGGCAAGGTTTAAAAAAGCATAAACGGGTTCGGAGACATCTTTCTTAGGTTTCACGAGGCATAAGCCTTGAAACGGACCGAGGAGTAAAATTGAGGCCTATATTACTTTGTCATTTTCTTGTAGATGTAAAAATGATTAATATACATGTCAACAACACAACATCTTAGTTTTCTCAAATATCATATCATTTTCTTAGGTTTATTACTTTATTCCATTAAAATTTTGATTAAGAGAGCATAAAAAACTGAGGCCGTAAATGACAAATAAAATTCATCAATTGATGATTCGATCCAAATCATCAATAAGCAATTCATAAAGTCATAAATCCAAAATTCATAATCAATTAATCTTAATCATACGATTCATACGGATTAGTAGATTACAGAGGGTGAGAGCCGAGAGGGGAGATTACCTTTCAGAAATCAGAATTGAGCTTACGAGTTAGAGTTGCTGTTGTTGTTGTGTATGTGCTGGCAAGTGGCTATGGCCCGACGGCGCCGGCGCGGCGCGGCGCGGCGTGGGGAGGGGCGAGGGGCAATTAGTCGGCTGGGCGGAGCCGCGGCGGGGGAGGGTCTCGGAGCAGCTGCTGTTCGCCGGTTCGGGGTTCAATTTCGCTGTTAGAGAGAAGGATCTGGGAAGAAAGCTATGTTTTGGGCGAGTCCGATCTTCTATCCCACAATTTGGTGGACCACTTGTTGCCCACCAATCACGCGTATCACGCGTGTATTAATAGCCCCCAAGTCAATAAATTAATATTTAAATGTTAAAAAGGTGACTCATACCAATATATGCGTGGTGCCCAATATATGTGTGGTGCCGCGTGATTGATGAGCCACCAAGTGATCCATCAATTATGAGATAGAGAATCCTTAGGCTGTTTTGGGCCTCTTGTGGAAATTTAGTTTAGACTACACTATTAACGAATACTACTAAATGGGCTTTATTGTATTTATTATATAATTTGCCCTTTAAATTATGAAATGTATAGACTATTCTTTGGATTAATGCTCTTGCAATTTGCTCTTTAAACTATAAAATGTGTAAATGATCTTCCGAATTATCTTTTTTTTTTTTCAGAGAATTGAGTTCTTATGATATAACTTTTGGGAAATAGTGTGAAAAACACAAATCAACTTGAAAAACTCTAGAGTGGTTTAGGTGTACCATAAATGTGTACCCTTATGTGTACCACACCACAAGGATATTAGCAGATGATGTTTTTCATTTAAAAGAATAGGTCTTATATAGAGGCGGACCCAGAATTCTAGTTCAGGAGGGTCCAATTTACTACTCGTTTGTTAGAATACCGTGGAGAGAAAAAACAAAGAATTAGTTTAGGGGAGTCCAATTTACTACTAGTTTGTAAGAGTACCGTGGAAAGAAAAAGAAAAAGAAAATAAAGAGAAATAATATAGGGTAAAGAAATAGAAGAACATGAGATTTGATCCTTTAACCTCTCACTTCCAAGAATCTTATAAGCAAATACCTCACAACTTATCCATTAATTTTGTAAACTTGGGGGGACTGCCCCCCTCCCCCCGCCCTCCCTTTGTCCCTGACTTCATTTGTCAAATGTCACCCTCTGCATTTGTGGTACACATAAGCGTAAGAGTATATAATTATGGTGTACCTAAACCTTTATGGAAAAATTCTCATATCCTAAATATCTTTCCTTTTCAGATTCGTTTGAACATAACAAAATAAACCTAAAATTTGCAATTATTTCAATTGAGTTGCGAGCAATTACGAAGAAGAATGCAATGACAACTTAGACTATCTTCAACAACAATCATCCCAACCAGTCAATTTAGACTATTTTTTTCTCTTTCCTCCACATCTCTAATCTTCATCCCAATCTAACCATAATAATTTTTGATAATTTATCAGCGATCAGTCCAACCACCAAATCTCTATATTATTCATAATTATTTTAATTACAATTCAATTACTTACAATTATTTTATTTTACAGTATAATTACTTGCAATAAAATTAAATTAAAATATTGAAAAATGTAATAAAAGAAAATTACAACAATTGAAACTAATTTTGAGATGATGCAAAGTTTTTAGAATTTGAGAAAAAATGAGGATCCATGGGAAAATTTGAGATAAAATATAAAGAATAGATGAACTATATTGGATCATGTGGGTTAATGAGTATGAGAGAGAGAGAGAGATAATTAGTGGTGGTTGGGTTTGGTTATGACCTCCCCATGATTGGTCATATAAGACTATCCCCATCCCCAACCTCTTTCTACCCAACCTTCTAAATAAAATAATCATTTCTCTATCCAATTACATCACAACCCACAATTAATTTAATTTTTATTCTTATTCCTAACTCAACTCAACCTAACTTATAATTTATTTTCACCTTTTTTAACTAAGTATTATATAATATAGTATTTTATTAAAATTTAAAAAATACTATAAAATTATATTATTTAAAATTCATGATGTTAATTAAAAATATTTACTATACAATTAAAAAGTAGATACTTGATTTTATAACAAAATAGATATTACATGAAGATTAAAATACTTAAATTGAAATTACTAAACCCGCATGTTTCAAGAAGATTGAAAATCTTAATACATGAAATCAAGCGTCAGATAGATACCTAAAACAATAAAATACTGATACGAAAATATGCAAATTGCATATTTTACTGATTACTCCAAATTTCAACCATATATGTTCGATCAAGTCATTCCGAGGGCATAATGAGCATCTCTATTGCGAAGTTGATCCCTATTAACCATATGAATGGATAGACTTTTGATGCGTTCAGTTGAGAATTGTAATGGTTCGTCATCTTCTTCGCTTACCCCTGTAGGTATATCTGTAAGAAATTCAGAAGGATCATAATAGTTTAGATACGTGTCCCGTTCATCTTCTACTATCATATTGTGCAAAATGATACAAGCCATCATTATTTTCCCCATCACTTCCTTGTCCTAAACAAGATATGGACGTTGGATGAATGCAAAACGAGCTTTTAGAACTCTAAATGCTCGTTCAACATCCTTTCCAGCAGACTCTTGGTGTTGAGCAAATAACTGGTGCTTTGGGATTTGTAGAGCGATAATTGACTTAACAAATGCAGCCCATGGAGGATATATTCCCCCAGTGAGATAATATGCTCTATCATTTTGGCGACCATTAACTACGTAACTAACCTTTGGTGATCGACCTTCTAAGACATCATTAAAAACGAGAGATCGGTATAGTACATTAATATCATTAAGCGAACATGGTGTTCCAAAGAAAGCATGCTATATCCATAAATCATATGATGCAATAGCTTCCAAAATTATTGTTGGATGTCCACTTCTTCCGGTAAATTATCCAGCCCATGCAATCGGATAATTTTTTCATTGTCAGTGCATGCAGTCAATGCTACCTATCATGCTCGAAAAACCACGTTGTTCCCCAACATGCAGTAGTTTAGCCAAATCTTGCTCATTAGGCCTTCTGAGATACGTGTCACCGAAACAAGAGATGACACTCTCCACAAAATGTATGAGAAAATCTCTTATCACAGTTTCACTCATTCTAAGATATTCATCAACGACATCTGGAGATGTCCCATATGCCAACACTCTCATAACACCGGTACATTTTTGTAATGGTGAAAGAGAAAGTCTGCCAGCAGCATCACATCTTTGTTGAAAATATCTGTCATGAGGATTGACAGTCTCCACTATACGAAGGAATAATGGTTTCCGCATTCGAAACCTACACCGAAACATCTCCGGAGTGTACGTCGGGCTATCTCCGAAATAGTCGTTCATTAAGCGCTCTGCACCAACCTCACGTTCCCTGTTACAATACCTCCTCCTCCTCCTTCTGGTTGTAGATCTTTGATAACCAAAAGTCACATTGTGAATCATGAAATCCACAATGATTATGTCAATCTCATGATTTTATTGATGAACCCGTTCTTGCCATCTATTAAATTTTTGTATTTGGAAAGGACGTCTCTGCTCATCAACTTCATTTGAATCTGAATCCGATGAAGAACTTTTACTGCTATACATTTTTGTGAAGTGGACTGAATAAAATTATAAAGGAAGAGAATATATGAATTGAGTTCGATGAAATGTGATCTTCATATACATCTTGTACATGAAATATATAATAATTTAGGTGAGCCATAATCATTGTGGTAGATACGTTTCACATTAATTGTGGTAGATGAGCTTTGGATTCTCATTTTGTCACATGTGCTCTTTATACTTGTCATAAAAAGCTTGTACACTTGACAAGGTGGTGTGTTGTAGATAGGTGGCATAGAGTGAAGTGGACATGTCATAAAAAGCTTGAATAATGGTGGTGTGTTGTAGATAGGTCACATGGGTGCAGTAGACTAGTCATAAAAAAAGCTTGAATTATGATGGTGTAGACTTGTACGAAAATAACTTCTCACAAGAGGACAATGAGATAATTATTCTTAAAAAGGAAATAACATTGGATTAATGAAGTACTAGATTACATAACTAGATTGCATAAGATAACTAGATTACACTAGATTATACTAAACATGACAAATACAAATAAAAACACAAATAAAAGCTCATAAAAGTAAACTAAATTCATTTTCCAAATACAATTTTGACTAGTTCATTTTTTAGCTCTTCTTCTGCAGACAAATATCTCTCGCCAACAGAGCATCTTTTGCATATTGATCCTCATTTTCTCCATTTCTACCATTTCGCGTTCTACGTCGAGTTGAGCATTTGACACATTTCTCATTAATTCAGTTTCATTGTCCTTGGAGACTATTAAATTATAAAGTTGAGCTGCAAATTCACTATTGCTATCAGATTGTGATGTCTTACTCTTTCATTTCTTCTTCGCCTTATCTCTACTTTCAGGACGAGAAATTGATGAGTTCTAGTAAACGACCAATCTTCTGAAGTCTGGATCTTTTCGAGCTTTCGCCACTTTCTCGTTCATTAATCTCTTCACTCTCGGGATGGCCATGTGGTGTATCAAGAATTGATCCTAAGTTCCACTTGGGAGCTTTACACATAACTTCGTTAAATACAACCAAATCTTGGAACTTGCTGCCACCTGCTGCGTAAATTGTATAAGCTTCTTTCTCAATATCTTTTTGGCTCATTCCACTCTTCTTACAAGCACCTGCTTCTTTACAAGCTGCAACCCACTTGTTTGCGTTTTCATTAAGTCGTTTCCAACGACCCTTCATTGATTCGATGTTTCGTTCATTAAGCTCATCCGGATTGTTGGCTTGCTTCTCATGATACAATTTTTGAATACGAGCCTATAGCGAGGTTCCCTTTTGATTCTGTCTACTATATTATCTTCGCTAACGAATAGCCAAGATGACATAAGGGCTACATCTTCTTTGACACACCAAATATTTTTGGCACCCCTCTGGCTTTGGTTTGGACGATGAACATCTGGAAACAAACTCCGAGAGATATTTTGTGATGAGGAGACAAACTGAGAGGGAGGGAGTTAATTCAAATTTGGAGAAAATCGAGAATCATGATAATATTCGGAGTTTGGTTGGTATTCGTAATTGGGAATTTGGTCGGAGTTGATATACCACGAATAATCAGGGTGATTTAGATCCATAAGGTGAGAAGAAAAACCAAGGTTTGATTTGTTATTGGAAATTTAGAACAAAAGAAGGTTTAGTAGTTTTGGTGAAAACTACTCAATATTGATCTCTATTTATAGAGTAAAAAAAAATATGAATTTTGATATATATATATATTTTTAATTTTTATAAATAATTAATTAATAATTTTAAGCAAATAAAATTATTATCAATAAAATATTGTAAATTCAATTACGAATTACCATTTATCACATAATCATTGGTTGACAAAAAAGTGAATAGTTGATGTCTATCAAATCGGTCATACGCTTAGGTCATGGGAGAAGGATGAGTTTCCATTTTCTTTTAATAAATTCTTCTTTTGTCGTATTTGGCGGGGTCTGGAGTGGGGGTGTCGATGGGGATAGTCTAAGAAGGAAATAGATGACTTTTTGTAAAAAAAATTTAATAATCATGTGGAGGTCGACTTTTGTGTTAATTTTCATCACTTTCAATCACGTTTCAAATAGAACTGATGGAGTATTTTTTCTGAATTAATTAATGTATTACCGACCTTTATTTACATTTTTTGTGCGAAAGTCAAAGTCAGAATGGTGGCGCGCGACCGGGCACGCCGTTGCCGTGCAAGGAATCCCGGGGCATTTAAGTCATTCCGAAGCACTAGGGCCAGACGAATATACATACGGAAATAAAACGAATTAAAAAAAACAAACAAAGAAAGAAAAAAAATTATCCGCGTTCCCGGGTTGCCATTGTTCTTGTTGTTTCCGGCATAAATCGAAGAAGATTTAGGCAAGTTTAGTGAAATCCAATTTCCTAATCGGAACTTCGCGTGCAGCTGCCATTCGTTTTCCATTGATGGGGGCGGCGGAGAAGATATGGAACGCGACGGAAGTGGCGGGGACGCACAGCTCCGAGATTCCGTCGTCGTCTCTCACCGTTGATCACTCTCTCTCGCTTCCTCAAATGAAGCCGCGCATCTTGTCAGTAGCTCCGTCTTTGCGCTTGTGTTGTTTATTTTCGACGATTTTTTGCTTACGTTTTAGGATAGCTGAATTGCCTGTTTAACACTCAAGTATTTTTGCTCATGTTTGAGAAGTATCGTTTGTTTGTATTGTTGTTGGACTGCGTAATCACGTGATTGAGTAGCAGATAGGTGGTAGTTTATGGAATGATTTATATTCAGGTTGTGTTTCTTCCTTTGAGCATAGTAACTTGATCGGCTGTTCTAATTCTATGTATGAATTGCTATGACTTATCAAATCAATGAAAGAAACAGAAGAGGCAGGTTTTTGTTTGATTAAAAAGTTAAGTTAGTCGTGTTGAGCTTCCATAAGCATGAGTAATATTTATTTCAAGTGTGAGATGGTTGTTTATCAATGTGAACAGACAGAGATAGTTATAGTTCTTGAATCAATACATCTTGATGTTAAGATTCCAATTACTGCATAAATCATTATTGAGGTAGTAAATAGTGAAATGAAGGAAATGGATGATGCGATGTTATTGGGATGATATTACATCTTAGGTCATCTGGATGCAAATTATCATCGGTTTGCTGCTATATTAAGAACATTGACGATTTTGTTTCACTATTCTCAACTAGTGTCTTTACTATGACTCAGTCTTTTTAATGCCCGAAGTGACTTAGATATCCGTATCCGTGTACTTGCTATATTCTGTGTAACCCGTATTACCTGGAAGCGGAAGGTCATGAAGTAGCATTTTGTTTCACATGTTATCTGGAGTATGCCTTTTAGTCAATAAGAGTTTGATTGTGTTGGCATTTTGTGTGAGAGTGCTTCTTCTATCCGATTTTGGCTCATTTCTCTTACGCTTTTGAGTAACTGAATTTGACAGGGATCTTTTCAAAGATTTATTCAGACAATGGTCAAATATAGACGAATCAGATCTCTCACTTGAGACAGTGTCTGGTGGCATCACAAACCTGTGTGCGTAAAAATATATATATTTTTTTGGAATAACAACGTATTTTCTTCTTGATCGGTTGGAAGATGGAAGACTCTGATATTTGGTCTATGAGGGAATCTCGTTTCAGTTACTGCTTTAGGTACTGGTGGTTTTTGTGTAGTTCAGTTAATTATTTCTCATGAATTTTCTTCTTTGTCAACAGTACTTAAGGTATCCGTGAAAGAAAATGATGGAGGTGTTATAAGTACAACGGTTAGATTATATGGTCCAAATACTGAATATGTGATTGATCGTGAAAGGGAACTGCAGGTATGATTTGGTCTTTCAGGAAAATATTTCTTAGTTAATTATTTCCTTCAACTTGCAAATGACTAATTTTAGTGAAATCATACGTTATCGTTCTCTTATACTTCAAAGCTGTTGCGGGTAGTTTTGTCCCTTTTCGTTGATTCTAATTAATAAGAATCCTCATACTGTCTTTAGGCTATTCCGCACCTCTCAGCTGCAGGATTTGGTGCCAAGTTGCTGGGTGTTTTTGGGAATGGAATGGTTCAATCATTTATTGATGCTCGTACACTTACTCCATCTGGTAAGCATCGGAAACAAACTATCTATTAGAATAACTATTACCTCCTACATGTAAATCTTCTCCTCTTGAGTGTTCTTTTCAATATTCAAGCCACTTATGAGTATTTTCAAGTAATTCCCCAATAGCTGCAGTTTGCTTCTGCTTTGACTTCTTTATTGAATTCCAATGATTACAATGTAGAAGATTATTACCTATGAATAGGTGGTCATCAAGCTGCAATAACCCGGTGGTTGTTATATATATGTTCATGCTTTTCGGTTTTTATTTTTTCTCTTTTCTTCTCCTTTTATGTGCTGTGGGGCGCTGAGGCTTTGCTCTACAAGCACTTTATGGTCTATGGTTTATGGTTATGTCAGAAAAGTTATGGTCTGCTTCTGGGGCTGAATTTGGTTTAGGGTTCTTTCCTTCAAATGTTCCAGGAACTTTTGTGTAACTCCCAACTTATTTTGAGCTAGCTTATCTAAAATCAAGGTTAAAACTCTTTCTTAATTTTTCTTTGCAGACATGCGAAAACCAAAGCTTGTTGCAGAAATTGCTAAACAGCTTAGGGGATTCCATGAGGTGGAAATTCCTGGTTCTAAAGAACCTCGACTGTGGAAGGACATCTCCAAGTTCTTATCAAGAGGTGTTCTAAGATGATCTTTCTAGTTGCTAAGTAGATCTAGATTCTTATAATTTGTGTTTAATTTCCTTTTGGCTGTTTGGCTTTACATTTTCTTTTGATCTCATCTTGTATGCAGCATTAACCCTCAAGTTTGATGATACTGAGAAGCAAAAGAAGTATGAGATGGTTTCATTTGAAGAAATTAATAAAGAAATTAATGACCTCAAGGTGATCTTCTGCCTTGGAGCTTGCTTGCTATACATGGTTACTTGCTTTTTTTTTGGGCTCAAAAAAGCATGCTAGCAGTTATCTTAAGCACATATTGTTACAAGTGGAAAGTCGCCCCTTTCTTTAAAGTCTTCGTATACTTTTCACCTCATCGCTATAACATGATGGTGGAAAGGATTTTTTTGTCTTATGTTGTCCTCTTGCTTGCTTTCAGACAGCATGAGAAGTTAATTCGATTTCATGTCAATCATAGCCTTGTATTGGAATGGTATGATGCACTTTTCATGCCTAGTGTCTTGTATATGAAAAAATAAATTATCTTCCAAATATGCCTGTAATGTTTATCTTTGTTTGGTAAGTCCTTGGTGTTCCTTTTGCTTCAATATGGGTAACGGGATTCTGATTTAACCGCTTTTAAAGTTAGTAGCCAAATGCAGGAAATGTATCTTGTTTTGGAGAATCTTGACCTGATGTGTTAATGTTCCTGCTATATACTTTGGTAAAAAACTATTTTATTCTAAAAAAAATGTTCCCGGTACAGGCAATGACAGATCGTTTGAATGCTCCTATTGTATATTGTCATAATGATCTGCTTTCTGGGAATTTGATGCTTAATGAAGATGCAGGTAACTTATCATGCATAGCTTTACAAAATCTTATGAATCGTTTCTGAACGTAACTTATCCTCTACAACTTTAGAAATTCTTATTAATTATTCACACTCTCTGTGTCTGCATATGTGTGTTTGGAAAATCTTTGGGCTGTGTTTTGGATTTATTACCCTTATATATTTAAGTCTATAGAAATTCACAGTCGTTGTAGGTGAGTACTGCGGTATAAGAAATGATTCGATCTACCATAGTTATTTATGCTTATCAACTCATAAGTTTTGATTAATTATACAATAACACAGTAATGGTGACTAAAGGAATTAGATCTAAATGGAAATCAAGATCTTAAAATTCAAAAGGAAACAGAAAAAGATGCAAGGAGCAGGTTTTTTATGTGGCTACCAAATGTTAATTGCATTTTCTTCGTAAAGCTACGGAAGTTAAAAAACTGTTTCTTGGACATTTTACTAAAAATTTCTAGGTGGATACAGAATACGTTACTAGATAAGGTAGGCAACAATAGTTGAAGTGATTTCTCTCTATTCACTTTTGGATAAATCTAAGACTATTAATATCAACATTAACTATTATCAGCTGCTTTTATCATTTTCATTGGCATAGTTCTCATTGTTACATTGCATCTACCCTCGAAAATTTTCAGGTAAGCTGTACTTCATCGACTTTGAGTACGGATCATACAATTACAGAGGCTTTGACCTTGGAAATCACTTCAATGAATACGCTGGCTACGATTGTGACTATAGCCAGTATGTCTCAATCCTCATCAAAATATATGCTAAAAGTTGCTCTTTTGCTTCTAGACTGATAATAAAAATGATCTTTTCATTCTCGGACTTGTTTACTGCCTCAGATACCCGAGTAAGGACGAACAATATTACTTCTTCAGGCACTATCTGAGACCTGATTCTCCAGATGAGGTATGTAAAACTGACCCATCACAATCGTACTATATAAAGCATTAACATTATGTCTCTTGAATCCTCTTCATTATATTCTCTGGAATGAATTATCACATGTTCGGAGAATTTACATGTTTTCGCTTATTTAACCATGCTTATTCGGATAATGTGCTCAACATCAGCCTCTGCAGAGAGGTTTATTATAATGCCAATTGCAAAATATGCTAGGTTTCTAATGAGGCGCTCGAGGCTCTTTACGTGGAAACGAATTCGTACATGCTAGCCTCACACCTGTACTGGGCATTGTGGGCTTTAATCCAGGTATGCCTCATTTCTCATATCTGCCTGCCTTCTCGAAAGAGAACAAGTATTTGGTATGAAGTTTTCGCCTCGTTTGTGCACAGGCCAAAATGTCGCCAATCAATTTCGACTATCTGTCTTACTTCTTCCTCCGGTACAACGAATACAAGAAGCAGAAGGACAAGTGCCTTTCCTTGGCACAGTCATAGTTTCCATGTCCTCATACTGGCTAAATCTACTGCAACGCGTACGGATATCGCCGTTTGTGTAAAATCTCTGCATTCGGCCTATTCCGGGATGGATAAAGGTTGTTGGTTTGTGTTGTTGTAACCATCTTGTGAGAAGAAATATGGCCGGAAATATGGCCGGAGGTGGAGAATTTGTATGAATATGCTGCTTTACCCTTCACCAGTTAGTTTTTTCGGTTACTAGTTGTTAGTTGGTCTTCGAATTAGTAGTTTCTTAAGCGATTGATTCATCTCAATTACTGTGTTCATAAATTTTTAAAGAAAAAAACATTGTTTGCATTTGTTTTTTGGGGCGTCCGGATTTAATTTGGTTAATTTGTGATTTACAATCAACACTCAAACATTATTAACAAGTCACTATGTTTGCCCCAACATAAAATCAATAATATTAAGACGATAAAGTATGGAAGTAGGATTTTTTATGAATATTCAAACTACATGTAGGGCGAATTTAGGAGAGAGGAGGCAAAATATGGAATTTCGGAAAAGAATAGTAGATGGTAAAGTTTTGATGGGACAAAAAAAAATTCTAAAAGATAATACTTTCTTCGTATTAATTATAATGTTCATTTTGCTTTTTGCACGGTTTTGAAGAGAGTTGTTAGTTGTGAGTAGAAATGTATAAATGTGTGGGTCCTACAAAAAGTTATGTAATAATTTGTTAAAAAAGGAAAATAAACATTATATCTGGGACTGCCCGAAATGAAAAACTGAAGGGTGAGCGTCCGGTTGCGGTGGCCTGCGAATTATGTAGAAACCCGATTTTCTATGTGCAATTTTTGGGATTTTGAGTATTCTACTACCCTTTCAAATTCTGCACTTCGTCTCTTTTTCTATTGAGTTTTTAAATTTCGCCTATTTCCCTCGTAATCCTAAATCCGCCTCTCCTTACGAATATAGAAAGTCATATGCTATGACCACCTTTGTGGTTCGAAGAGTTTCTAATTATGTTAGTTGTGCCAACAAGTGGATGTAGTCAATTCGAAAAGTTCAAATTGACTTGGGAGTTTTGAAGAACTAATCAAAACATGTGGTTCTAAAACATAGAACAAAAAGTAGTCGCAAGGAAACAAAAACTGAAAGCACGTTTTTATGAGCACCGACGTTTACTTTGGCTCTAAAGCACAATTCCAAGTTTGCAACCTTAATTAATCTCCCATGTTAATACAGTTAAGCCAATAATTTCTTCCGGTCCCGATATGGGTTAATGCACTAAAATATAAAGTAATAACCTCGTTAAATTAAATATTTTTTCTTGGTCCCAAGTTTATTATTTTATCGAGGTTTAGCTGTATTTCTTAATTCAGACACTTCTAAAAGTAAACAGAGATTAGATACAATTAATCTAGTTTAACTAAACATGCTAAGGTTGTATTAATTTATAAAACTAGTTCAAGCCTAGATTGTAGGGCCATACCACACGTCACGAACACGAATTATGAATATTTTCTAAAAAAAATTAGAACACCAACAATGATGACATACGCATATAATATAATTATATATAATCAAATTATTAAATTATGCATTTATGAGATTCACATATAGTTCAATGAATTGAATTTTTCTAAAAACAAATTAATTTTGTATTAGTTTTATTAGAATTAGGAGTCGACATATTTAAGATATGATGGTGGGACTATCGTGTCAAAATGTCTAAAACGTACTACTTCCTCCGTCTCACCGACCTTGTTCAGTATTTTTTTGGGCAGTTTCACCGAACTTGTTTAGTTTTTAAAAAAGGAAGTAGGTCTCACACCTTTAACGACTCAATTGAATTCAAAAATATTAATTAATTAAATGAGTCTCACACTTCTACCTCACAAACTTATTCTAAATTATTAATTAATGTATGAGTCCCACACCTTTATCAATTTACACCAACTTTTCTAAATTATAGCGCGCGAAAAGAAAGTGGACAAGTTTGGTGGGACGGAGGGAGTATTAGACATGATACATGGAAATGAGAATTATTTAATACTTTCTCCATCCCACTAGAAACGATACGTTTCTTTTGGGCGTTGGAATCAAGAAAGTGATGTTATGTGGTGTAAATTGTTTGACTTTGTAGTAGTTAAATGTAGTCCACATAATCTTTACCATTTTAAAAAAGACGTCGTTTCTAATTGAATGGCCAAATAAGGAAAACGTGTCGTTTCTAGTGGAACGGGAGGAGTACTATATAGTTACCTCATCCTTAAAGTTATCACATTTATTTAATTCACTAATGTCTTTGTAACTTGTAAGCATGCATAGGTATGTTGCTTTATAATGCTTCCATGTCCAAATTCAATTAAGTGTTTGACTTTTATTTATCATTATTTTGCTATACAATTCAACTTCATTCTCACGCCCATCTTAAGTTGACTTTATTTAACATTTAAACGGTCAACCTTTTTCCAATTAAGAGATTCCAGCCGTTAATCGTGAGGTTCGAGCCAGATCAAGGTCAACGGAACCGGCTCATCCAGGCAGTGAATGTCCAGCAGCCTAATACGAACCCTTTTATGAAGTTTACTTTTTCGTATTTTCTTCCAACCCACCAATTCTTGTCGGCGCTCAGATTCGTGAATCTTACTCCTAACTAACCACGATTTTTTGTTTTTTGCTACTTTATAAAAAAATTAAATAGATTTTGTGGGATTTAAAATCAAAAGTACGTGTAAACCATAAAATTTTAATATTTGTTCTTACTTTATTAGTAGTATATGGTAAATTCGGTTTATTTAAACCTTAAGTTGCTTGAGGATAATTGCTTAGGGTGTTTGCAAATCCTTATTTTAAGCATTTATTTGTTTATTGATTGTATGAATTTTTTTTAGTATTTTAAAATTTTATTTATTATTTATTATAGTTCTCTAAAATTAAGTAATTAAACTGCATAATTAGACAATTTTCTTAAAGCATTTATTGAGATGTTTTTAGTGCTTAAACACTATAATTTTCGAAATTATTCAATATATTACTATTTTTTATTATTAAATATCAAAAACCTAATTTTTTTACTTTAAAATAAATATTTTCAATTTTAAATAAAAAAGTGTTTATAATAAGTATTTGCAAACCTCCTTTAATGTCTAAAAGCGGTTGATAAATGGGTTTCAAACCAAAAAATATTATTTAAAACTTTATGTCATCGAAATCAAGATTTTAGAATCACTCCAATTTTTACTCCTAATATTAGGTGATTCATCTCGAATAGTAATTTAAATTCAAGCAAGTTTGCCAATCGAACAATAACATTGAAATAACACATTCAATTAGTACAATTAATTAATGCGGGTGAATAATTAGTTATACGAGGATTACTAAATTAAGCACGAGACAGTAATGATTAATGAATGAGCACGTGCTTTTATTGTTTAGAGAGAGAAAGTCAAACGATAATTGGTCTCAACACTCGTATAATTATAGTTGTACATTTGAAAAGTCTCTCGGTCCAATCTCCAAATAATTAATTAATTAATTAATTAAATATAAACTCCCACTATCTCCCCCACACACTCCACACATTATTTTACCCGTGTGTTGACTTTCACATACTTTTGAATCTCTCTCTCTCTCTCTCTCCCCCCCGTATAAATACCCACCCCAGTCCCCCCAAATCCTCAACACCTTCATCTTCTCCAATCACTAATCAAAAATTCAAAACCCTAAAATTTAAATTCCTCTCTCTCTCTGTAACTCGAGCTACGTACAGATCAGCATCAATGGCGGAAATTGAGATTCCGAGCTACTTCGTCTGCCCGATCACTCTCGACATCATGAAGGATCCGGTGACGGTCTCCACCGGCATAACCTACGATCGAGAAAGCATCGAGAAATGGCTGTTCACGCAGAAGAACACCACCTGCCCCGCTACCAAGCAGATCCTCGAAACCCTAGAATTGACCCCAAACATCACCCTCCGCCGCCTGATCCAGTCGTGGTGCACAATCAACGCCAACCACGGCGTCGAGCGCCTCCCCACCCCCAAAGCCCCGGTCAGCCGCCCCCAGATTCTGAAAATCCTCCGCGACGGCGCCGCCCGGCCTGAGATGCAATCGCACTGCCTGCAAACGCTCAAATCGATCGCCGCCGAGAACCAGACGAATAAACGATCCATGGAATCCGCCGGCGCCGCCGAGTTCCTCGCGGCGGTGATCGTCGGAAAAGCCGCCGAAGCTTCCAGATCAAATGATTCCGACGAGGATTTATCCGATTTTAGAAAAACGAGCGAAGACGCGCTCAGCATTATCTACGCGATGCAGCTATCGGAGCCCGGCATGAAACCCCTCGCCACCGCCGAATTCGTCGGAACCCTAACCCTAATCATGCAGCGCGGCAGCTACGTGTCACGATCTTACGCCATCATGCTTCTCAAATCAATGCTCGAGATTGCCGATCCATCTCTCCTCGTAGCCCTAAAATCCAACTTCTTCTCCGAAATCGCCCAAATCCTAAACGATAACGTTTCAAAGAAAGCCTTCAAATCGGCGCTGAAGCTCCTCATCACCGCCTGCCCATGGGGGAGGAACAGAATCAAAGCAGTCGAAGCCGGAGTCGTCGCAACGCTAATCGATCTCCTCGTCGACTCGACGGATAAGAGGGAGGGCGAGATGATAATGGCGGTGCTGGATCTGCTCTGCCAGTGCGCCGACGGCCGAGCCGAGCTGCTGAGCCACGCCGCTGGATTGGCCGTGGTCTCGAAGAAGATTTTGAGGGTTTCGGCGACGGCGAGCGAGAGGGCGGTGAGGATTCTGCATTCGATCTCCAGGTTCTCGGCCACCGCCAGAGTGCTGGCGGAGATGCTGCAGATGGGGGTGGTGGTGAAGCTGTGCTTGGTTCTGCAAGTTGATGCTGGGTCAAAGACGAAGGAGAGGGCGAGGGAGATTCTTAACTGCCATGCAAAAGTGTGGAGGAATTCAAGCTGCATACCTAAGAATTTGATTTCTTCCTATCCATCTTGAGATGTGATTTCGATTGAAGATAATTAATTGGTAATTAGTGATTAATTAATCAGATTGTACACGGCAACATTTGCCATTTTTAGAATTTTCTTCAAAATGTGAATATATAGAATTGATACATCTCCTGATATTCGTAAGCATATCGAAATGCACATTGGATAACTCCCTGTGCAAAATTTTAGATGTCGAACAATATTTTCAAGGATAGAGGGATTTGAACCCTCACGATTCTAAAGTCGACGAACTACACATAAAATATAAACAATAGTTGACTAATCATATGTGACGGGATTAGATCATCTGTCCAATAAATCCATATCCAATTGGTGTTCGATTCAAAACGAAGTAGTTTTATATTGAAAAACTATAAATTAAAAAGATAAGATTGAATAAAAAGATTTAATAAGTGCATTTTCTTAATACAAAACTATTCATTTTGAATCGAACACCAATTGGACATGAATTTATTGGACATATAATCTCATCCCATATGTGACTTATTTTCCCATTTCGTCCCTCGAAGATTATTTTTCCCAATGTGACACTTTCAAATAACCGATAACACAAATAAATTACATACTCCCTCCGTCCCTATTTTACATACCCATTTACTTTTTCACATAGATTAAGAAAAAATTTAATGATACGAAAGTTAGATAAATGTTGGTATTGAAATTTGAGTAAATTAAGGTAAATTACTAAAAAGTTAATGTCATAATTGTGTTTGCTATTATAAAAATTGGATAAAATAGTTTTTTTTTATATTATCATATTAATTAGATCTATTAATGTTGGTCAAAGATTTAATTAGATATAAAATAATTGCTAATAGGCATATAGATTTGGAACAGACGAAAAAGGAAAATAGGCATATATATTTTTGGGACGGAGGGAGTAGAAAATATAATATTTATAGAAAAAGTGCGTGAAGTATAATCTCCATCCAAGAACAAAAAAAATTCACTCGGCACAAAATGGATGCAGCATTTACGGGACCAACAAAGGACAAATATCACATTACACGACCAAAATCAAAATTTTCTAAAGAATTTAGTTTGCATAATCTATAGAATCCAGATGCAATAACGAAGTCGGATTAGAAGAAACAACATTTTAAAATTAGAATACCATAGGGATGTAAAATACCCAGCCAAGAATGCCGGATTTAAATAAATAAATATAACAATAAAAGCAAAACCAATTTGTATGTAGTAGTAGTCCTATTACATTGTTAAGAACAATACAATGCATGCATAGATCGTATGCCTTATCAAGCAAGAATCCAATTCTCACCTATAACGCACATTTTGACTGTGCAGCAACTCAACCACAGCTGCAACAACACCCTTCCCCTCCGCCGTAATATCGAGACCCGGCTCCTCGATCTTCCTCGTAAGTAGCCGGTCCAGCTCCCCGCGCAACTTCTGCAAATCGACAATCAAGTGAGTGAGAGTAAAAAAAATATTATTAATTTTAGATCAACTATAGATCAACCAGTTACGCAGAAGTGGGAATACCAACTACACTATATGTTGCCGGTCGAGTGAGTGAGAGTAAGAGGCAAAGAGAGTGTTAATTTGTGTGTAAACTGCAAAAGAATATACCTTTATTAAGTCCAACACAGTCTTGGAGGCAGAGAAGTGAAGATATCCACCAAGCATCTCAATACCATCTCCACTCTTGCTAGGAAGAAGATTCCCACCAAACATGAGCAAAGCATAATCAGATATGTTGGTGGAATCTCTCAAGTATATGCTGCTGGTCTTCACTTTTTCACTGTACACCAAGTATGGGAGAGGGAAGATGTGAACGCAAGCATTGACCGATCCCGGATGGATGTCGACTTTCCCAACTTCTTTCGTGTAGAAAGCGGTTCGCTTTCCTCTTCTCTTGCACTGCACAACATTTGGGTACAGCCCAGCACAGAGTATAGCACATACCATCTCTAGATCATCACTGTATTGGTTGTATACCTGCACACATATAGGAAGATCATTGAGATTTTTGTCGACGAAATTTGGTCCATGCCTAAAACGGACACAAATGAGTTTGGTCACAATCAATCTAAACAAATGGACTCCACTATTTTATATCTTTATACCTACTGTCTTAATCCTTGCCCAATCCCAAAGAGACGTAAATAATGGGAAGGAGTAGTAAAATACTTACTTTGGCTTGGGATTTGTCCACAA
The DNA here is from genome assembly GCA_028984105.1 of Lavandula angustifolia. Classification (NCBI taxonomy): domain Eukaryota; kingdom Viridiplantae; phylum Streptophyta; class Magnoliopsida; order Lamiales; family Lamiaceae; genus Lavandula; species Lavandula angustifolia. The sequence continues at coordinate 38,755,771 of CM054803.1, read as the reverse complement.
AACCAATTCCTGCAAGTAAATCAAGAAACTGATATCTCATGTCACCAATCATTTGCATAGTTACTGGTGAAAGAAAATTGTCCCAACAAAAAGCTTTTTCGTTTCGTTTTTGTTTAGCATCTCTCCATCCTTCAAATGCTTTAAGAAGTGCAATGTGGTCACTGAAAAGAGAACCAAATAAGCAAAGACAATAATCAACCTTTTGCAAATGTGTTTGTCAAGTACGAACTTTTTTTCTAAACTAACCTGCACGAATCACCAGCAAAGGATCTTTTAGCGGCTTCCGCTTCCTCTTTCCTACTTAATGGAAGGACAAACGGGCTACGGTAAGCGAGTGCAGCGGCTATTGTTAGTGCAGGGTTGAGACACTGGAAAATGGACCCCATCAGAAGCATCTTTCCAATATTTGGGTCCAAAGGCAAAGTGCTGAGATGCCGTCCTGTTGTTTTTCGGAATTTAAGGATAATCAGTAGCTTTAATAATTGGATTAACAATATGGAAGGCACAACGAACAGGAAATACCACATACCGAGGGGAGTCAGCTCTTCCTGATCATCTAGTGCACCGATTGTTTTAAGAAGCTCGATGGCATTTTCCACAGATAGAGGATCAGGTGGCTGAATTGCTTTGGCCAAAAATGTACTAATTAACCCGAGCTGCAAACTCTTGATATGCAGGCAAAGCTCTTGCAGAGGTGTTCGAAGCATTTCAGGCAGTTGGTACTGGAGCATAGCGTCGTGAATAATTTTCGGGTATAATCTGTAACAAACTCCTGGCTGCACACGACCTGCTCGACCACGTCTCTGCATTAAACAAAACGTAGCATGAAGGAAAAATTTGTTGGTCAGAAAAAGCAAGTTTCGTATTTACCTTAAAAGGCTACTTAACAGAAACAAATAGTTATATTATATGCATAATGTGATTATATAGTACAGTTTTATTTGTCAAATACCTGGTGTGCTGATGCTTTGGAAATCCATGAAGGTAGAAGACAAGCCAACTTATTAAGAGCATCATAACTTGTTTCCTTTGCCTTCCCGCAGTCTATAACGTACACAACATCATCTATGGTAATACTACTCTCAGCAATGTTGGTTGCTAGCACAATCTTTCTGCAAAATAACATCAAAATTATTTGCTTCATGAAGTGTATTGAAAAGGCTGGAAGTAATTAAGCATAAGTTTTGCTGTAAATGCATATCCAATCACATAATCTAGCTTATACTATAGAAATCCAATCAACTATAGAAATCCAATATACTATAGAAATCCACATAATATCTTATACTCTTTCTTAGGACGACCGCAGTAGAAGATGAGATTGCAAACAGGACTTGACAGAAGTAGCAGAGTTTCAATACAGGCTATAGCATCATAAAGTTCAGTGCATTGTAGAATCTCACTAAAACGTAAATTGAAGTCTTAAATCGTCAATGTCCTTGGGCAGATAAACATGAAAAACGTAAATGAAAAGAAAAAAGTATAGATGGTTACCTAACATTAGGAGGCGGACGATCAAAAATTTCACGCTGATTCATTGTAGGCATTGAACCATGAAGAGGAAGAATTAAGAACTTATTTGGGTCTCCAACAAATATATTTGCTTTGAGTTTATCAAGGAGCTTGGAAATATCATCCCAACCAGTAAGGAAAACAAGAATTGCTCCAGTACCTTCATGGCGACAGATATGCTCAATAGTTGCCTCCACCTTTAAAAAAATGCTAAGATTTTGAAAGTTCTTCCAACAATGATATAAAGTCGAGAAAAAAAAACAATCAGACGTCTATCCCCAAAAGAGGTCCAGGTTTTCCTGTGTTTCATGATCCATTTCATTTTGCACATAGTTAAATAAAACTTTTAGATACATACGAGGCCAAAATCCAGCTGAGAACCAGACCAAGCTTCAAGAGATTGCCTTGTGCTTGCGCTGTATGATTTGTAGAGTGCGTTGATATCTGCTTCCTGATGAAATAAATTGAGTACATCTATCAGGTAGGATGTAGGAGTTTTTGGGAAAAAAAGGAAAAAAAAAACAGCACCACTGCTAAATATGTTTGAGGCTAGATAGGAACAATGTGTAACAATCTAATTGTTAGGAAAAGTTTGGTCGTGTAAATAATAGTGAGAATGGAACCTCAAACAATTCGGTCAAAGGATCTTTCTTAGAGTCCTCTTGCCGACGACCTCTTCTTGAATTTCTTGGTAAGTTATCAGGCTCTAGGACTGTATAACGAGTCTTCTCCAACACATCTTCTAAATAAAATTCTTTTACAGGAAAGGTCAATCCCTGGATAAAAAAATGAAAAAAATTAAAACAATTGGGTCCCGTATATAAAATAATATATCTTGCAGACAACTGTTATTGACACGGGATACTTAAGACTGATGTACATACAGGAATATTAATAGTGGGACTGTTTCCAAAGTATTTGGAGAATAACTCTGCATTGATTGTGGCACTCATAAGGATAACACGAAGGTTGGGACGGCGAGGAAGGATATCTCGCAGTATAATTAACAAGAAGTCCTCATTCATTCCTCTTTCATGAATTTCATCCACCAGCAAATGAGTAATTCCTGTTAAATCTGGGTCCTGAATCTGTACCGAAGAAGCCAAAGAAATCAACATCCCGAATCTAAATGCAGAGCAATATATCCAGAAAACTTGGTCTAAGACTAGTTATTGAGATGCCAAATAAGGACAGTACCAGCTGCCGAAGTAAGACTCCAGTAGTGCAAAACAGCAATCTTGTTTGAGCCGATCGAATTGATTCAAGACGAATCTGATAACCTACAGTTTCACCAAGCTCCTCGCCTCTTTCAGCAGCTATTCGAGCTGCAACTGATATTGCTGATATTCTACGAGGTTGGGTGCAAATTATATTACAGCTAGCACCTCTTAGAGATGAAATCTCCTCTTCCAAGATATACTGAGGAAGCTGGGTAGTTTTACCACAACCAGTCTCTCCTGAGACTACCAGCACCTGTATTTACGAAATAAAAAGAAAAAGACCACAATACCAGTAAAACCATCAGACAAATACGAAGACAACCTCCATCAGATAGAAAATTAAATTAGAAGATTGAGCATTGTGTTCTTTCTGTTACAAAAAGCCAGAAAACCATAGTTGCTAAACGAACAAGGTGCCCTGAGGTGCAGGATTGTGCCAGTTCTTCATTAGGGTGCATAAATGGTTATTTTGGAGAAAAAATTGAATGGCATCTATCAAATAGAAAAGATTTCACAAAGTACTAGTATCATTTTTCATCATTAACTAATTACCGAAATACTTGACTGCATAACATGACAGCATCTTTTAAAAATCAAGAAATGCTTCGAGTACAAAATTCAAATTGCAAAATATATTTTCGTGAGAAGAAAGTGCAAAAGAACAGAAAATAAAAAACAGTAAGAAGCTGATAAAAAGAAGAGAAACGCTCTACTGTAGAAAAAGAATAGACAGCATGACTCGAAATGAATAGCAGGAATAAATTATCTACCTGATTACTGGCAACAGCTTTCAAGAATTCTGATTTTACGTTAAATGCTGGCAGCTTTTCTCTAAATGCTAGCATTGCCTTTACACTATCACTTTCCTACAAGTAATGAGAAAATCAGCATTTGCGAATTATTTGAAGAAGACCAAATCTAGAACGTCAAGATATCAAAGCCATATATACCCTCGTCTTTTCCTGCTTCTGTTTCAACTTAATATTAAGTCCCTCTAAGTCGTTATCAATCTTTGGTAGTGATACTGTCTTCTCAACTTCAATAGGTTTGGATTGTAATGTGGAAGACCCAGAAGACGATGAACTGTTCTGGACTAAATTTGTCCCATTTGTGCTTTTTAATAAATGTCCAACTCTTTCCTCAATCTCTGTGGTCATTTTTATCTAAAACAATATCCAAAATAAGAGATTGAATGTGCAGAATGTAGCAACATTAGCAAGCTAAAATATTTTACTTATTTTTTCTTAAAAAAATTGAAAAATACCTCTTTAGTAGTGGAACCATGCTGTTCATCAAGATCTGCACGATAATCAGGCAATGGAACTTTACTCACAGCAAGTGCCTTTCCTTTATTATAAGCATGACTTTTGTGTTCCACAAATACAAACCATATATCAAATAGTCATCTAAAATCACATAATAGGTGCTTCTAAAAGAAATAACACATTATGATAATGATGAGTAGGAAAAAGGGAATAATTTTTTAAAACATTCAACAAGAATGAGAAACGTAGCACAGAACAGACTCAAAAACCCTAAGGCCCCTTGCACAAACTTGTATGCCAAAGTTGATATTTCCCAATGAATTAATCGATTAGGTTCATAAGCTTAAATGATTAATTAATTTATATTTCACCATCAGCATAGAATTGATCTCCAAAATGGTCATGCGTGTAAATGATAATACATCAATTGTGCTCATTGCTCATTACTGTGTGTGTAACATCCAATATGAAACTAATTCATACAACCAGAACTAAATTTGAATCTCCTTAAAACTAATAGTTCGTAACATCATATTAAGCCAGGCAAATTAACCCAAGTATTGCTGTTGAAAGCTGAAACTATTTGAAAAGTGATGGTCACAGCACAAATGTACAAAAGATATGTTTCCACCACCTCTCCATACAAAATACTACAGATACAAAAGAACTTACAAGTATAGACCCAACTGATAAGCCATATCAGCCAGGATTTGCTGATCATCTCTACTGAAGTTTCGCCTTATTACCATCTCCTGCTCAGTTCCAGTCTTCATCTTTTCCATTTTACCCCACCACTCATTCTGATCCATTGGCTCTTTCTGCAGATATCCACAACACATTCATAGCATACCAAATTAGTGGTTGGACAGAATCCATTCCGAACAATCATCTATTTTAAAAGGACATGCAAGTGAATGAATTATGTAGCAGACTAGCAGACACCTCAAGATAAACAACTGAGTCAAAGCAACGTGCTTCAAAAATCGAAAGAGGTATCAAATCATTATAATTACTTAACTGATAAAAGATAGAAGCCAAAGAAACAAAATTTAAGATCCGAAACCAGTAATTTTGCTTGAATAAAGCAAAATTAACTGTTCCCGCCTTTCTATTTAACCAGAAGAAAGAAAGTTCCTAAACTATTTGACTGTGTAAAGTAAAAACTGCTTATTTTCATCCTCACTGATCACTAAAATACAATGCCTACAATGAGTTTCAGCATATACATCTCCTCCTTCCAGAATAAAAATCGCATTGGAATTTGAAAATCCAACAAATTCCGCATATTCACGCAAACACAAAGGCCAAAAAGACTACCTCGGCACCCATCTGGCGCAGACGCTCAGCTCTCCAGGCAGGATCCCACCAGCGCTGCTCACCTCGACCTCCACCACCACCTCTACCTCTGCCTCCGCCGCCGCCTCCACGGCCGCCGCCGCGGCCGCGGCGTCCGCCTTGGGAGTTAGGGCGGTAGGACATGGAAGTTAATCTCGAGATCCTAACAAAGTTGATTCTTCGATTGCCGACGAACGGAAGGCCGGCGGCGAGTGAGAACGGAGCGAGCGCGATTAGTCTGCAGTTATGGCGGAAGGGGTTGTGCAGCAGACGGCGCGACATCGGGATAAGCCTCGCCCATCTCACACGGGTTGGGCTTCTTCTGATTATTATTGGGCCTTCTAATTGGGCTCATTGGGCCCATTATGATTGCTACTCGCGATATTGCTGGCCCTATAGCATCTTCATATTCACAATCACAGCATTTACTTTACCAACAATAAATATCATATCTAATTCTAATATGATAACCGTGAGCGAATAAAGCATACTCGTCATTGCCAGAAATCAAAATGAGCATAACTTTTGCAGTCGAGTTTGAAATCACTACTGTAACACCTTTCCGAAAGCAAACCGATGTCGTTCATTCTAATATGAAAACCATGAGCGAATAAAGCATACTCAGTCGTCAGAAATCAAAATGAACATAACTTTTGCAGTCGAGTTTGAAATCGCTATTTTAACACCTTTTCGGAAGCGAACCGACGTCGTTAATTCTAATATGATAACCATGAGAGGATAAAGCATACTCCGTCGCCGGAAATCAAAATGAGCATAACTTTTGCAGTCGAGTTTGAAATCGCTATTGTAACACCTTTCCGAAAGCGAACCAATGCCGTTAATTCTAATATGATAACCATGAGCTAATAAAGCATATTCAGTCGCTAGAAATCAAAATGAGCATAACTTTTGCAGTCGAGTTTGAAATCGCTATTGTAACACCTTTCCGGAAGCGAACCGACGTCGTTAATTCTAATATGATAACCATGAGTGAATAAAGCATACTCACCTTTCCGGAAGCGAACCGACGTCGTTAATTCTAATATGATAACCATGAGTGAATAAAGCATACTCAGTCGCCAGAAATCAAAATGAGCATAACTTTTGCAGTCGAGTTTGAAATCGCTATTGTAACACCTTTCCGAAAGCGAACCGACGTTTCGAATTGAACCCATAGTATCAATATCAAATAAGATACATTACTAAATAACTAAATAAGATTCTATAATACAAGATCTAAACATAAGTACATAACAAACTGCAACATCACAAATTAATTAGAAAACCCAAGTTCTCTAGGTCTTATTACCAAAGCACACAACCCTAGAGAAGTTTTCGCACACACACACACACACATAGAATAACATACATATACCAATACTGCAATTCTTTTTCATCTCTCCGATGTGGGAGAGAATGATTAGCCAAGAATGAGTTGCCCAAGTGAAGGAAACACTCAACGGTATCATTCCCATGAACAGGAAACCTACACCTTATTGAGTAGTCACCCTCACATATATTATCAAACCTTGAGATAATTACCGCCGCCATCCAGAAACGGTTGGTCGAAAGAAGGATGTAGATGATCAATCTCGAAGAGGTAGCTAGTAACCTCGGAAGCAGGACTAGCTGACCTGCTGCTGCAAACTGTCTTCGTAGAAAGAATCCCTCCATCTCCATCAGATTCAGATACTTGGGAAGATTCTCCCTTCTTTCCGCTCACGAAGCGGCCGCCGCTGCCTCTCTGGCGGCGCACGGCGTGGAGGTGGCGCGAGAGGTGCATATACGGCTGCATCAAGAATTCAATATCATCATATTTTCGACGAATAAAATGCATATATCACTAAAAAAAAGTCCATGCAAATAGCGACGGAAATCAATTTCATCATCATCATCTAGCAACGGAATACTAATACATTCACATTGAATTAATAAACGTAAAATTAATGACAAAATGTCGACGAAAAATTTAGCGGCACTTTATTGTCGTCGTTAATTTTGATTTTTTTCATAATTACCGGCGGAATGTTTAACGGCGGGTTTTTTGTTGGTAAGTTGATTTACCAACATAATTTCTTCACTTTAGCGACCGGAAATTTCATCGATAAAAAATGTTTATTCAATTACTATGTAGCATATATGAAGTAACTACCTTGCGCATTTTCATCTCTTGGTTCTTTGATTCTTCCTTAGCACGACATCGTCTTCGCCTCATGATCCCGTTATACTGCTTCGCGTTCACAAAAACCGGCCCTCCGTCGCGAGCCAGGCTCAACGGCAGCATCATACGTTGCCCCTGAGAAAGATATATACACACCTTAATAAGAGGTACTTTCGTGCAATATTTTGTAATTACACGTGATATATAACTACGTAAGCATTCACAAACCTCGTTTTGAGCTCCATAAATCGAGTACATACCATAGCCCGGCTCTACATTGTAAGGATATTGGGCACAAACCTGCATGACAAATATGCATCACAAGATTCACAACAAAGGAAAATGCAGATACATTATTAAATCAGTTCGGATCCTCTCTTCCACAATCTCATGTCCACTAACATTTCAACTGTAAGCATCTAGATGTTTACGACAACTCTAAAATTCAAATCTTAAATACCTAGGTGTTTACAGTTGAAAATAGTAGCAGAACACGAGAATGTGGGACAGAAGATCGTATTGATTATTAAGTGATGAAGATAAGTGGAGTTTAGTTACAAGTGGTTGGCCGAGTCCGAGCTTCAATTGTTCCATGGAAGCAGCTTCGAGTGAGGAAACAGATTGATAATTTGTTTCTGTTTTTCCACCATTTTCAGCAGTTCTGCAATCGCCTAAATCACAACTTTTTTAATATTTATGTTAAATAATGTCTATGATCTTTTCTTTTTCTTTGAATCAACTCAAGATTGGATCTTTCATGCTTGATAATGAGACAAATTGGTAGTATTGGAAAAGGGCCTAAAGTGTTTGATTATATTTTTGAATCTTGATCAAAATTTGTTAGGTAAAATGACAAGTTTGGGCATTCTTAAACTCATAATTATTATATAGTAATAGTAAAATATGCAGAATAGTAACCTTGTATATATAGAGAGAGGAATATGAATTATATAAAAATCTGTATGGAGAATTTATTTACCTAATAATTTGTGTACTATTCTCCAAAAGAAAGTAGGCCTTGTCATGATTCACCTAATAGTTAAGAAGTTGTTAGACTAATTACAGTTAAACCTCGATAAAGTAATAACTTTGGGACCGAGAAAAAATATTTATTTAACGAGGTTATTATTTTATCGAACATTATTTAGTGCATTGACCCATATCAGGACCGAAAGAAATTATTATCTTAGCGATATTATTACTTTATCGAATATTACTTTATCGAGGTTTAACTGTAAAGTAAAATGTACCAAAACAAACTCTTCCTAAATCCCAAAAAATATGGTAGTAAAAAGGGGATAAAAATAGCAAATTAAGGAATATAATTAAAAGAAATAAAAGTATAAAAATTAAAATGCTTTGCGAAATTATTACCAGGAAAAACAAAGTTCGCGGAATCTTTGTCTTGATCGGAATCTTTAGCCACAGCAATCTGAAGATCTCTTCCGGTTAAAAGTCCCAAAGAGGGAAGCTTTGACTGCAAGTAGTGGCTGCTGAACGCCGCCGTCTGCGGCGGCTGAGATCCCACCACACTACTCCACGGAGTAACTTCCGACGGCTGTGAGTCGTTGATGGGATCTGGGAAAATCCCTTCACTTGCTTTGAAGAATATAGTGTGCATGGTCATCCTAATTAATTCCTCAAAAAAAAAAAAAAACGAAAATCAATCAAAAGATCATAATCTTGAAAAAAAATAAAATGAAACTAATTAATGTAAGAAAAAGGGTTCGGATTAATCTGAATAAAAAAACGGACAGATTGTCTATTTGTGCAGATGTAAGATGAGTAGTTAAATCATAATTGGCTGGCAAACCTAACAAAATTGATTAAAAAATATGTTCTTGATTAGATATAAAAACAAGATATTAAGGAGCTAGATTTAGGTTAATTAAGTTAATAACTTCAACCTTTGCGTCTGAATTTGATCGAATTTGGACATGAAAATTGCTGTCTAAACATACCAAATCTCGAGAGAGAGAGAGAGAGAGAGAGCAAAAAATTAAACCTTCTCAAAACAAAGAGATGAAGAAGGGTAAGATTATACCTATTATCTTAGAAGCGAAGGAAAACAGCCTTCTCAAAAAGGAAAAAATCAACCACCAAAACTGTCCGTAAATTTCAAACAGCAGCCGAGAGAGAGAGAGAGAGAGGGGGGAGAGAGAGAGAAGCAAGAAGGGTTATGTATATACTATACAGTAGTGGGAAAGGTCTAAAGAATGATAAAAATGGGAATATACATAAATATTTAATCATGCAAGGGTGTGCTTATTTTATGATATAATTAATTAATTTGAAAAATCTAACCTTTTCTCCTTCAAAAGTTAGTTTAATGCAAGTTGGGAGCTCTTGTTGCAATCTCCACTCACTCACAATTATAGTACTCTCTTTTTTTTTTTTTTTTTTTTTTTTTTTTACGAGGAACCCGCAGCCGCTACTTTTGGTGCGCACAGGGTAAACCTCGCTCCTGTGCAATAGCTTGCAAACCACACAGAAGAGTTAAACCACCCTTAATGTGATAGGGTAACAGGCTCACACATAGCATGTCCAGTGGGAATTGAACCCATGACCTATCGGTCCCGGGCCACCCACCTTCACCGATATGTCATCCCAAGGGGACACAATTATAGTACTCTTAATTCTTAAAAAAGTGAAGAATGGTGTTCCCATTTTCGTGATTAACAAGTGTTGTGGATAATGATTATATTAATTAGGCCTTGTTCATATGAGTCATGTGTTTTGATGATTATCATGACATCATAATTAAAATAAAACAAATTTGGTTAAACAGTATAAATCTTGTTATTAACACATACTCTCTCCATCCTGTTATTAATGTCTTGCTTTTTTCGGCACAAGTATTAAGAAATTTTATTTAAATATTTATTTTATTTATTCTTATATATTAATAAATGACCACAATTTTAAGTAATGTTTGATGGAAAAGAATGACAATTCATCCGAATTCTATTAAAGCATAGTTGAGACAATTGATTTTTTTTCTCTTAGAGTGTAATTGAAGAAGTAATGTAAAGTTTCATAAAGTTAAGAATCATAATTTTTGAGTTTAGAGCATAACATGTTAAGAAAGTACTATAATAATAGAACAGTCCAATTAAGAGAATATTATAGTATTAGCGGAATGAATAAAATACTACATCATAACGAAATATTTCGGTCTCATTAATTGAGCAAGTTGAATAGCTTTAATTTTCTAACTACAATTAAACTTTGATAAAATAATAACCTTGAGACCGATAAAAAATATTCATTTAATGAGGTTATTATTTTATCGAACATTAATTTAGTGCATTGACCCATATCAAAAACCGGAATAAATTATTATCTTAACAAAATTATTACTTTATCGAATATTATTTTATTAAGATTTAACTGTATTACTCGATAGACAAATTATACTCGCTATGCACATCACGTTCGTAATTAAAATAAATGCAAGTGATGGAGTTGGTGAACTTTTTTAATTATACTCCCTCCGTCCCGCCCGACATGGCCTAATAGGCTTTGGGCACGATTATTAAGAAAGTGGGTAGTTGTGTGTAAAGTGGTATAAAGTGATGGGACCTATTAAAATTTATTAGAGTATTATTTTAGTTAATGGCCAAGTTAAGTAGGACAAGGAAAAAGAAGAAAGAAGCCATGTCGGACGGGACGGATGGAGTATTTACTTAATTAAAATAATGGATCTAGAGAGCCTTGGGTAATGATATATAATTGGTCCCCATTTTGTGGGGATTCCTAGCATTGGATGCCTACCCTATTTCGGCTTAGTTGTCACCATCATTTGCAGCAAATCCGTTGGTTTTTGTGTCGTTACAATAACATTCACATACTACAATTCAAGAATATTACCATGCGCAATAATTAGTAGTACTCCTCCGTCCCAATATTAATGTTCACTTTATTTTTTGCACGATTTTTAATGAGAGTTGTTAGTTATAAGTAGAGATGTATAAATGTGTGGGTCCTACAAAAAAATTGTGTGTAATAATTTGCTAAAAAGGAAAACTGAACATTATATTTGGGACAGCCCAAAATGGAATACTGGACATTATAATTGGGACGGAGGGAGTATTACATTTGCATATCACAAAAATAAATACATTTGGCTCAGTATAGCCAGTCTTCTAAAAATCGGTCCAGACGTTGATTTGGAAAACTGAATTTTAGTGGTTCAATTGGTCGAAATGTTTTGTTGACCCGATCATTTTATCATAGGAAATCACACCTTTTTAAATAAATATGTTTACTACTTTGGTAGAAATTTCAAGAGAAGTAATTGGTCGAATGGATAAGATGAGGGTCCAATGGATAAGATGAGGGATTGATGTAAAGTTGAGGATTTCGATTATTTCTAACGACATATTGAACATTATAAAAGTTTACTTTTAAAACAATTAAAACTTGGTCAAAACTGAGCCAATCAAATTGTTGAATCTCGAATAACTCGGTTGACCCGTCGGCGGCCCTAACAAAAAAGGTTTTTTCATGGAACAAGCCTAAATTGCCTATGAGGCCTCAATTGAACGGGTGGGGACTATTAGGGAAAAAAGAATTTGGAGAGAAATAATAATTTTCTCTCTTTCGGTTTAGGGATTTGAGCCCAAGATCTTTGGGTTGATAAATGAAGAGTCTACCAATGAGCTATGAACTATTCTGAGGGGAAAAATGGTAGGCCCCACTTGATTTTTCTTTCTCTCTAAAACATTAGAAGAAATATTAAAGAAAATGAAATTTATCCTCTTGGATGGCATAAGCGGTGAAGGTGGGTGGCGGGATCGATGGAGTCGTGTGTTCAATTTCCACCTGGACACGCTTATGTGTGAGCCTGTCACCCTGTCACATTAAGGGTGGTTTAACTCTTCTGTGTGGTTTGCAGACTATTGCACAGGAGCGAGGTTTACTCTGTGCGCACCAAAGATAGCGGCTGCGGGTTTCTCGACAACAAAAAAAATAAAAAATGAAATTTAATTACAAAATTGACAAAAAATACCATCACATAATGAGTAATAATTTTCTTTTTTAAATAATGGTGTATTTATGTTTTTTTTAAATAAACATTATTATTTTTCTCTTTAATTTTTTATAACCAAAAAAAAGATTGAGAAGAAAATATTTCTTTCTCTTCTCTTTCTTTTCTTATTATTTCAAACCAGACAACGTATAAAGGATTAAAATCTACTCTATTTATCACTTACCTCTTTTTTTATTATTTTCTTTTTATTATATTTTGTTCCTCTTATTTTTTCTCAGCAACCAAACAAAGAGTTGTGCCATAGATATTTCCCTCCGTGTAAATTTTTTGCTCACTAATTTGTTTATTCTCGTTGTAATTAACTCTGGCAAGAATTACTCACCATCAAAATAAAAAATATGCCCTCCTCCAACAACAAAATTATTCTAATTCGAGTCACTAATTCACCATTAATTAGGCTAATTGTGTGTGCCACGTGTTGGTAGCCCATTTTATCTCCTAAAGTGGAGTGCACCAAGTGTCGAAAGGATAGAAGAGAAAAGGTCTATACTTTTCCTCATCTTTATTTAAAATTGCAAATCCACCTCATCAAGTATATAAAAACAAGGCACAAACACACATACATATTCGAATTTTACCATTATTTCTAACTCGAACACGTCGTACATGATCAGTAATACAAATTATATCTTTTTCATAATTTCACAAAATATTTATCCATTACGCATCTTAAATAATAAACACACATACACGCGTATTATATTTTCCGAATTAGTACTCCCTCCATTCCATTGATATAGTACAGTGTTTTTTTCGCGTTGTTCCATTATAATAGTCATGTTTCTTTTTTAGTAAATAATTACACACTTTATTAGAGAGCCTCACAACCTTACGCAACTCTACACATAACTAACAACTCTTCTTAAAAACCGTGTTGGAAATAAAATGGACTATATCAATGGGACGGAGGGAGTAGTATTTATTTTATTTGTAGCTAGCAAAGTAGTTCCACATAGGGGTGCAAAACGGTTCGGTAACGGTTAACCGTTACCGTTTTTCGGTTAACCGTTACCGAAAAACGATAAAAACCGGTAACCAAAACCGTTACCGTTTATAGGCGGTTAACCGTTTAACCGATTCCCATGGTAAATTTCTTAAAGGTAGGTAACCGTTCGGCGAGAACAGAAAGAATTGGAACTGAAAATGTTTTAGTTTGAGTGTTGGTTAACATATGCAAACACATGAAATTAAACAAAACGAAGGCGGAAACTTTCCGAACGGTTTATGATATATATTAGTGTATTATTAAATAATATATTTATAATTTATGATTTAATTATTAATAAAACGGTTAATCGGTTATAATCGATTAACCGAACGGTTTACCGTTAACCGTTTGTAGCCTGTAACCATTAACCGAAACCGATACCGTTAACCGAAAAACGGTTAATAGGTTACCGTTAACCGACGATTTCGGTTCGGTAACGGTATTAACCGATTAACCGCGAACCGTTTTGCACCCCTAGTTCCACATCATTTATTTAACTCATGTTGATATATGGAAAAGGGTAAAATGGATATAATATCTTCTTTTAAGACCCATCTTACATCATCCATGATGTCATCACTCACTTATCACATGTCCTAATCCAATCCGTACCTTGTGACCCATTTTATGAGGACCACTCAGTGACCCACCAATCACGCGGTGCCACGTGTATTTTTTTTAAGTTAAACAAACACTATAATATTAACTACATGGCTCACCAATACATACGTGGTACCGCGTAATTAGTGGGCCACTGAATGATCCTCACAAAATTGGACCAGATGATCATGTGCGGTCCTAACCTGACTTGGTTGTCTTATACTACTACTTTATTACGTATTTCTCATATTTAGCTACCAATTATTCTAAACGTATTTTTCTGCACGTACAATACTAGTATATTATAAATCGAATCATCAAATTAGTGTCAGTATATTAAACTGGGTAGGGCCAAGCCCGTTTATATTTGGACCATATGTTACAGAGCCCAAACTCGCCTTAAAGGAAGATTGGCCCAATGGGCCTGAGTTAACAATGGGTTACTAACCCGACCCGATTCTTATTCATTTCAGAGCTCCAAAAGTTTCAATCAGATTAATGCACCTAATAATTAGGGTGTAAGTGGTTCGCAACCAGGCAAAACGAATAGTTGGGTGGGGTTTTTGTATGAACGTTACTTCGGGGTTGGTATATTTTTGAAGGTTAAGAACCGAACTATATTATTTTTTAATTTTTTATTTAATATTTATTTCTTATATGAGAATATTGTTAGATTTAGATATTAGATTTAAGTTAACAATCTATAAAAAGGAAGAGAAATGAGAAAATATTTAGAGTTTGAAATGATTATAAACTATTACTTGATTATTTAGTATTTAAAAATAAATAAAAAAAAAAAAGATAACCGAGAAAAACAAACATTTATAAGGGTGGTTGGGGAATTAAAAAAATGAAAAAGAATTGTTTGTGTAAAATATAAAAAGAAGAAGAAGAAGTATACTAATAATTGCTCCCTTCGTCCCATTAAAATAGTCCGAGATATTTTTTCGGGTTGTCTTATTAAATTTGTCCAATTTTGTTTTTTGATAAATTATTACAAATATTTTTTTCCTTACAACTCTGTATATATCAACTTTACAACTCTGTATATATCAACTATTTTCCTTAAAAACTGTGCCGAAAAGAATTGAACTATTTCAGTGAGACGGATATATGGATTACTACTATAATTATTATTACTACTATTTAATAAAATAGTAAATGCATTCTAAGTTGGGACATATAAGGGAATGAACCTGGTAGAGAAATGTCAACGAAGCTATGTAATGAAGCTTATTAGATTATTAATATATATATTATATGGAGTGATTCATGTGTGCATAATTCTTATTGTGTGAAAGTGTGAACACTACATTTTAAAGATAAATGTACTGTACTTTCAAGACTATTTGCACTTTAAGTATTGCACTTTCAAACTGATCAGACTGCACTTAAGGGGCTTTTTTGTAATTTGACAAATAAAGTGCAATATCTCTGCCTTAAAAGTGCAGTACATTTATCTTTAAAGTACAGTGTTGATACAATAAGAACTTATTCACATTTTGATCTCCTCCTATATATATATCGGGTATGGATATGGTGAGAACCACATGTAATGTGAGAACTGCGAACCATGCATGATCCTTATATATTTTATGCATAATCATTATATATTTTGTGCAAAAAAAACCTGAAATTTAATACTTTTATCTTCTACATAAAACATATGAGGATTATGCATAATATAAAATTACAAGTTTTTTTCATAAAAAACATAAGGATTATGCATAAAACATATAAGGATTATACATGGTTTACAGTAATCACGTTAAATGTGCGTTCTCACATGATTTAGTCTATATATATTATCTCAACAATGTAAAAATAAAATTGTGCATTTAATCATGTATAATGTATGTATTTAGTGAATAAACAAATCAAGAATAAAATATCGATATACGACTTGACTTACATGCACTTCTACCCAGTGGCGGAACTAGAGCTATGAAGTTGGAGGTCGAAATAGAGGAACAATGGTGGCCGAAGGCAGAGAGAAAATCGAGTTGCTAAATATAGTTTTAAATGGTTCGAACATAAACACGATATGAAAGATATAATATATATTATTTATTGTATTTGTTATGCTGAGAAAGATACTTATATAACTAGTAAAAAAAAGAGAAAGAAATATTTATAACATGTGAGAGAGTTATACATATATATTGAATTAATTATACTTGTAATAAAACTAAAAAACTAGAAAAGAAGTAATTTAAAAGTGAGTGCATTGGGTTTCGAACATGAGACCTCTCTTAAAAAAAATAAAGTTATTAACCAACTACACTACAAACAAATAGCTAATTATATTTTTCACTAAAATTATGTATAAGTAATACGAATCATATACCCTATTTAGTCGAAGTTCCGTCGGCCGTGGGGTCGGTCGACCCTCCCGACCCCCTCTAGTTCCGCCAATGCTTCTACCCATCTTCACTATCCCACCCTCATCGAGCAAACTAGATTAGTAAGTTAAGCAGAGAAAGAGCCAAAAAGCCTCAATTTCTGTACTAAAAATGCTTTCTTATCTAACCAATGAAGATCACGTTTCTCTCCCACCTGATCTTAGCTTTTCCATTTGTCTTCTTCCTCATCAAAATTAGGGCAACGCCATCATTTATGAAACTAGTAAATAAAAATTGTAAATACTCCGTCCGTTCCTCCGAGCTTGTCTACTTTCTTTTCGGCGCGATAATTTAGGAAAGTTAGTGTAGATTAATAAATGTGTGAGATTCATACATTAATTAATAATTTAGAATTGATTTGTGAGGTAGAGGTGTGAGACTCATTTAATTAATTTATATTATTGAGTTGATTTAAATTATTAAAGGTGTGGAACATATTTCCTTTTTTAGAAACTGAACAAATTCGGTA
Organism: Lavandula angustifolia; assembly: GCA_028984105.1. NCBI lineage: Eukaryota > Viridiplantae > Streptophyta > Magnoliopsida > Lamiales > Lamiaceae > Lavandula > Lavandula angustifolia. The sequence continues at coordinate 38,738,766 of CM054803.1, read as the reverse complement.
GAACCGCGCGAAAACGAAAGGAATGCTATGAAAAGTTCGGTGAGACGGAGGGAGTATGATTTTATTAAGGGGTAGTGGATAATAGTTTGAAAAGGTAAATAAAAGAAAAGGGCAAATATTTTTATTTTCCGAAAAAGACATTGGTGCAGAAACAGCATAATGCCGAATTTAAGCAATATATAATAAAATAATTAAATCCTTTATCAGCATACCGTATTTGAGAAAGTATTAAATTACTCAATTTATCATTATGTCGCATACACTTTTTATGTATCACAATTGAAACGATTTTTTCTACATAACTACTTATAAAAGTGTATAATATGAAATATAGAAATTATTTTCACCGATTATATTTCAAGACAATGACTACATAATTTAATGATTTACAACAATATGAAGCATTCTTCCTATTGCTATTTTTGCATAAATAATTAATTTAATATTTAATTTAAATTATCAATTTAATAATAGTACTTCATCCGTTCCATTAATACCATATTCTTTTTTAGGCACCGAAATTAAGAACATTATTTAGATGTATATTTTATGTCTTTTAATTATATTAATGAATTAACAGGGATGGTTAGTGGGAAGAAATGAGAATTTATCTAAATTTTATTAATGCTTAATTGAGACAAGTGATTTTTTTTTTCAATTTTCATGTTGTATTAAACGAAACAATCTAAAGTTTCAAAAAAGTTAAAAACTATAATTTTTTAAATTTAGAATGGAACAGAATCGTGTGAGAGATAAACTTTTGAAAAGACAAAGTACTATAAGAATATGCAATGGATAATGATAATAATATGAGATGCCTGGATGGCATGGGAGGGGGTGACCGGACCGTAGGTATTCCCACCTGACACGCTATGATGGCCTCTACCGCACATTAAGGAGTGGTTTAACTTATGTGGTGCGTTTGCGCAGAGCGGTCACATTAGGTGGTTAACCTATGTGGTGATAGAAGCGGAGAGTACTGACCAAAGTGGGGCGCAACAAAAAAAAAAGATAATAATATGAGATGAGTAGTAAATAATGAAAGGCTCATCTCATTTTCGAAAGCAAAGTATTTTTTGTGATTATAGGAAACGGGGCAATATTGGGACGGAGGGAGTAACAAATACATCAATAATTTACTTGGCCATTTCCCAATTAAAATGTTGCCAAAAAAAGAAAATTAAATTAAATGAAAAAGGGACCAAAATCTCGCCACAATAAAAACACGAAGGCGCCACCAACACACATTTTTCTAAACAGCCCTGAAACACCGAAACCTGAAACCTCTAAATTCCGACCAACCGGAGCCATGAACGACGTCGTATCAACACCGCCGCAGCCTCACGATCATCCGCTTCTCCACCGCCAGAGCTCAATCCCAAACTCAGTAGAATTCGCGCCGCCGAAGCTCAACCTCAACGTCACCTCCTCCACCACCACGTCGTCGTCGTCCGATGATCTGGAGCCTAATTCGCACAGCTACACTTCGCTGAGGGATCTCGTCCCGGCGGCGGCGGTCAACTCACCGCGGCCGAGCTCCGCAGCCCTCGGCCCGGGCGGATCCGACATCTGCATCCGCAACCGCCTCGTCAAGCAGGCGGCATGGGCGTACCTCCAGCCGATGTCCACCTCCTCCGGTTCCGCCGACGGCGATTTCCTCCGCCGAATCTGGCCGCCCCTCGCCGCGCTGCTCGATTTGCTCCGCCGCAACGCCGTCCGCGTCCTCGATTGGACGCTCCGGATCACTCGGATCCGATGATCCAAACCGTAACATCTCAGAAAAGTGTACGATTCCCAATTTCTCTACCCCTGGGTTCTTCAATTACATTTTTCAAATTCGGAAAAAAAAAAAATTAAAGCAAAATTGAAAAGAAAAATTCCTCCTAACCCTAATCTGTTCAATCATCTTCAATAATCTTATTCCTTGCTGTTGACTCGCCTGAGCCTAACCCTAGCAGCAAGAATTTCCTGATCATTATCCGATTTATTATCTTGTTTAACCGATTTGGGAGCAGAGGTTTCTTCAGATGCTTTATTCTGTGATTTCACTTTTCCGGCGGCCGCCCTCTTCTCGGCCCCGTTCTTCTTAGCAGGCGTGCTCGGCGGCGTCGGAGCTTCCTCGGATTTCTTCCCTGCACCATCCTGCAAAAACCAACAATTTTTAAAAAAAAAAAACACACATAAATTAATATAAATTGATTGAAATTAACAGATGGCAGAATGGTAATTAACCTGTGATTGAGGGCGAGATACGGCGGCGTTCATGCATTGGATCATCAACATTTGCAGCAACTCCATAGCTTTCTTGGAGCTCATATGTGCGCAGTTATACCAATAATCGAGAGCCAAATTCCATGCTCTTACTTTCAATTCTTCGATACCGCGGTCTATAGTCGCCTCGTGTCTCGACACGTATGGTTGGACGAGTGTGTCGTACATGTAGCTACCTCCCTATCCAAAAGAGCGACGTTAAAATATACGACGGACAAAAATACTACTCCCTCCATTCCGTTGTAGCTTTAAATGAGACAGAAAAGGAACACGCATCGTTTCAAATGGGACTGGGACGAGGGAGTATTTTTGAGTCGAGGCAAATTGTTAATTACCTTTGTACCGGGATGCCATAGGTAAATGTGCATTACTAGCTTTATCGCTCGGTAAAAAGGTATCCTATATAAACAAAATCGAATGTCAATAGGGTGGGGGGAGTCCTTTGGGATGTACATAAGCGGGAAGGGGGTGAGCGAATCGGAAAATAGGGCGGTTCAATCCCACTGGACACGCTATGTGGTGATAGCCGTCACCGTCACATTAGGGTGGTTTAACCTACGTGTGGTTGGCAAAGGATGCACGGAGCGAGGTTTACACAAGGCACAAAGATAGCGCTGGGGTTATGCAACAACAAAAAAAAAAAAAAAAGGGTGGGGAAATTGCCGGGAGCGGAACCAGGGGTGGGGGCGACCGCACCCCCCATTTCGTGTGTCGAGGCCGAAATTTGTATGTAAATTTTACGAAAAAAATGTTTTCGCAGCCCCCGATTTTAAGAGAATTTAATATGTTTGACCGAATTTGAAAATCTAGTAGTTCATTTCACGAGAATCATTATTTTTGTCGTTTTTATGGTTTTTTTATTTCATTTTAGATTCATTATTTTTGTCATTTTTATAAGTTATAAGTACTTTCAACTTCTTTTTTCTCATTGTTACATTATCTTTTGTCTAAAAAAAATTTTCGGGCCCCCGGTAACTTTCGCCCCAATCTATAGATCCTGGTTCCGCCCCTGGGAATTGAAAAATGTAAATGATGCTTGTTGATGTGTTATGAATAATTACCATGAAATGAATATATCAAGAAACCTTTCAAAGACTGCCCATATAGCGATAATCACCCTGCAGAATAGAAAAAAAAAAAGAAAGATTAAATATGTAATTTACATTATTAAGAAGAAGAAGAAATTCATATGATTTTGTGAGAATAGGAAATAATTAATTCAGACCAATATTGGCACCAAAATCTGAGTTCTGGGATCCCAACTTTATTTTTCTCTAAAGTCTTGAAACATTGATAAGCAGGATATGCATAGCCAAAAACCAATCTGATTAAATCAAGATTTCATTAGAAAGAAAAATCATATTTACAAAAAATAATAAAATTAGTAAAATCAAAATTAATTCATACATTAGGCTCCTGGTAATTAATTCTTCGATAAACATCTTTACAAATGCTTAATTATCTCCCCTCCTGTCAATATCTCTGAAAAAAACAAGATTAATACAATCAAATTATGAATCAAATTTGCATGATCACATTGCAAAAAATTATAAATCATGTAATATTACCTATTGGAGAAATTAATGTGTTCCTGAGAAACAAAATGAAATCTCAGAAACCGGAGACGACAGGGAGAGAGAGAAAACAAGTTGAATGGTGTTAGTATATGGGTATATATATATGAGAGAGAAGAAGCTAAAGTAAGGTTGGATTGTTAAAATGTGAAGAAGATTAAATGTTGGAAGAGGGAGAAAGTATTGGCTCTTAATATTCATTGTTGGGACTCTTCCATTTTCAGGTTTGCGGTTTGGCAGTTAATGTTTCTGGTAAAGGTCATTATTGTCTTTTGCCCTAGGACCATTCTTGTCCTAATATGGATATGCCAAATTGACCTAAATAGTTATCATCAAATTTGAGAATTCTGGCTAAATTTGTTCCCAGTTATATTTTTTTTTTTGGTAAATTGATCATTACGTTAATGTTTCCATTGGACAACGGTTAGTCAACGCATTTTTAAAAAATATATCTAAATATTAAGAGAGTACTTTCGGAATAAAATTTATAAGGACCAATCTGGCTAAAAAAATTTATACCCCAAAAATTCGGTGAGAATTAATTCGGTCAATATTTTTATCGGAAAATTTATTGAGTATCAATTCAACCAATATTGTTACCGTAAAATTTACGATAAAAATTTACTATTGGCCGTAAAATTTACGGTAAAAATAATAGACGAATTGGTCCTCGGTAAAACTTACTGTAAAAAATATTGGTCGTAAAACTAGTTCTCAATAAAATTCACGGTAAAAAATATTGGCGGAATTGATTCTCAGAAATTTTTAGGTAGAAAATATTTTGGCCAAATTGGTCATCCGAGATTTTATTTCGAAAGTACCCTATTAATATTTTAGTATATTTTTAAAAAATGTGTTGATTAACCGTTGACCGATGGAATAATTAACGGAGAATTAATTTGACCTTGAAATTCGTATTGATGACCAATTTGACCAAAAATCTCAAATTTGAGAACCAATGTCTTTAGGGAAAAAAAGGAAAAGACAATACCTTATTTTAATGTGAAAAATGTATGAGACTATAATGTTTATTCACAAAAGTTAAAACAAAATAAAAATGCTCTTATTCATATCAATTTTGCTCACAAGTTTTATACTCTATTAATTTATCAATAAAGTTATATTTTTTGTCCTTTATTTATATTAATAATAATTTCCAAAAGAAAAAAGACAAAAAAAAATACCACGTGTTTAAATAAAAAAATGTGTTTTCGATTCCAATAGAAAAAGACAAAAAAAAAAAAAAACCAAGTAATTCTTTAGGCCCAGGTTTGGTTGAGGAAATGAATTGAATCGGAATCGGGAATCATTCGTGGATGTATGGAATGAAGGAATGATTCCCGAAAATAGTTGTTTGTTATGACGAGGAATGAAGCTTGATTCCAAAACCTTTGGTTCAAGGAATGGAATCAACTTAATAAAATTATTAAATAAATTTATACACAAAATATCATATTTACATAAACATAAACTAGTAAATATGATCAAAAGACTATCATAAGCCTCAACAAAGGCATCAACTGAAGCCAAGAACAGTTGTCTTGTTGCTTGATCAACCTGAAGCCGCCTCGGTGATTCAAACAACAATTCATCAGATCGCCAAGAAGTAAGATAACAAGCTGTAATAAAAAAAGACAAACAATTGAACCTGTTCGAATAATGAGAACTTTTATATGTTCATTCAAGAATGGAATCACTAACAAATATGATGATATGATCAAAAGACTATAAGCATCAACATCAAGAAATTAAGCAGCCTACTATACATCATAATCATTCACATTAACCTCAAACAAATTCAATAACTCCTAAAATTTTTCAGCAACAAATGGATAGTAATGGGAACTTCTCTATCTTCATTCAAGAATGCTATCACTAGTAAATATGATCAAAAGACTATCATAAGCCTCAACATCAAGAAAGCATCTAGGAGCGTTTCTCATTCATCAAAACTTTCACATAACTAAAATTACAGAAACAGAACATAGATCGGAAAGAAGCCTCAACACTTGCCAATTTGAACTGGAAATGCCTCAACACTTGCAAATTTGAACTGGAAATGCCTCAACACTTGCAAATACAATCTCACAGAACTAAAATTACAGAAACAGAACATATATCTTCAACTTCAATTGCAAGCTAAACCCATCTCCAAACTTCAAATTAAACCATATAGTCAACAACTCCAGAAGCATCCGTCCCCCACCCATATACTCAAAGTTAATGGACAATTAATAATTCTCCCAATAGTCAGCAACTCCAGAAGCATCCGTCCCCCACCCATATACCCACAGAGAAACAGAGAAAGAAGCATCCGTCCGTCACAGAGAAACAGAGAAATAGAAACAGAGAAATAGAAACCGAGATCAAAGCGCCGTACCTTCCCTTTCGCTCGAATCAAAAGTACGGATCCAAAGCACCTTGTACCTTCTCCTCTTCGATCTATAATCGAATCGAACCTTCACTTTGGAGGGGTTGTGAAGAGAGAGAGAGAGGATCGAGCGTGAAGAGAGGAAAACGAGAGACGAACCGCACTGTGAAGAGAGAGAGCGTGAAAGAGACGAAAACGAGAAGGGAAAAAAAAGCGCTGTGAAGAGAGAGATGATGGACCGAGAAAAAGTAAAGGAATTAGTTTTAAAAGTGCCCAAATGTGGAGGAATGGAAAAGTGTTATTTGGAAGGGTTAGAGAGGGGTATGAGGAATCACACCTCTACGGATTTTTGTTTTCCAAACACGAGGAAAATGATTCCCGATTCCATTCCTCCTAGCCTAACCAAACGGGGCCTTAATCTTTTTGAAGCCCAAAACAAAGATGGAAGCCCAAATAATCTGGGACTGATCCCGATCGAGTGCGGCAATTGCATCTGAATTAACTGAATTTTTTTTTAGCACAAATCAACTGAAATTTAATGGGGAAAATGATATTTTTCTGGTTTGACGAGTGGTTAGCTAGAAGCGGGCTTCGGAGATTTCAATGCTTCTGAGACTTCTCTCTCCCATTCCAAGCTTCCTTCATCCCAACTTTAGGTAAAAAATCAAATCTTTTCACACTCCCAAATTTCTCAAGAAATTCGAGCCAATTGATACACTTCACCATTCATTTCTGAAGAGCCCACTTCTTAATTTTTTCTCAAGAATTGTTAAATCATCATTTAGGATCAGATTCTCGACAAAGTGTGTGAACTCGAAAATGGGCAGTGAATGCAAGAGTTTGGTCCAGAAGAAGAAGAATGCTAATTTGAGGCTTATTACCGTTTCCGGGTACTTTCAAGAACTGTGATAATTATAACTATATGAAGTATTAATTTTCTGATTATAAACCCATTTGGGACAGATTTAAGACGGATGTGTTGGAGATTAGTAGCCACGAGCCTAAATTACATGTGCTGTTCATTCCTGGAAATCCGGGTATTTACTTGTTTCATATACATGTATGAAGTGAGAGTGAGAGAGAAAGAGAGAGATAGAGGGTTTTTTTAGATGTTTTTGAAAGTGGGAAGTAATTTCATATAGGTGTTGTTTCATTTTACACTGAATTCTTGGAGTCATTGTTTGAGCTAATGGGAGGGACTGCATCTGTTACAGGCAAGTAATGATTCGAGCTTTTCAATGATCTTCGTGTTCTTGTTGTTGTCGTTGTAATATATTAGTAGTAATATATTTCTATATACATTGAACTCATTGATTATGGATGCTTCCTTTGTTTGCTTGGTGGCTGGTGCAGGAGTTGGCCACATATCCCACTCTCAAAAGGTAATTTGCTTGCATCAAATTGGATTGCTAAGTGATATCGGTAATTCTCGTGTATAAGCAGTGCTCGTAAAGTTGGAATTTGATTTTTAGTTCAAATAGCAATGTCGGATAATCTATATCAGATCTCTTGTGTCTGATTGTTTCTCTGTCTGCTTATGCTTTGGCTGGTCAGAAGTCTTTAGATAACTTAATGTAGTTTAAGTCTGTTTGTATGGAGATTTATTGAACCAATCATTGAAAGATAAATCACATGTCAGCTTCTATTTTCTTCGCGATGATGGAAAGATAATCACACAATTATGCTTGACTATTTAGACCCTTAAGTTCATTCATTAGTTCTTAGTAGCCAACTTCCATACACGTAACAGAGGTCGAAAACTGTTAGAAGAACTTACGTAACATTTCTAGTTTTTACGGAATTTGTGATCTTTTTCCACATCGTTTGTTATTTCTGCTCCATATCGTCTTCTCCTTGGGATACTTCTAGTTTACATGCACTCTTACATTAGAGCAATAGCTGGAAAACGACATTGAAATCATGCCTTTTTCTTTTGTCAGGATTGGGAGTCTCGAAGATTATTCTCATTAGAAGAACAAATCAATCATAAGGTTACGCTCTTACTGCGTTTCTGATTATTAAATGGGAAAACCTAACAAAAAGACGTCTTTTTCTTCTCTCACCTTTTCCAGCTAAGCTTTATCGAGCAAGAACTTCAAGACATCGAAGTGCCTATAATACTGGTAAAAATGCTTTAACATTTCCACCTTACATCGTAAGAAGCTTAATTGCGTTACATGTGATCACTTATAGATTTGAATCTTCTTGAACTGCTAGAATTTTTCGTTTGTTGATTAATGTCGAATTTGTATCCGAAGGTTGGCCATTCCATTGGTTCGTATATATCTCTTGAAATACTAAAAAGATCTCACAAGAAGGTATGCAGTCCGTCGTATTTCTACTTCCCTTTTCTATTACTCCCTCCATCCCAATATTGATGTCTCATTATCTTTTCGGATCGTCCCGCTATTGATGTCTCATTCCGAACATGGATACAAAAGAAATCTAAACACTTTACACCAACCATCTTAATCTCCGTGTCCAAAAGTGATAGGACATCAATATTGGGACGGAGGGAGTATATCAGTATACGTTGTCAGTCTTTTAAGAAGTCTATCTAACGGTTATTTACTCTGTTATAGTTCGTATGCTGCATTGGTTTGTATCCTTTTCTGACTCTCAACACCGAATCCTCAACACAATCCGCCATAGGAAGACTCGCTGCGTATACCTCTTCCTTGTGATGTAGATTTCTTCCACTTATATATGTAACCCGCCCGTGAACGCTATCGGAACTAATAATGTGATACACCAGGTCTCCAGCTCTATGCGCTGCAGTTAGCTCGATCGGCGCCTCGTTTGGATTCCTCCCATCGAAGATTACAAAATTCGTAGTGAAAACATCCATGGGGAAGTCATGGTCTGCTTCCGCCGTCAAGGTTCTATGCACGCATGTTCTGAAGGTGCATTTTGCATTCTATTTAAATGTCGATTCGTCTGCTCCGTGCTCGTGAGACTTATCGAGCTGATACTTAAAACTTGCATTTTTCCAGTATCATACGCTACGGAATATGCTGTTTATGGCGATGACTGAGTTTCAGACAGTAAGCTTAATTTCTTTTATGGCTCCAAACTCCACAAATCCTAGGAAGTAGCTTCTAAACATGAGTAGCACCATTTTCAAGTGTTTCTACTCCTACGATGCTTTATGTTGATTCTCAACTCTCTCCTCTTAGCTATCGGAGAAACCGGATTGGGATTTCATGAGGGAGCAAGAGAAGTCAGCTTGCTTTCCTTTTTGGCCTTGATGATCACTGGGGTCCCTTGCATTTATATGAAGAGGTACTCATTTTCTTTTGTTAATTAGGCTTATTGAAGTTTGAATCATTTATCTACTACTCCCTCCGTCCCACTATAAGTGGGGCCCAATTTCTTTTCGACGGGAATTAAGAAAGTTGTGTTTTTTATGGTGTATATTGTTTGACTTTTTGATTATTAAATTTTGTCCGTGCATTCTTTGCCTTTTTTAGAATGAGCCACTTATAATAGGACGTCCCGGTTAGAAAAGTAAGCAGTGGCTTAGGGAGGGGAGGGGAGGGGTAGAGGGGGCAGTGCCCCCACCCCCTCCCCCGGAATTTAAAATCCTTTGCTTGTGTATTATGTTTAAGATTAGTTATTCGGGCTAGTGGTGAGAGCTTCCCTCTTAGTGTCTTTGAATATTGATCTTAAGGGTTCGATTCCCCCATTTTACTGAATTTCGTAAGTGTTTTTCTTCTATTTCTTTTTCATTTTTCTTGATGATAAGTTTAGGTTTCCCAGTCAATATTCATTAACCACTGTCCATGAAAGACTCTTACGAACAAGTAGTTAGTTGGGCCCCTCTAACTCAAGTTGCGTCTGGAAGCGAGTCACTTATAGTGGGACGGAGGGGGTAGTAAACACGATCAAAATGGGAGCAAGCAAGATCCTAGCTTTGCACAAATTCTTGCCATGTTGACAAGATGCACCTCTTTCGTGTTTGTATGTTGGAACTGCAGATACGCGAACAGGTAGGCGATGCGCGTGTGGAGGTTGAACGCAAGGGTCATACTCATGCTTTCTCCTGCACTTCAGCCGGATCGTTATGGGTTGCTCGCCGCGTTTCGAGCTTGATCAAGAATGCCGTACAACAAGCAGAAAGCGAATCCTCTTGATCAAAGTGTTCATATAATGTTCTGCTGTCATGTTGTGTTCCTTTGTTCTTCGCCTCTGCAATTACTTAAAAACAAAGTATGAAAATATGCAATTTGCCCCATTGAACTATTACATTTTTATACTTTACCTCGTGAATTATGTAAATTTTTAATTCGCCTCATTAACTAAGTAAAATTGCAAATTCCCTCCTGAACTATGTAAATTTGTAATTCGCCTCCTGAACTATTTAATTTATTAAAGAAGAGTAAAATTTCAATGAAAATTTATGGTTGTATGTGTAAAGTTAAGGATTAATAGCTTTGTGATGATTATCTTATACAGTTTTATGATAATCAAAGATGATATTATTCTCAAATTTGCACGTGTAATCGAATTTTGTTGTATGAATTTTACTTTTTTTTGGAACAAATTAGATAACTGAGGGGACAAGTTGCATATTTCAATAGTCAATTACATAAATTGCACATTATCATAGTCAAGATACAAAGCAAAATGATATCTTTTTTTTTTGTTGACGAGGAACCCGCAGCCGCTACCTGGGAATTGAACCCATGACCTATCGATCCCGGGCCACCCACCTTCACCGCTATGCCATCCCAAGGGGACAAGCAAAATGATATCTTGATATTTGCATATGGGAATAACATGTTAGAAAATCGGACGTGGGGCGACACATTGGAAAGTTAGCGACGAAGATTTTCGTTAGTAATCTCCTCACAAGATTGAAACGAAAAAAATCAATCTTCATTGCTAATCCATCAAATTTATGAATTTAACATGTTTCCGTCGATATTGCGTCGCTCATTATTATTATTATTATTTTTTTCGGTGTTTATGTTTTGAACGTAAATTTATGTAAGCATGCAAAACCATGCATATATCATCAGGGTTTGTTTTGTACAACAGAATTTTAGCAGACTAAGATAATTAAATTTATTTCTCCAACATGCATTAAATTTATTTAAACAAATGGGAGTTGCATTTATTTTTCACGGTAAGTAATTTAACTTAATTTAAAATCAAAATTGTAATTTAATCAAGGTGACGTCCATGGAAGTACGGTAACCTATATATACGCTGCAATTCGTTGGAAATCCCCAAAATTCGTAGTTTCGGCATCGGAAGAAAACCCAGACGCATCTCCGCCATGATCGATACATACAATCCTCTCTGAAATCACGACGGCCGAGATGGGGGCGTACGCCGTCGCGATGGAAACCCTAACCGAGCGCGCCTCGTTGCTGAGTGAATCGATGCAGAAGGCGCAGGTGATTACGGAGAACATGGTTAGCATCCTCGGCTCCTTCGACCACCGCCTCTCCGCCCTCGAGACCGCCATGCGCCCCACCCAGGCACTTCTCTCTCTCTAAAACTTAGCCGCAGTTAGTTAATAGAATTAATTGATATCAGAGAGAAATGCATGGTAATATATATAATTGGTTAATTTATGAATGATAATTGAATTCCATTCGTTTTAGTTGAAAACGCATTCGATAAGGAGGGCGCACGAGAACCTTGACAAGTCGCTCAAGGTTGCCGACTCTATTCTTGAGCAATTTGATCGCTCGCGCGAGGTTTGTCTTCTCCACTCTCTGTTTCTATCTCTCTTTCTGTGTGGGTGTATTTCTTTTTTATTTTATTTTTCCATTAAACTTGCCCAATTACCCTCATTGCTCAATTATCTTCTGAAGTTTTTTTGCTATTTTTCTCTTGGATTTAGTTTTGATGTATTTTAGAAAACAAATTATGAAATGAGCGTTTGAACTTGGAAAGTTCATGGGAAAGTGCAGAGTTAGTTAGTACTTAGGAGTTACATAATTGGTTGCATTTACTGCATCGTGTTTAGACTCAGTCTTCTTTTGATATGATCAAGTAATATAAAAAATTAGATACACATAGGCTATATAAGAAATGTGGTTGTATATCCTCTAACTCAAGTAAGTTTTATTAAATGTTGGAAGCTATATCTGGCTGTTTTTCATGTCAAACTAATACAAAATATTGCCAGAAATAGACATGCACTCTTAGAGATTATGATGTATAAAATACAGTGAATACAATGTCAAACAAGAGAGCCACCAACTGATTTTCAGGCTAGTTTGGACTCAGTGTTGGGCTTGATATTTGAAGTCTAATATTGCTTAATCTTCTAAAAGATGTGAGCAAACTTGTTATATTCATGTCACTGGTTCTAGCTGTGAAATGGATAGTTTTGGTTGTAAGCATTATCAAGATCAGAGCATATAAAGGTGATTGAAGTTAGGATCCTGAAACGACTTTGTTTAAGATCTCATAAACTTCAAGGGTGTTAATGAAACTTCGCATCGTGATTCGATCAAGTTACTTGCTCGTGTCTTCTAAATGCAACTTTAATTTTCAGGCAGAGGCTAAAATATTGAGGGTCCTCACGAGGATTTAGAAAGTTACCTCGAGGCAGTGGAACAGCTAAGGAGTATTATTAAGTTTTTTACTGGCAACAAAGCCTTTAAGAGTGGCATTGGAGTGGTCAACCAAGCCAATACTTTACTTGGTAAAGCAATCCTCAAACTAGACGAAGAATTTCGACAGCTGCTTTCTGCATATAGGTTTGCCCATCCACATCAATCATCTGCTTGGCTTGCACTGCTCTACAATTGTTGTGTTAGTTGTTTGTATAGTTTGGGTTTGTATTCGATATATCATTTTATCTGTGTATCTGTATTTTATTCACGTTTTGTAGTTATCTTTTCCCATTCTAATTTCAGCAAACCTGTCGAACCCGATCGTCTTTTTGACTGCCTGCCAACCTCTATGAGACCACCAGGATCACCTCGTGAAGATGAACCTGCTGTGAAGAAATCATCTGACCAACATAACAAAAGTTCAGAACAAGTAGTGTATCAACTTCCAACTCTAATCCCTCCTAGACTTCTGCCTCTGCTTCACGAGATTGCTAAGCAAATGGTTGGAGCAAATCACCATCAGCAGGTTGCTATTCTATACAGGTACATAACCTTTTAGGTATATATAAGTACATGATTTTCTTTTTGGAAAATGGCGGGGTCCTGAATTTGTTAGTAACTTTACGATGAGGTAATGTCTTTTTTTGCATATTAGATGTTGAGCTATCAACTCTCTCTTTTTGGAAGGAGTGATCCAAAGTGTAACATATAAAAATTAACATATGATATAAATATGCGAATACATTACAACCCTATTGACAACCACTGTTTACGGTCGGTCTCCGCGTCTTCCAAAATGAGAAAGTCTTTTAAAATTATTTAGTTTAGCTTTTCTGGCTATTGTGTGATGTTTCATGATATATTTCGGTATTTTGCTCTATTATCTTCGTCACATCCTGATGCTATTTGTCTGTGTCAATAATTTGATATAGGGAGGCTCGGGCTTCAGCAGTAGAACAAACTCTTAGGAAACTAGGCGTGGAAAAACTTGGAAAAGATGAGGTACAAAAGATGCAGTGGGAAGTTCTAGAAGCAAAGATAGGGAACTGGATTCATTTTATGAGAATTGCTGTAAGGATTCCACCACATTATGGTGCTGTTTCGTTTTTCTCCATCTCCCTTCTAATTTCATCTCTCACTGCACTATGGAACAGATCAAGCTTTTGTTTGCTGGTGAAAAGAAAGTATGTGATGAGATATTTAACGGCTTTGATAATCTTAGAGATCAGTGTTTTGCTGAAGTCACTGGGAGCAGTGTGATAATGCTTCTCAGTTTTGGAGATGCTATCGCTAAGAGCAAGAGGTCCCCTGAAAAGCTATTTGTCCTCCTGGACATGTATGAGATTATGCGAGAACTTCAACCCGAGGTATGCGGATATTAGCTGTTCACAAAGATGTGCTTTCCTGCTTTCTTTTCATAGGAAAAAGTCTTACCCAATGTGCATCATTTTTCACTAGCAGTTTGGAATGAAAACTTGCAATAGTTTCTTTTAAGTGATTTCGGTTACTCTTTGTAAGCTTCTTTTGTTTAGCTTATTACTGATTTTGACAGATGGATGCAATATTTGAAAGTAAATATTGTAGTGAAATGCGGGATGCCTTCACGGCCCTTACTAGAAAACTAGCTAAGACCGCTCAAGAGACATTCTGCGACTTTGAGGAAGCGGTTGAAAAGACTGCACAAAAACTGCTGTTCTTGATGGAACAGTCCACCCTTTAACAAGCTATGTGATCAACTATGTGAAGTTTCTGTTCGAGTAAGTTCAGTCGATAATCTTCAGTTCTTACCCACAATTTAGTAAGGTTGAAGCCTTATTCATGTAAACGTACATCACGTTGCTGCGTGATGACAGCAAGTTACAGCCTACTCTTCTTTCATGTTTGATACTTTCAGCTATCATTCAACTCTACAGCAACTCTTCAAAGAGTACGGCGATGGTGGTTCGGAGAATCAGTTGGCAACTATAACAACCAAGATAATGCAGGCTCTCCAGAGCAATCTCGAAGGAAAATCCAAGCAATACAAGGATCCCTCCTTAACTCAACTATTTCTCATGAACAATATCCACTATATTGTAAGATCCGTACGCAGGTACGCAATGATCGAAATCATCAATCATTTGCTACAAGCTACTGCGGAAATCACTTCATTCTTGATCATTTTCAACTCTTCTAGGTCAGAGGCAAAGGATTTATTAGGCGACGACTGGGTGCAGATACATCGAAGAGTCGTACAGCAGCACGCGAATCAGTACAAGAGAATCGCTTGGTCTAAGGTGTTTATTTTACTCCACACACATGCTTAGTTTCTAATAATAAAGAACAATTTATGAGGCCTCACATTTGATTCTTGCACAATTTTGGCAGATTCTACAATGCTTGACTATTCAAGGGGCGGGTTCGGCCACGGATAGCAACAGCACAGCTGGTGTTTCAAGGGCAATGGTGAAAGACAGGTTCAAAACCTTCAACATACTCTTTGAGGAGATTCATCAGAGGCAATCCCAATGGACAGTTCCGGACAGCGAACTACGCGAGTCTTTGAGGCTGGCTGTTGCTGAGGTCCTATTGCCGGCGTATAGGTCTTTCATACGTCGTTTTGGGTACGTAACGTGCGTGTTTTTCGACTCGATTTTCGAATAGTTAAGAGTGGTTAAATTGATGTCGTTTTGGGTACGTAACGTGCGTGTTTTTCGACTCGATTTTCGAATAGTTAAGAGTGGTTAATTGATCTCATTGCTTAGGCCTATGATTGAGGGTGGAAAGAATCCAGTCAAATTCATCAGATATACCCCAGAAGATCTTGAAAGAATGCTGGCTGAGTTTTTTGAAGGGAAGACGTGGAACGATCAAAAGCGATAGAGATGGTAACAAGTTTTGAAAACCACATCATTTTTTTAGCTTAGTCCAATTTATTTCTATTGTAAAGTCTCTTGTTCCCTTTTTGTGAGAAATTATTATCTCATAATTTATTAATAAAAATAACGTGGAGCCTTTTTGGTTTTGCCCGAGTAATTTTGTTCTAGCATTTATTTGTAGATGGATTATGAAGTCCAAATATGAATCTTTTCTAGCTAGTTGACAAATAGTCAAAAAAAAAAAATCGATTTTGGTCCTATTATGTGGTTTTGTAGTTATGTATTTTTACGTCTTGTAATGTGCTTGCGGCTGTTGTTGCATTTATTTTGGTCCAATAATATGAATAAGTGTTCGTTTTCGGATATCCGATAGAGAGTATATTCGTGCGTCTCCTTTCGATCGTAGATTGTGTTTCTAACATTGTTTTGACATGTAGCACAAATAAATCTTCGGTTAATTAGGTGAACGAAAAAATGATGCGTAAAGTACACTCTCCGCCGTATAATTAACAATGGACGTTTCTAAAAAAGTTATAATACTCCCTCCGCTCTATTAATTTTAATCGAGTTGTCTCCATTATTTCCTTGTCTTGTATATAAAATGGGAAAAAGTTAAACTTAATATAAAATAAAGTGGTCCACTCCTTACTCTACTCACCCCATATTTTATACACTATCTTCGAAAAGTCTTTCTCTTTCACAATTCTGTTCCACTCCAAACTAAAAAAATCACGATTCTCGACTTTTTGAAAATTTTAGATTATTTCTTTATTTAAAATATAAAAAAATAATAATAATAATTATCTCAATTATGCCTTAATACAACTTTAATGAATTACTATCATTCATTCAAAACAATTATTATTTAAAAACTGTGTCCATTTATTATAATACAATTAAAATTTATAAAATAATAATATAAACTAAAAAAATTTAGTTACTGTAAAAAAAAAAGAAACCAGACGAAAATAATACGGCGGAGGGAGTACTAAAAACAGATGCGCCATAAGATAAGATAGGTCGATAGGCCATTAGAGACCAAACAGGAACATATGACGTCAATTTATTTATTTTTTCAAAAATAAAGAGAGAAAAAATGAGGATGAGAAATTGCGCGGGAAATAACAAAATATGGTATCCCAAACAGCGCCTTGAAGGGTAAAAGAGAAAACAGCCTTCGTATTTCTCTCTCTCTCCCCCTTTCCGCTTCTGCAAAATCCAACCCGCTTACCACTACCATTTACCAGTACCAGGTTTCAACTCTCCGCCTACTCGCCTCACGCCTTTAATGGCTAACCGCCAACCTCCGAGTCGGCTCAGACGAGGCACACGTCGTCCCGTTCAAAAAGATGGTAAATACGACAAAAACGGAACGGAAACGCCCATCCTCCTCCTCGCCGAACCTCAGGCTCCTTTTTCAACACGTGTTTCCTCTCTCTCTCCGCCTCTCCTCTTTATAACGGCTCCGCTCGTCGTCACACTCTCACATACAAACCTCGAAGAAACCCTAACTGCCAATTAATTCAACAATGTCCATCGCACCGGGGAGGTACGCCTGGGATTGGGTCGCCTGGGTGGCTCCGCCCGCCCCGAACGCGGTTTACCTAGATCCACTGTACCGCGAACCTGAAACGCCGTCGGAGCTGCCGTTCGTCAGCCCCGAGCTGATGTCGTTCTTCCGCGCCGTGAAGTGGAGCGTCCTCACTTTTCTCGCCGTTGTTTGCTGGCTCGTGCTATTGTGGATGCTTCTCCGCCCGACCACCCCGCTCCTCAACGTCGCCGCCGCCTCCATGTCGAATGTCAACATCACCGCCGCCGCCGCCGCGGCGGAGTGCAACATCACTCTGCTCCCGACTAACCCTAACCGCCACCTCACTGCGACGTATGAACGCATGGAGATCTCGCTTCTCTATGCCTCTCAAGAGGTGCAGCTCTCGCAGTTTCACCAGCCGCCGGTTGTGCAGCACAGGCAAACTCAAATCACCTTTGATACTGATCTCAGTTTTTCCGGCGTTAATCTTGGAAATGGCGTGGTTGGTGCAATGAAGCAGGATTTGGATGGTGGGAGTTTGGGGCTTGGGATCAAGATGTCTTCAGTTGTAAAG
Organism: Lavandula angustifolia; assembly: GCA_028984105.1. NCBI lineage: Eukaryota > Viridiplantae > Streptophyta > Magnoliopsida > Lamiales > Lamiaceae > Lavandula > Lavandula angustifolia. The sequence continues at coordinate 38,721,012 of CM054803.1, read as the reverse complement.
TATAGGAGCGGGATATGGAAAACCAAAACCCATTTCATGAGGGCTTATTGTGATGGTGTGAGTTTCACATTCAGTTCGAGTAACAAGCCTGGTATCTTCTTGAATCCCTACCAAGAATGCCAGGTTTATGTTTACTCCAAGTGAATTGAAAATGTATGCTTTGATGATGCTTTTTAAGATGCATCTATGAATGAAAATGACCTAAATTAACAATAACCATCAGTCTCTTGACTTGATTCCCTTGTTCCTGAAGATAAAACTAACATTTAGACGCGTTGTATGGGACTGTCGATGCTTATCTGTGTTTAATGTTTTCATTCAATATTTGGTGGTATTTCTAAATTGAACATGTCATGTTCAGTTGAATTCAATTACTATCTGTCCATGTTTACCAGAAAGGAAAGCATAAAACAGAAAGCTATTGATGGGAGTCAAAGGGCCGCCACGAAACACACAAAAAAGATCCTAATTATCATGGTGCTTAACTGTTGTTTCATCTTTTTCTGCTCATTTTGTTTCCATAAATGTTCAATTGCCATCCTTTGCCAGGTTCTTTACCGTCTTAATTCAGCTTTTAGTATAAGTTTAAGAGCAATATATGTATGTATTTTGATTTACTGGCTATCTAATATGTTATTGTTTCACACCTTTTGCAAAGGCTTATGAAGTTCTATTTCTGTGCTTTTATTTCCACTGGAAGATGAGAACAATCCCTGTTTCAAGAAGTTATTCTTTCTGATGAAGATATTTTCCTAATCTGGAAATTCCCATATAACAATTTGCACGGTCCGGAATGTGTGGTTCCCTTTTCAGGTTTTTTCTAATGCCCTAATTTCGCTGATCATGGTTTACGGTTAGCCATGGTTGAGACAGTTTTAAATATTACTCTCATGATTGGATGTTCATTGAGATCTTCATGCAAGTAATATCCTTTCCTAACTGGTTGCAGATTTGTTCTAGTTCAGGGGCATATTAACTGAAAGGACTTCCGAAAGCATAGGAGAACTTGAGCAGCAAAGCATCATGTATTGAATTAATTGACCTTTGTCGTGATGCTATCGACATCCTTTATCTCAACTCCGTACTTGGTGAACACGCGTTGTCTTTGGTTAAGCATTGCATTGTTTTTGTCGAGTCTGTCGAATAAATGTGACACGTGATAAGTTGTCTTAACATCATTTGATCCTACAGATATGTGCCACATTTCCCCTAAAACAGATACACACATAACTGCTTTCATGCACAACAAAATCTGGTTTCATGAAAACTTTCTATACTAAGTGTTTGTGCACAATATCATGTTTCGCCAAGGTTGGTTTAATTTTCAGAGCTTTTATAGAGGCTTACAAGGGATGTATTAGAAGAGAAAGATTCTTATATTGCAATCAGATTTTAATTTACATTCATAGTAGATTGGTTATTGGCAAATCTAAAAGCTGTTCCTGTTGTTTGTTACAAGAATGCTGTTCCTCCAAAACCTAAAAGTTATGCTTGGTTTTTGGTTATGTATATATGTTTTGTAAATTTCTGGTGCTTTCCTTCTTCAGAGATTATACAGGGGCATCTTCTGCTGGAGACAAGTTATAGAAATGCATCCGATCACTATACGTCTTGGTTTACAACTCCAAACAAGAGACTTATTATTGCTACCATTATTGTTATTTCCAATATAGGCACATAACTTATATTCTCAGAAATTAGAGCACATTTTTACATCTCTATGTGGTAACAAGTTTCTTAATTAGGTAAATCACTCTGATCTGTTACTGTTCTAAGTCTAGATATAGGGGGTAGCTTGCAGATAAGCTCCCAGATTTGATTAAGAAACTTCACTTCCATTTGATGTTCTAGCTAATGAAAGCTTTATGTTTCACTTGTTGACTTCACCTGTTCTACTTTTCGTACGGTTTTTGATACGTTTCTTGAATTTTGATTCATGATCTTTTCTGGAGAGCTGAATTGTTCACTCTGATAATATTTATGGTTGTCCTACTTCTAGCAACTATCATGGCACTACATGTTGATTTTGTAGGTTTTATTATGTTTGTTTGCTCATATCAGTATTTGCACTTAGGTACAAGTCTAATTACTCTGTTGACAATCTTGGATGTTGAAGATTGATGATGTTCTTCGAGTAGTCACATATACTCCACCTGGAGGAGGCTTGGTTTCATGAGAATTATCCTAATCTCTATGCATATACCTCCATGTTATTTTCATTGTTTCCATTTCTTTTTTTTTTTAAATAATTCTTTATAAGCTAAATTTTATGATTGCAGATATGGAATGCCAATCAGATATGCATGCTGATTTCCCATATCATGCTCTGCACAAATGCCGGTTACTTAAACATAAGTACAGATAAATCTGCTTTCTGATTTCCTTTTGAATGTTTACCGTCGTTCGTTAAAACATCAAGAATTCGCAGGTAAACGGTGAGCACGGATCGAGCCAACGACTGTATTGCTCAGGCAACAGCAGAAGGTAACATTTATTTCAGAGAAGAAAATTGCATGGCTGTATCTTACTCTTTGAGATGACTTGAACTATATGGCTTCTAAGTTTCTCCAAGCAAATTATGTTATTCTCTAGCGTGAGATTTACCCCTATCACCTAAAGTTCCAACTAGGGTTCTTGCTTTTGAATCCCAATACATATGTAGGATTCTCTTTATCCCACTTTTTCCCCTCTTTTTTCCATTTGGATGCAGTTTGGAAGAATCTCATCTGTTATCATCACACTTTATTCCTCTGCACTTTTGTTACTTCCCCTCTTTGGAATCTTCATCACGGCTAACAATCTTAGTTCTAGACCCGGCCGGTCTTGTGGACTTTGTGGTATAGAGCAATGTCACCTCGTATTTTCTACACCACTAGGTCTACAACTTAGTGACCCCGATTCATGGTAGATTTTCTTACATGCAATAGGTGTTGAAGGTGTGTGTGACTAACATATTAATCTCAGTCCATGGATAGACTTGATTTATGGGGATATACTCCCTCCGTCCCATTAATATTGTCTTATTTTCTTTTTGGGCCGTACAATAATATCCGTTCGGCAAAATACACTCTACGTTAAAAAATGAGGTGGACCCCTTATTACTCAATACCCATCCCCACATTCTCTGATACATCTCTCTTTTCAAAAGTTTTCTTATATGATTCCGTTCAGTTCACGAATTGATAAAATTATGATTTTTAATTTTTTGAAAACTTTAGATTATTTCTTCTAATTACAATATTTAAAAAATAACTGGAAAAAAAAATCAATTGCCTTAGTTATGACTTAATAAACTTTAGATGAATTCTCATTCATTAAAGTCAATCATTTTCAAAAAATTGTGTTGGTTTATTAATATAATTAACACGTATAAAATATACAACTAATTCAATTTTTTTAGTTTTTGTGTTGAAACCAGGCGATATTAAGGGGACGGAGGGAGAGTAAGTTTTAGTGGAAGAGGTTAAGGTTTACCGAACTCCAGAGATGATATAGTTGTAGGACCTTTTTGCATGTAAATCTAGCAGATTAGAACAAGAGAGTAGAATCAGTCTTTAGTTGTCAGAATTAGTTGTCAGAAGAAAAGCTTGGGGGTACTTTGGGAATTTTGAAAATTGGGATATCCTTGCCCCAGTTTTGCTGTCCCAAAGATACCTTCATCCTTATCCCCTTTACTCAATCCTTTCTCCTTTTTCACTTGTCTTTTTTTTAGAACCCCAATCCTCATCACCATAAAAGTTTTTCAATTAAATAAAATTAAATAACCAAATTAACATTTTCTTCCTTTCAGTTTTTAAAATATGTCAGTTGAGCAAGTCTTATAAATAGTTTGACTTTTTAGATTTAAATATGACCTATATAATCTTTGTCATTTTAGATCGTGTCATTTCTAATGCGAGTGGCGGAGTACTAATTTCAAGATTTTAGTGTTTTAGCCTAATTTAATAAACCTTGTTTGGCCCAAGGTGATTGAAAGACTAGGATACTCTCTAATTAGATGTAGTGATTTTTTTGCTTGAACTCTTAGCGTTCCAACATTATATAGTTTTAATCCCGATAAAATAATAATCTTGGGATTGAAAAAACATTCATTTAACGAGGTTATTATTTTATCGAACATTATTTTAGTGCATGGACTCATATCGGGACCTTCGAATAAATTATTATCTTATTGATATTATTACTTTATTGAATATTACTTTATTGAATATTATTTTATCGAGGTTTAAGTGTATTATGTAAATTTGTAAAAGTAAAATTTTACTAAATTCACTTAAAATTAATAAGATACAAAATGTATTGTATTCTTCTTCAAATAATATTTATTGGTAAAATGTCATTTTGTTCTATTCATTTAATGTGTGCAGGACTTTGTCCATAGCCTAACGACTTTACCGTGACTCGTCCGAGTCCAGTCCCACTCCCATCACTAACTAATTAAATCTTTTTGATTTTATATTTCATAGAACTTGTATTAAATTAATGAATGGATATATTTCTTTTTGGAAAAGTTAATATATTCTAAATTATACGCATGTCACATGAATAATGGTAATATATAATATAGTTGGAATTCTACGTGTAAATGGTCGATTTAGAGTTGATATAATATTGATTACTCGTGAAGGTTGAGTTGTTTTTAAAATGTTAAAAGAGAGTAGTGGAAGCACTAATTGCATGGGTTAATTAGATTTAGGAGGTCTTTAATTACTCCTCCATATATGAAGGTAGCTTGCTTTCCTTTTTACTGTACCCCTGCCGACTTCCTCACGTGCTATGTCGACGCCCCACATATTCTTCATTCATTCCTTTCTCAAATCTTATTTTTTTTTTAAAATAAAGCTTTTAAACATTACTAGGATCGTATCTTTTATTAATAATAGTTAACTAATACCTAGTTAACATACATGTTTTCCCTACCATTTATTCCAAGCTATGATTCAACTCTCATATTATATACTATCATCGTTTTTCATACTAGGATAACATACCTTTATTTGAAGTGTGTATTGTGTAAATTTCATTTCTTGTGGTATTATTCCCTCCGCTGTCAAAAATATTAATATATCGATTTTAAAGTGAAAATAAATGTGTGGATAACAATCAATCTAAACAATGGATCTTGCTCATTTTATAACTTTCATTACAGCTTATATCTTTCCACCCATTATTTTAATTCTACGTGCTTAAAAGTGGAATTTTAATATTAGGACGGAGAGAGAAGTTTAGTGAGAACATAAGAAAGATGGTAACCACCCTAAATGACAAGCTTTCATATACCATTTCGTTCCATTATAAACGTATTTTTCTTTTGAGTACAAAAATTAATGAGTTTTTCCATTTCGAAACAAAACGTTTTCACTGAATCATTCCAATAAAGAATACACGATGCTTACAATAATAAGATGAAAAAAATAACAATCTCCATGGATTTCAAAATCCTTACTCGTAAATTGCATATTAGATGTTATTGTCAAGGCATATATTATATATACCAAACCACCGACACCCCACCCCACCCTACCCCCACCTTCTAAACCCTGTATTACCACACACCCCACCTCCTCCCATCCCCCAATTCCCAACCCACAATGTCGGAGAAAGTCTGGGTGCACCACGACGGCGCCGGGCGCAAGGTCGCCCGTCGCTGTGGGAGCCGCCCTCCTCGCTCTTCACCTTCCTCTTCCTCCCTCACCATCCTCCTCGTGTGGGCCATCCTCCAGCCCAAGAAGCCCCGCTTCACCCCCTCCAAGAACGCCACCATCTTCAACCTCACCGTCTCCGCCCCCGAACGTCATCTCCACCACCGTCCAGGTCACCGTCAACGCCCGCAACCCCAACGCCCGCATCGGCGTCTACCACGACAAGCTCGACGTCTACGCCGCCTACCACAACCAGCAGATCACCTACTACACCGTCATCCCACGCCCGTCTACCAGGGCCACAAGGACAACAACGTCTGGTCCCCCTTCCTCTACGGCAACACCGTCCCGGTGGCGCCGTACAACGGGATTGCACTGGCGCAGTGACCAGAGCGGCGGCGCCATCA